>CM018581.1:7675000-8257500 GCA_009078335.1 Salix brachista | reverse complement strand
ACTCTCTTTTTTATAAACGATGACCTTTTTTTCACTTTTTTTTTTTTAATAACCGTCGTGTCCAAGTTTTTTTTTTGAACCAGGTTTTTTTTTTTTTTTTTTGCAAGAGTATCCGTTACAACAAATTTCTAAAAAATCATTTAACCTTCTTAGCAAATTTTCTAACAAATTTTATCAAAAGTTTTTTAGCAATAGCAATATGCAATCACTTTTTGGTTGAAAGAAACCATTTTTCATAGATTTAATCAATTAATATTTTACTAATAAAATATTAAAACAAAAAATACAACATTTATAAAATCAATCAATTTTTTACATAGATAAAAAAACCCAGCGGAGCGGGCGAATTCGCTCGTTCTCAACTATTTAATCCTGGTGTTTTGACACTAAGTTTTAAAAATGTTTTTGAAAAAAATAATTATTATTTTTGACTTTAAATGAAATATTTTTAGTGTTTTAGATCATTTTCTTGTATTTGTATTGATATCAAAAATAATTTTAAAAAAATAAAAAAAATATTATTTAATACATTTCTAAATAAAAAATAATTTCAAAACCGACATTAAACAAACTCCAAAACAAACAATCACGAAGTAATCAATGTTCAACTAAGAGATCCGCTTCCAATCTCATTGGACATGCGCCATGCTGAACTTTTTAAAGACCAACATGTTCGTGATTCCATGATCATCAGCCCCCATCCTTCGCCAGCTAGTCTTGAAAGTCTACATCGATTGATATAATCAAAAAAGTTTTCAGTTAGATTAATTGATTGTGACAAAATGGTTGGATTTCATATGAATTAATTAGTTTGTTCGACAAAATTTATTAATTACTTGATGAATACATTTCATATAGATTACCATGTAGTATGTAATCACAAGTACAGTATTTTATGAATATTTTTGGGGGGTTTCATTGACGAAATGTATATCTAATTAAGTATTCAAGAATATCAGTTAAATTGGGTAACAAGGAGCGCAACACGTGGGGAGATTTTTTTTTTTACAGACATGCTTATTTAATTGGATTTTTCAAAATAATCCTCTAAATTTAAGAGAGATTATCATCACTTACGAGAGAATATTAGAGGGCTAATCTCACTAAGTACATAAATAAAAGAGACTGGCGCATAAAGTCTTGAATGGATATCTCATTTATTTTTTTATAGATAAAACTAAAACTCGATTATCGAATTTGATAAAGAGAAAACCATCGACAGAAGTTTAATCAAACTCGTCCTTTAGATAAAGAAATACATGGTGACATCAAGTAACAAGCAAATATTAATAGTTGAAGCATACAGCTGAATAAGGTAGAGATGAAATGCATATATGGAGTCACCATTGACTCTGTGGTTTAAATCTGTATTATACACCAAGGTATCAAACAGAAGCCCAAGCATGATAAGTAGAACTAGAAACTTACTTTACAGGTTGCATATAACTCTTGAAACCTAACATCGAGCACCCAATATACCATATAAAAAAACTGGTTAATTGATTTGATGTTCGAATTAATTCGTGCATGAGTAATAGTCGATCAGTTAAAGATTCAAGACAAAAAGGATCACCAGATAAAAGATATAATGACAGGAAATAGAACGGTATCAAGGCTATATAATACGTATCCTTATCCTGTGATATCACATGTCCATAAATATAAAAGAAAAACCAACACATGAACTATACCACTAGATATGGCCCCCTCTTGAGGTCACTGTTCAATCACAATTGACAAACACCCTCCTCTACTTTTTCCACTCTTATAAACCGGAATCAAAGGGCACTCCGGCAGCCGAAATCCAAGAATTCCCGGCCAAGAAGTTCTCAACAGTGAACTTTCCGGCCTCCTTTGGGCTTGTGATCGTGTGATATCCAGGCCACTTAACCCTCCCTTTGGTGCTTGCTCCGCTCCCAGTACTCATATACTCGCCATAATACAGAGTACTCAAAGCAAAATCACCCTTCCATGGTAACCAACCCGCCGGGTCAATAAGTCCATCTAGATTACTCTTTAAGAACACAGTCCTCGAATATTTTTTCCATGGCCTCCCCAAATAACTCTTGAATGAACCCTGTACTGGTCTCAAGTCTGAAGCTGCCATAACCCTCGAATTATGAATTACTATCCCTGTGTTCTCATTCGGGTCAGTTCTTCCTTGTGCCGTGACAGTGTTCTTTTGCTTACTCATCGGTCTCCTGACATATATGTTGCAGTTCTGCAAAACAACAGCAGCATCACCAAAAATGAAGTCTACAGTGCCATATATGTCACAATCCCTGTAGAATTGTCGCTGAGAGTGCACGTATAAGGTATCTTGGTAGCCCTTGAAGCTGCAGCGATAGAAAACAGAGAAATCGGAACCAGATCGCAGGGCTACTGCCTGGTGTTTCTGTGGTCCGGCAGTGTTTTCAAATGTCATGTCTTTGGCAATGAAGCCTTTACCAGAAGCACCTGGGAGGCATGAAGATCAATGTGAGCGATATACACCATCATAAGTTTCTTTTTTTCAACTTTGTTCTTTGTCTAGCAGTTATAATTTATGGTGGATACATTAATTATTCCCACTAACAAATTTTCTTTCCAACGATGTGATATAGTATATACATGTGAGGTCAATTGCTAAAGTGTTAGTGTGATTGACCAGGGTATATTTGTTTCCTCGATCTTTGGATTGTTGAACTGTTAGATTTAGATGCGCAATTTTAAATATTTGAGCTCTAAATTCCTCAATTTAATAACATTTAAAATAAAATACTTTGCAAGATCTAGTACCATGTGAATTAAAAAATAGTATACATAATCAAAATCTACACATGCACGCGTACGTTCATACATACATCTATATATATATTAGATCCGATGTTTTTGTATGAAAATGGTTTCAATTCTAAATGATTATAATTTAATTGATTTGCAATAATTGATAGTAAGTAAGGAAAACTCACCAAGAGTTGCGGAGCGAAAGGTTGTGGTGCCATCTTGAGTGTTTTTGCTACTAGTAATTACTGTAGCGTCAATTCCATCTCCAACAAACATTAAATTCTTCATCGACTTCTTAATCTCCACGTTCTCTTTGTAAAGACCCTTTTTCACGTATATAACAAATCTCTCAGTCCCCTTCCTGAGCTGAACAGATGCAGCCACGGCCTCGGATATGGTTTTGTAATCACCAGACCCGTCCTGAGCAACTACAATATCAGCCTTCGGTGCAGCCCGGCCATTTGATTGGAGAAGCTTTCGGTCACTATCCGGGACCCATGATGGGAATCCATGATCAACTAGCAATCTTCGGCGGCCACCATCTTGTTTGGTATCAGACAGTATAGGTGGTGAGGAGATTATGGCCATGTTTAAGGAAAGTGTATTGCTAAGCAATTTGGTGAAGTTGCGTAGCATATTTGGAAAGGATTCTAAGCAAGAGACGATGTGAAAGTCAATAAAGCCATTCTCGCACGCTCTTTGGCTGGCAATGGCTGCACTTAGCCAAGTTTGAGAGTCAACTGGATTGATAGAGCTCATCGAACGGTTAACATGGTCGACCGCATCCTCGTATAGCTTTAGACAATCATCCCATGCCAACTTGGCTTGGTGATTAAATGAACTCAAGTCCATAGATGACACCAATTGGTGAGCTTCTATGGCTTTGTTCATAGTAATCAACAAGGATTGGTCGCGTAATGCAAATAACGGTGGGATTTTAGAGATATTGGTGTCGATAAAATAGTTGCATGCTTCAGGAAATGGCGTCTGGTCACATGAAATGGCCGTGCCACAGTGCACAGAGGCAAGTGAATAAAATAGAAAATAAGCATTCAAAAAGCCAAGAACCTGCTGCTTATCCATGGAGGACCCGAGTTCGATCGGAGGCTATTGATTATTATTATTGGTTTGAAGGATCAAAGAAACGCAAAGAGAATCGATGTATATATAGGCCACAAAACTAACTTAAGCAATTGGTTGTCTTGATTACAATTCGTGGCTATATATGGATGGCGAGACTCAAGGTTGACGCCACGTCAAAACCCTTAAACAATATAAACAGCTTAATATTGCATCATTTCATTTAAGAACGAAGAAACCCTAATACAATTGAAGGAAACTGAATAAAATAAAATAAAATAAAATCCTAAAATTATAACTATTTTCCTAATGAAAGTAGACAAAATCCACTAATTATGGAAATGGAATCTTAAAAAGTAAATAAAAGATTGCACTTAAAACAACTACTTTAATTAAACAAGATTCTATAAGTTTAGAAAATCTTAACAAGTACATAATTAATTTGCAGTAATAACCGGGGGGGTTGCGTGTGCAAGATATTTCAACGACTATAAGTTTAATTTCAAATTAAGTGTGTTGGGTCTTCCGGCCATGCATGATGCTTACGTGGAAAAAAAAACTTTTAGAGTTGTTGGCTAAAAACTAAAAGTTTATGGTTGTTCTTGAATGGCACATGGGATTTTAATTGAGCAATTCATTTGTTGGCATTAGATATACTTACACACTTTCTAATATAATTCATTATCAAGTGAAATTATCTAGTCTAGTAAGTGATTCAATAGTAAGGGTTCAGGATTAAGGGATTTGTTTTTCATATTCTTCCAGGTTTGAATCATGTGTTTGCTAATATGATAGTAATTAAAGATTTATATGATAAATAATTTCAAAACATGTGGGATTAATCATGATACACGTAAGACGGTCCAAATAACTATATTAATAAAAAAAAATTATCGAATGAAATTTTGTGATCATGAAAATACTGGAAGTGATCTTATGGGAGAGAGTTTCCAGAATGTATTGAAGATCTAAAAAAATCTCAGGAATTAGTTTTCCAAGAGCACACGAAATAACTCGTGAATGTTTTGGACATGCATTGATTACGATGGTATTTTACTTTTTGTTTAGGTTTAGGTACAGGAAAGTTGTGAGCTTGTGATCTAAATTGAGGTTTCCGCCTTTCAGGAGGGTTATATTTTCGTTTATCGATGCTATTGTGGAGCCACGTGATCTCATGGGAACAGATCTCGCAGGAGCCTGGCACAAACACCAACCCTATGTACACGTGTAATGCTGCCAGCCCTGTGCCTATCTACTAATAGCAAAAACATGCTTCCAGAATCCCTTAATATCGTGAGATATTATCAAACCAGCGTTTAACCCACGAGTTGAAAGTATTTTGATGACATAGTACATCAAATGAAATGATATAAAAATATAAAAAAAAAATTAAAATAAAAAATAATTTTTTTTCTTTTCAAAAACACTTTTGAAACTCAAATACACCTTCAAATTTAAAGTATTGTTGAATTTAAAGATTTTAGGAGCATATTTTACATGAGTCGACAAATATATCCTTCATATCTCACTAATCTCGATTTTTCTTACTTTTTGGATTCTCTCCATGCCATAAATTGGTTCAATATGGGTGGGGTTCTAAATTTTCGTTTATTTTTTTCAAAATCCTTCATATGGCAGTGATCATTTTATATATCAAGATGCTTGTGAATTAATTAAAGCAGGCTCTGTAACGTGGGCTCGAGATTATAAAACAATTTAACTCAATTCTCTCCCATTTATGATCTCGAAGCCCAAGTAGATTAGGACCATTTCGAGGCCCAAGTATACTGTGGTCCTAATCAACTTGGGTTTGCAAACTAGGACAGCCTTGCTCTACTTGGGTTTGTACCAGTTATAGCCTTCATCTTATTGGTGTTGTCTATGATGCGCTTCGAAACCTTAGACCAGCTCAACAAGCATGCGTCTTGCCCAATATTTCCATTATAAATCACATAGTTTGAGCACGTAAGATTTACTGGACTAATTTACTGTTTGTTTGTGTGTTCGAGTTTGTTTTTTAAAATAATTTTTATTTAGAAATATATTAAAATTATATTTTATATTTTTAAAAATTACTTTTGATGTTAACACATAAAAATAATCTAAAAACACCAATTTTTTTAATTTAAAGTAAAAAATAAAAATAATTTTTTTTTTCAAATACATTTATGAAACTCAGTACCAAACATCTCCTAGAGAAAACAGCATGATTTTTTATTTGTTTATTTATTTTTTTATTTTCATTTATTATTATTATTAACATAAATATTTGCATTAATTTGTATATATCTAAAATAATTCTACATACCTCGAATATATATAGATCTGACCAGTGTAGCTACACCATGATTGAACACTTGATGTCTTGTCAAGGGACTTGTTTCCTTGCTCTGCGTCTGAATTCGAGCTATTTGTGCATGTCTATCACTCCTGTAATAGTTTACCTATCCACTATCTTTGCAGTATATTTAGTAGATTTAAAAATTAATTATGTTGCGCGCAAACTAACTTGAAAATCTCGGTTATTGAAAAATAAATGCCTGAATTATAACGCTGTTGGGTTGTTTTTGTCATTTGGACAGTTACTATATCATATAATTTACAAGAATGCCCGACATGGTCGCACCAGGACGCGGCCCCGGATTTACACAGTGGGCAATTGACCTCCATGCCTCTAGCTCATGATTGAACCCTAGCATTGCATGTACAGTTTCTATGACACCTGATCTTCTCTGTCGGACCTTAAACAGGCTTTCATATCAGAATCAGTGACGATGCATGTTTTTTTAATTTATTTTATTAGCATCGGATAAAAACTATTTTATTTTAAAAAGTACAAAAGTATTTCAATTTTTTTTATTTCTGGTCTGAAAGGCCACGTAACAATCTAACGAGATAAATAGATTTTTCAGTCCAAAACAGAAAGATCTGTACATGAAAAAATAAATTGTAACAGAAAATCAAATGCTTTTTTTTTTTTAATCAAGACGGGTATTACCTTATTCCTTATTGAATATTGCCGTGGTATTATCTATTCAACCGTTAATATAAATACTCATTCTGCTTTTTCTTGATGGCAGATCACGTGAAATCCACCAAATTACAGAAGGATTGATTTAATTTTTATTTTATTTTCATTTTATTTGAGATATTTTTTATTTAAAACTAACCATGGTTTAGTAGGCTTCCTAATAGAACAATTTAACATGACAAAAGAGCTTGTTAATTCTTTGTTGCGGAGAGGAGGAAAATAACTAGGATTTAATTGTGATCTAAAATATTAAAATTAAATTTAATACTGGAGATATCATGGCACATGCAATGTAAATAAAGTGAACGTAAAAATTGTGACTGGTTAGACATGGTTTTTAAATTATAGTTTTTTTTATTATTTTGAACTATAATATTCAAATTACTTTCTATAGATAATTTATGATTAACATGAATTAAAATTACTTGATGTAATAATATATTTGCTAAAAACGACTCAGATTATGAGAAAGAATGTTGTAAAATTATAATTTACAAGTTAAATGTTTTAATTTATGACTATAAAAAATCTTGAATTGATTTGATAGTAAATTTTTTATTCAAGTCAAAAGTTATTTATAGCCAGTCCTGCTTATAGCTCTTTTTTCGGTAAGAATAAATTAAATTAATTTATAAAATCCATATCAAACATAGCCTATCTCTGTTAGTTTACATATGATATCAAGTTATTGACTCCCGGTTCGATTATTTTTTTAATACAGAAAAAATATAGATGATCATCAAAAAAAATATCCAAGAATATGAATTTAAAAAACAAATTAACATTGTAACATATTGAATTAGTTGATTTTAATTATTCCATCAAACCTATAATGCAAATCTAAATACCATGATAGCCTCGTTAAAATTAAACCAGGAACAAATAATCATCTAGAAATTGAAACGAAACATTTATCGGAGATTGATTCAAAATATTTTTGAAAAATATTGAAACGGTAAAATATTATATCGATACTTATTCTTTTGATTAACATGTTAAACTCGGATCTTAAGTTATGGACTCTAATAGGTTTATTATTAATTTTTAAGAAAAAAAATACCTAGATATATGGAAATTGAAAGGTGAAATTGAGGGTAAAAAATAAATGAAAAACAACATCTGGACTTATTTGGAAATTGTTGCATTCCGGTTCCTTGTTTTAATAAATTATATACCTACGCAGAGAATGATGCCATGGTAAATATTTAAGGACGAGAAAAACAGAGCTCCAATTATTCGAGGCACGTGGATGATAGACCAGGCGACAAGCAAATGAGCTTGCATCTCGTGACCCCTGAAAGGCTTGAAAGTGAAACAGCCTGTATGAGGCCATGATCAATACAACTGTTGGCGATGGCGCTCCTTTCTATCCCCTCCTAATCCTCACCTGCAAATGTTTTCATTCACGGGCTGATCATGTGCCCTAGCATAGATCCAAAATCCAGCACCATCACAGGCGGAAGCCTTGTAATCGAGGCAGATCATTCTCTTTCTTCTACGCTGTAATGTTAAACTAACAATTTTATCTACAAAATTAAATTTTTAGATGGACTTATACTATATAATTTATATTATTTTTTAATAATTTTTCAGGTTAAAATTTTTTAGGCTTCAAATTTAAATACAAGTACATGGCCTTGTGTTTATTTTTTATCAAATAAAATGAGCGTGTTGATATTTGAATTCGTGACTGCCGTATCAAGAAAGTTATTATATCATATCAAGGGATTATCTCATCTAAAAATTTAAATTTGTAGAGGAGGTAATAATATTATTTATATTATTTTGTAATAATTTACCTATTCTAATAATGTCATGAGAGGCCTCTGTGATGGACCATTCACATGCACTGCACTCCCGGTTTGATGCTTCTCGAGTCCTGCCTCATTTTTAATGCTTCGTGATTTTTTAAACTTGAGCCCTGCATGTCAAACCCGCCAGCATCCTTCAGTTGTCATCGAAAAAAGCCAGAGACAAGGACAATACTCTTACATATGAACCCGGTGCTCCGATCTCTTAAGTGAATTAATTTTCACTGGCTGCCTAACTTGTCGACTGTGTGTTTTGCGGATCATTTTTTACTTGGCTTGTATGGGCTGCAAATCTTTATCTTTTCCTTGCTTGGGAAATAATACGTTCATTCTGCCGTCTCCTCGGAACCACGCTAAAATGGTTGAGAAATTCAATCCATTAATGTTGCCTTACATATTTTGTACCGCCTAATGATTTTGGGGTTTTCAAACTTGGATTAATTGTGGAATCAAGTTTCATTATTTTAATGGGTTTTCTGGTTTTGGGTTCTTCAGAGTGGGATGAACTAGTAAATCAAGTCTCCCTTTTTTTTCCTTTTCTTCTGGAGAAAAGAATTTCCGGGGCTGTTTTTCCTAAAAATGGAGCTGAAAGTAGAACGAATTATTTTATTTTTCACAAGAGTATCTCCTGTGAAAATTGAAACACTTACATTGAATACAGGAGATATTTCGACGTTATTCTTTATTTTATATTGACCGGAAAACCAGAAAGAAGGAAGGAAGGGCATTTTGATAATGTAGCGTGTAAATAAATTAAAGAGGTCGTGTCGGTAGCAGATCCCTAAGTTTAAAGCAATAGCGATGAGAGGTAGCTTGCTAGCACTAAAAAACAACTTCTCCTGTATGCTATAATATCCTTAGCCAAACTATATACTATGTCGTCCTACTGATTTGATAATCTTCTTACAAAACTTAAACTAATTTGATGTGTCGTTGCTGTTAGTTTGACCAGAGGTCCGAGATAGGTAACTCAGCATGGTATAGTTAATGAATGTCTGGCTAGATTAGATATCAAATGGGAAAAATAAAGAAAGAAAGCTTGTCTTGAGAAAGTTAATGGGTAACAAAATTCAAGATGATCATAAATAAAGTTGATGCTTTGAATAATTAGTTTTTTTTATTAAATTTAATTTTTTTGATTTATTTTCTCTTGTTAAGGTATTCAGTAGTTTGATATGAAAAAAATGGGGGCTTGGTGATTGATAGTTTATGGTATCTTGTAAGTCTGGGTGACGTGTAATAGGTGCATGCAATTTTTATTTTATTTTATGAATACGTGGACTATTAGATTTTTAAGTTAATATTTTGATAAAAAAAATTACAATAATATCTTAAAAAATAAACTCTTTTATATGTGTGTGTGTGTGTGTGTTGAATGAATGGTGTTAAGATTTAAAATGTTGTGAATCTCATTATTAAAGAATTTATTATGTATTAATCATCACGAATCATGTATTTTCATGAATATAAAGAGCAAAATATAATTTTATATTTATAATATTTTAAATTGTGTTATACCTGAAATAATCAATATAAAATATCATGTAGAATTCAAAAACAAATAACTTTACGAGTGTTGGACTAAGATAAATTGTATAAGCCCATTATATATATATAGCTCTCTCTGAAGCTAGAAAGCCTATAGAACCGGGCTTCTACTTTAAATCGAGTCCATTGAATCAATGTATTTTCAAGGGAGATTTTGGAGTGTTATTTTTTTGCCCATTAAATATTAACTAAAAAATAAAACGTGTTCTGGTTTTACTGTAGCTTTTGATATTGTTCATACAGATTCAGATTACTATTTATTGTAAAAATAAAATTACTATTTTCCCCACAGGACCGAATATTTTTAACTCCCGTGACCGATGGTATTTTCGAATTTTCCAGGGGACATGGATGGTATTCCTGGATTTGATCCACAGTAAAACAATGCAAATAAGCCCCAAAAATGAAAAAATAATTCACCTGGACCCAAGGGTGTTCTCGGTTCTTTCAACATTTTTGTACAGTAAATCGACTGCAATACCCCCCAAAAAAGACAAAAACGAGCACTATAGCTGAGGTAGCATGGTATTTTCTGCTCTGGTTGTTTTGAAATTCTGACTGGGTGTAGGGGTGTAAACGTAATTAGCCAATATTTTATTATTTTTTCCTCAGACACTGTAGGGCGCGTCGTTCGGACACGCCCCTCAGTGTTTTACCCGGATGCGCCTCTCAGGCAGCGCGTTCAGGCTCTTTAGGCGATCAAAACTGCACTATTGCTGTGTCTCCTGGTTCGCCTCCCTCTCCTCTGTCCACCAGTGTCGCGCATGTCCGTCGTCGATGTACGGTTAATCGCCAGCGAACAGTTTTCTCCGTTTTCTCTCTCCTGCCGTCGCAACTTACGCCTTAGTCCTTAATGTGTGTCGTTTGTTAATTTTAGTCCTTGAGGTTTTGATTTCTTTTTTATTCTTGATTTCTTTAATTGAAAGTTTGATTGTTTTCAATTGTGTCTTTCAATTAAAACTAACTTTAAATATTGATTTTCATTTCAGTCCTTATTCTTTTGATTTTATTTATTTATTTTTGGTTTCGTTTAATTTTTGGTACGCAGGTTTTCATTTCTTTTAATTTTGTCCTCCAATTGAAATTGGTCACATATGCTACTTTTCATTTTAGTCCTCATTCTTTTAATTTTTTTTAAAAAAATTAAACAACAATTACCTTTAAAAATGTCATTATTTGTCTCGGTCCCAAAGTGTTTATTTGTTTCGGTCCCAATGTGTTTATTTGTTTCAATTTTATCCTTAAATTGATATTAATTATATATATTGTTTTAACTTATTTTAATTGTGTCCTCCAATTGAAATTGGTCATATATGCTACTCTTTATTTCAGTCCTTATTCTTTTAATTTTTTTTAACAAAATTACACTGCAATGTTTTTTTTAAAAAAATAGCTTTATTTGTTTCGATCCCAAGATTTTTCTTTGCTTTAATTTTATCCTTCGATTGAAATTAATTATATATTTTATTTTTTATTTTCGGTTCTTATTCTTTGAATTTTTATTTAATATTAATTCCTTTGGTTTTCTTTTATCATTTTTGGACAATGTTTATTTTTTATCTGTATTTATGCATATATGCGTTTAGTTTTTAGTTTTTAATTTTTATTGGGGTTTTATTTTTAATCGGTTTAATCCTGAAATTTTAATTTATGTCGGTGATCATTATAAAATTAATATTGCTCCCTTTTTCCCTTTGTTTGTTTTTTTGTGTTTTCTGTTATTTTTATTTGTTCTCTGGATCAAATGATTTTTATGATTTTATTATTTGAGCAATAATAATGATAATTTTTGTGATTATTTTTTAATTTTTTAATTTGTAAAAATGTTTGGCTTTTTTTTTTTAGTTTTTCATAACAATTTAATGATTTTAATTGTTTGGGCAATAATGTTAATAATAATTTTAACTTGCAATGATAATGACGGTAACGTAGGGATAAATTTTCAATTTATGTTTTCGTCTTTTTGTGGATAGAAAATTAACGACTCATTTTTGTTATTTGATTATTGCAAGTATTTTCACAATTTATATTTTGTTTTTGTGTTTAATTTAAATTAAATTATAAAATGAACCAATCTTAATACAATGAATTCAATAATTCAGATATCCAAACTTCTTCCTTTTTTAATGATGATGATAATTTTATGTTGATTATTTCATTGAAACCTACTAAATAAATAAATTTATATCGATTTAAAATTCATATATTTTATAGAAAACTTAAACTTGACCAGAATTCTACATTAATTTATTATTTTAGTTAAATTTATATTATAATAAAAAATTTCTTGCACAATTAATATTTTTTTACATTAAAAAAAATACAGTGCTGCCGAGACGAGGCGTGGGGCATTAGCTAGTGAGAATATCAAAGTCGTTCTCATTCATATCGCTTGTGCATTTTTTTCTATGTTAATTTGTTCCAAGAGCAATAGCTTAAGAAACATCATTATTGAATAAAATGCGAACGCATGTGCTTATCACTTGCATATCCCCACTAAATCTTGCTCACAGGAGCCCCTTGGCACTCCAGCTAATTCGTTGGTGGAGATTGCAACCATCATAATCATCATTAATCATGCCATTATAACAAACAAATAACATTAATTTAGCACGTGGAGCCAGTGGTTAAGCCCTGTTGATTTCATTTAACTTCATGTTTCTGTGACATCATTATACATACATATATATATGAGCCATTCTCGCCAATCCTGGAATTTCCAAGGATATTTGTACATTAAACATCTTAATTGAGAGCGTGATCAGGACAATTCCATCGAGAGCTCATTAAATTTCGGCACACTTTGATTTTCTTTTGAAAAAGCTAACGGCGTGCGTTAGATGCACCTCCACTTTTCCGGGGTTGGGATTACTGGGCTCTTGGTTTCTCATTTTTCCTTCGTTGTCTTGTTTTTTTGGCAAATCAAATTACTAATTGCAAATCAATCCACATATACACAACAAACACTCTCCCAGTCAACATTAAAAAAAAAACCCGTAAGGCTCCCCCTCCTTTCCTACCATGCATTACACTCACACGCTAACTCTATGTTTAAACCAAAAGTTTATTTGAAAATAAATAGACATGTTATTTATCACGGCGTTCCTGTAGCTGCATAACTGTTAACCAGAGCAAGAGCATTGCTTGTGAGTTTCTTGACATCCGCCGCACGGTTGCATACCCCTGTTTTCACCGCCCCATCTGCTACATCCTCAAATCCATCCGTACACGTCTCCTCGTCTGTCAAAGCCGCACTCATCCAAGTCTGCACGTTACTCATCTGAAACAGAAACGATTCTGTCGACGGCCCCGCTGCTCCGACCTGCCGCATCTGCTTAAGCGACCCGTGTATCTCATCAACGGCGTCTCCCAAGTTAGAGAAGCAGTCGTGAAGGGCGGAGGCGGCGCGGTTGTCGGCTCCGAAGTCTGATTGGCGGGATAGGTTGGAGACGTAGTTTGCCATGCGACGTGCTCTTGAGAGGCTGACGCCGATGGCCACGCGAGCTAGGCGACGGGGGCTGTTTTGTACGGCGCTGGCGTAGCGAGAGAGAGATGCGTAGCAGATTTCGGGGTATAGTGTTGCGCCGCAGCCTGAGCGGATGTAATCTGTGCCGTTGGATGGAGAAAAGGTAGGGTCCTGTGAAGCGACAGTTGAGATTGGTTGACAGTAGAGGAGGGTTGTTAGGAAGAGAGGGAGGAGAAGCAGAGGGCGTTGCGTTTGTGGAGGCATATTTTTTTAGTTTCTTCTCTTCGAGGCTAGAGATTAGAGAGTGTTTGGTTTTTTGTTATGTTTTGTTTTATCTAGGGATTAGTGAATGCGGAGTGGAGTGAAGAGTGCCTGTGTTGCTAGGTGTTTTTGAATGCTTAAATAGACTCGAGTGCAGTACTGGAATTACATGCATGTCTAATATGCTTTCACATAATCACACAATTGCCACTGTTTGCTTAAGACACATCTCGTCCCTCTGATATTATGATGAGAATATAATAATTGGTGGCGATGGCATTGTCGTAAATGGGTTCGTACTAATGATAAATAAATAAATAAATTATTAAGTATCCTTAAAAATTCGTAGGTTCGATTGCTTTTATTAGTTTTTAAATGATGTGATATTATTTAAAACAATTAAAAAATATATTGTAGGTTTAATTGTTTAAATAAATAGTAAACTAAGTTAATATATTATTTTAATTTACGTATATTAACAGCTTGTTATGACTGAATTAGTTAGCACGTGGTGTTTCATTTATAAGATAGACTAGTTACTGTCTGTTTTTTAAAAAAAACAATAGAATATTTTTTTAACAAGAATAGTTTTTCTAAATCTTGTCATTTAATGTTAAACTTTTAATTATTTTAATATTTTAATTTTGAATTGATTATAAATCATTTTTTATGTTTTCTTTCACATAATAAAATAATTCAATTCATAACTAGGATTGGAAGTTTTGTTAGTTAACTAAAATGAACGTGGTTTGTTTGTTTTTTAAACCTACCATGTGATTTTAAAATTGACTTGTACCTATACCAGTCAATTTAAAGTTGAGCTAAACAAATAGTCTACATCATGATTTTTAAAATTTAAATCTTCATATCAAATTTAATTGTAATGCTGAAAAAAAATTAACAGATCAAATGATATTTTTTATTTAAAATTTCAGTTTTAATATGAATATGGTGGAGCATATTCTAAATATTTATACGTGGAAAATGTTCAATCTATTTTTTTGTTCTCATATTTTATTAAAAAATAATTGTTTCTTTTAAAAAAACTTCAATTTTAATCAAGGGATTTATCACAAAAAAAAATTTACAAGTCGCGATGTCAAATTTCATGAAATGGCATCCTGTATTGACAACACCCCTGCCCTAGCTCCCATTCAGCGTTCCACCAAACCCACTGGTCCACCAGCCAAGCTTCACGACTATGTATGCTCCACCGTTTCCTCCTCCCAATCGTCCTCCTTGTTCCCCGGTCCGAGTAAAGGTACGAGGTATCCCATGGCTAATTTTCTATCTTATCACCGATATACATCTGCTCTTCAATCTTTTGTTGCTCAGCTCAGCATGGCCACTGAACCCACCTCTTATTCCGAGGCTGCCTCTAATCCTAATTGGCAAGCAGCCATGGCTTCTGAGTTGAAAGCTCTCCAAGATAATGGTACCTGGACCCTCGTCACTCTCCCCGCAGGCAAGTCTCCTATTGGTTGCCGTTGAGTGTTTAAAATCAAACATCTTTCAGACGGTTCTATCGAACGATACAATGTTAATTATCGAGAGATATCCACTCTCCAACTTGAGGGGAAGTGTTGAAGATAAGAAATGTATATGTTGCCATTCCTATTTTACCGTGTACATTCCTATTGTATTGTTAGACAGTTTTCCATTATATTGTTTGACAACACATAGTCTGACAAACATAAGAATAGCATTGCAGACTTGTAAGAATAGTTTGTTATTAGTTTGTTAAACTTTTTGTATATATTCTCAATTTGATGATCAATATACACACTGCAATACATACAATATTCTCTTCAGATTTTCAGGCAGTACCAATAGTTTTTTTCCTTCTATTTTCAAGTCTGAACGGCCTTCTCACCTTTTCCTCTCTTTTTTGGTTTTTACTGGTGTTCTGAACAAAATTATTGCTGCAAGTCTGGCTCATTGAAGGGTGCCAGCATATACCTGATAATATATCACCACATAGCGCTGAACTGCACGTGTGAACAGGAGGGTAAAACTGTCATGTAAAATTTGGAAACTGGGCCTGGCAAATTTGCCCTGCATTCACATATGAGTTCTGTTTTGGTAAATTAGGTCAAGTAGGAGGTCCATTGTGTAGAGCCGACTCCTAATGTAATCTATGGAGGCGAGAAATCGCGCGTGCAGTGGGAAAGCATTAGTGTGGGGGGCATGGTAGATTATTTTCCATTAGCTCAAGGATTGCGGCCGCCGAGTGGAACATAATTGATGGAGTAGACCTTATTGCTAATCTCCACTTAAATCCTGCTCGTATACCAAGTACATAGCCTATCCTGGAAAGATCGGAGCCACTTGCAATCGAGGAGAAGAATTACGTGTTCTGCTTGGAGCAATACTAGTCTTACCAGAAGTTTTCTTCCCTAATTCCAGCCTCAAGATATTTCAATTATTCACTTTCACAGAAGAGATATATTTATTTAATGTATAGAATTCTTGTTCAATATAAAATATTATCTAAAGGCGGAAAGGATGAAACATTAACAACACTCATTCTCTTGTTTGTCTGTTTTTTAATAGAAGTTTGTCCGAAAGTTAATATGATCTATACTTCTAATAGATTCAAGTTTCTGTTTTTTTCTTACCATTGTTCCTGGTCCGGGTTTTTTGGCCATGTTATATTTTCCACCGCTCAACCATGCTGAATCATTTGGTCCCGGCAACAAATAAGTTTTTTAGTTTCCATTTTCAAAGGCTAGAATAGGCAATCATATTCAAGGAATCGAGAGACTTCGGGTCTGGGTCCACGAAACCACTGCGTATTAATATGATGTGCTGCCTTGTTTAATTAGTTACAGTGGCGTGGCGTTAATGGGGGATTAAGGTTTAGCCGACCAGCTTTTCTATGGGAGGTTAGCTTGATCATGGGTTGGTGGTTGGGCGGTTGGGAAACTAGCCCTTCCTTTCGTCCACTAGTGTGAAGCGTGCACTTTCCCTGTGCCTTTTGTGGAGGTGGGTGGGTCCCGTATACCATTTTCGCTGGCCTGGTATCTTCAGTTTCTGCTTTGAGCAGGAGATGGTCAAAAGCAGTGACTTTATTTGGGAGCTATGATCCAAAGCAAATTTGCTGTTTCCAGAACTCTTTTTTATCCTGACCAGTCAAGGAAGGAAAGGAGAGCAGATTCTTGAATTCGTACTGTGAAAGTTCTGCCCCGGCAATTCTCGTATTTGCTAGCACTGAGCTGCATGGGTGACAAGGCTTATTTCATTATCCCGGATGTGGATTCTAGCTTACCACTTTATTTCCACAGCATCTTATTTTGAAAACCAAAGAAATGGTTTTCCATGCATAGAAATTCGGTCATGAACGATTGAATGTTTCAGAAATATGTTAAAATCTTTGCAAAATACAGTTCTTTTTTGGTTACATGAAAATAAAGACTTTGTTGAACATGGAGATGGAATTTCATTCAATGGGTAAAGGGGTCTCCCTGATAAAATAATTTCCTCGTCGAGAACTATTAAGAGATTTTACGCACGTAGGCATGGGTCTGATTTGACTTCTTCTTTCCCTTGTTTTTTCTCCCCTGCGAACACATGAACTAATTATTGAGAGAATAGTTTCTTTTCTTTGTTAGTTGAAGGCTAGCTTTGAAATGATGGAGCGGGGGTCGGAATGTCAGCCAGATCATTTGAAAATACATATTTGTCACGGACGAAACGGCGCAATTGACTCGATGCAGACTCATGTCGACGCTTGATAAGCGACGAGAATGATGTGTGGACAGGAAGAGGAGGAGGAGGAGGAAACATGATCTTTACTTGAAAGCATCTGTAATGTAATGAATTCACTACGATATGAATTAAAACCATCTGGGGCCCGAGTGCTTTGGTCTAGCTAATGGCGGAGGTACAAGTTTTAAAAAGGGCAACAATCTCATCTTCAAGAGAACCCTAAGATTTTGTTGTAAAAAATAAAAATAAAGAGACGACGCATGATGTTATCAAAAAGCTGTCCCTTGGTACTCTATTATGCACAGATGCCCCACAACATCATTGTCAAGAAAAAGAGGGGCGAATTCGACTCCGTGAATGAGGGAAAATGTCCAGGTTTTTAACAGTTATCCATTTGAAAAAAGGTGCGTGGTTTGTTGTGGATTTGATATTAGACTCCTTTCTCGAATCGTCGTGATCAAGATCCCAAATAGTTTGCCCTGGTAAAAACTTCCCTGTGGAAATTACGGGTTAATATCAATTACCGCACTTTGCTTGTTAGCTTCTTTTTTTTTTTTATATATATATGTGGAGTGTTCGGATCAGCTTACACACATCACAACTAATCCCTGGATTTACTGAACATTCTGCAAGTCCAATGAAGAAATAAGACAACGTGGGGGTGACAAACATTCACAGATAGAATCGAACCCGGGTGCAAAGGAAGGGAACAAGTTCCTTCCCCCGCTAGCCCACGACCTCAAGTGCTTGTTAACAGCTTACACTAAGATCCACTAAACACCCTGCAAGCCTAAAGAACAAGAAAGACAATACTTAGGTCACAGACATGTATAAAGAGCTTAAATTTTGTGTGATGATTGTCTCAATTTAATTTATTTGATTTTGTGTCTCATAAATATACACTGCCTTAAATTATATTTAAACAATATAAAACGGGTTTATCTGGAGCTTGATATTGCTCCTAAACAATAGTGTCATTTGATTTCTTTTTCATGGTTTCAAAAAAAAAAGGGGTTAGAGCACACTTCTTTATGCCACCACTAATTAATGCTTTATTTTGAATATAATATTTAACATATCTCAATATTTCCGAATCAAAAGACTGTATTATTTAAATTTACTCATGATTTACTTCAATTCTTAATATAATAAAAGGATATTTCAATAAATTGTTTTTGATTATATTAGAGCTCTCTTAGCACTTGTGATTTGTCGCGTTTTGATATTCCCACTTACAATATTTTTAGGGTGTCATTTGTCTTCACATAATACAAGCCAAATTCTAGTACGGTGTTTTTATATATTGATTTAGTTTAATTCACTTTTCCGATTCAGATTTTTGGAGTTGAATACTCAGCCCGCCCAGTAAACTCGGAGATATCACATGGAAATTACCCAGGCGGGATGGCCCGTATAAGATGGGCCTTTTCTGCTGCAGTTTTTTCGTTACTATCTTATCGACGGTTGTTCCTCGCCCATGATCTATACTGAGTCATAAAGCGGCCCACTTAGAGCAGGTTCATGGCCCAAGAGAGGGGAACTTGGACTCCAATTCCTGAGGGTACTGTTTCCCCCTGGTATTCCTACATTGGAGTCAACTTCTAATAGTATGGGATTAACAGATAAGAAAAAAAACAAGAATTTATGAGTTATTTTCTTATTGCAAGATTAAGATTTTAAATTTAATGACTAGATGGGAAACTCGTCATTAAATTTTATCCGTTTGATTGATCGATTCTACAAGCTAAACCTTCTTATTGTATATGATGCTGTAATCTACCAAATTCTTCCAATTATACGCTTTCCTATATACATTTGCAATTGTATTCTCGTGCATAAAATGAAAAGAAAATCATTATAAATTTTTTTAAAATTCAATTTATTTTTGGAATTCAAAATCCCTATTGAATGCCATCCAACATTTTATTGGTATATACACAATTTATATCGAGCCCATAAAGTAAAGAGAAATTCCATGATGATCCACGGGTAAATACTACTGTTTACTCCGTAAGAGAGACAGACATGAGGATGGAAGAGAGCAAGAGAACTAAATAAATAAATATATATAGACATTTATTAAAAAAATATTTTTACTTTCATTATTTTTCTCTTTTTAAATGAGCTAATGAAATAACTATTAATAATTACTCCGAGACCACTCGAATTTTTTCAGAATTTCAGTATCTGACAAGAGCTATAAGCTACACGACCCTGAGCAGCTTGCTTGTTGCACATATTACATGATTTATATTTTACTAGTCAATTCCACGCGCCTCGTTGCGGACGACATCATATTTTTTTAAAGCAAAAAATATTAAATGTGTGTTTTTTTTGTTATAATATAAATTTAGTCAAAATAATAAATCTGTGTGGAATTACAATGAAGTGCAAGTTTTCTATAAAATATATGAATTTTAAATTGATATAAATTTATCTGTTTAGTAGGTTTTAATATATTAATCAATATAAAATTATCATCATCATTAAAAAAGCAAGAAGATTCGGATATTTGAATTTTTAAATTCATTGTATTAAAATTAGTTTATTTAATAATTCAATTTAAATCACATTTAAAAATATAATATAAATTGTGAGAAAACCTGCAATAATCAAATAAAAAATAAGTAGTTAATTTTCTATCTATAAAAAGATAAAAACATGATTTGCAAATCCATCCCTACGTTATTGTCATTTTCATTATTATAACAGTTAAAATTATTATTAACATTACTACTCAAATAATAAAAATCATTAAATTACCCCAAAAAATCAAAACATTTTAGCAAAAAATAAATAAAAAATAATCAATAAAATTTAATCATTATTATTGCGCAAAAAATAAAATCATAAAATTATCTGATCCAGAAAACAGATAAAATAACTGAAAACACACACAAAAAAAGAGCAATATTAATTTTAAAATTATCATCAACATAAATGAAAATTTCAGAACGGAACATGATAAAAATAAAACCCTGACAATAAATGAATCAAAAAAATAATAATCTAAAAGCATAAATGTATAAATACGGGCAGAAAACAATCATTTTACACACATTGTATTTTTTAACATTTTTAGATTATTTTCATGTGTTGATCTTCAAAATAATTAAAAAAAAACAATTATCCTTTTAATATATTTGGAAACAATTATTTTTAAAAAAAAGTAAATCACATTTCCAAGAAGAATATAAAAATATTTCATGAAAAAAAAACATAATCAAGAAAAAAACAAAAAAAAAGCTATAAAAAAAATTCCCCAGAAAAAAATAACCAAAAAATAAAAATAAAATAACCAGAAAAAAATGAAAAAAAAATAATTAGAAAAAAAAATGTAATAAGAAAAAACAAAAAAAAGGCAATAAACGAAAAACCTATGCTGAAACTGGTAATCTAACCCACTCCCTCCCTCTTCCAAACTGGCGCACGTTGTTGACCATCTCGGCTACCTCAACATTTTGCGAAGGGTTTACGACAATATATATTAATTGGAATGTAAACATCGCACATTCCAATTATATATTAATAATCAATGTTATTGTGGATAAAAACAGTAAAACTGGAACGCGTTTTATATTATAAGTAATTTTACCATAAAATAAATGTTTTTAACATTTATTTATAGATTCATTCTGTGTTTTAAAATATTAAAAAAATAACCCTGACAAACCCACTAATTTTAACTTTCAAGCAGAAAACCCATATTTTTCCCAGACCCGAAACCCCAGTCAACCTGGTCCGAGGCCTTGGAATCATTCCCCTTATCATGATTTTCAGCCTGCACACCCATCACCCCGTCCTCACTCATAGGATATATATATATATATATATAAAAAAGCTGAATGGGAAATCCTGCAACTTTGTTTTCTTTTAACATTCATCGATAACATTTTAATATTATTTTTAAAGTGATTTTTATATAAAAATAATAATTTATTTTTCAAATGTATACATCAAAATGATTTAAAAATAATATTTTCTTTTTAAAATGTATACATCAAAATGATTTAAAAATAATATTTTCTTTTTTAATTTAAAATAATAATAATAAAAACTTTCAAAAAAGTATAGATAAAAGTTATGTTGTTGTTTGGTAACATGATAATATTCTTTTTTAAAATTATTTTTACTAGAAAATATATTAAAATAAAAAAAATTTATCATCAAAATAATTTAAAATATATTTTTTAATTGTTTTTTTTTTAAATCATTTTTTCTAAAAGTATAGATAAAGGGTTAACCGCCCTTGCTCTTTCTCTAGATTTATACACGTGTCGACCGCTATGATCCGATGGACACTCCATTTTATTAACCTTTCTTTGCAATGACCCCACCGAACCTCTTGTTCATTGAGTAGGACTGTAGGAGCATGTTATGCATTTACCCGATAACCATTTACTCGACAACCCGAGTTGACCCGGTCAAACATGTTTTGCACCGGAGTTCTAACTCCATCCAGTAATATACATCCACGTGGTGGATATTCATCCGTTGTAATCCTGAATCCAATGACACCACCCCTCTTTTGTTTCGATTATAAAACCCATAAAACTTCACCTTTCTTCTTTGCTCCACACTCAAAATAATGGCGCGAAAACCCCTAATCGCTTTTCTGGGTATTTTTCGCGTCACTGCATTTCTTTTATGGATACTTCTCCCTTTCCGTCAAGTCATAGGCGGCGGCCATGACTACCACGACGCTCTCCGCAAGAGCATTCTCTTCTTCGAAGGCCAGCGCTCTGGCAAGCTCCCTCCAGATCAACGCGTCAAGTGGCGCAGCGACTCCGCCTTGCACGACGGGTCCGCTGTTGGCGTAATTAATCTCATTCCATCAGAACTTCCTCTTCATTTAACTTACATTGTTGCATTGTTTTAATCAGCAGGCTAATTCACTTCATTTTTTGATCATTTCTTTTTGTAGAGGGATTTGACGGGAGGATACTACGACGCTGGAGATAACATAAAGTTTGGATTCCCAATGGCATTTACGACGACGTTGTTGTCATGGAGCATTATCGATTTCGGAAGGAACATGGGACCGGAGTTGAAAAACGCCGTTAAAGCCGTCAAATGGGCGACTGATTACTTACTAAAAGTAACTGCGGTACCTAACGTCGTTTATGTTCAGTTAGGTGACGCGTATTCGGATCATAATTGCTGGGAGAGACCAGAGGACATGGATACAATGAGAACGGTGTATAAAATCGATGGGTCCCACCCAGGGTCTGACGTTGCGGGTGAAACTGCTGCTGCATTGGCCGCTGCGTCCATTGTGTTTCGTTCACGGGACCCTGCTTATTCCAGGTTGCTTCTCAATCGGGCCGTTAGGGTACGTCATTTTCTCGCTCGGCTTCTTTTCGCTTGTCCATTTTTCGATTCCGGATATATGAAGACTGGCTTGTTGATATTTCACTTTCTGCTCAATTTGTTATCGCTTCCAGATTTCTCACTTTTGGGAGAGGCGAAAAGTAAAGCCATATTCATAATCGGCTCTCGCGCGGCTTCTCTCTTGCTGCTGTTTTGCACTTGTGTTTTTGAAATTATTCCGTGGTTTTCACATTAAAGTTTACATGCCATAATTGTTAGCTTCTATGAGATATAGTCTGTAGCACACTGTTGTTTGGGGACTTAACTTTTGCATAACGGGTCTCCTCTGGAAAATCAAGCGAGATGGACCAGAGAGAACTAAGACAAATTAATGTGGCTAAGAAAAAGAATTTATCTTGAAATGTTTGTGTATTGACTGCATTTGATCATTGGTGTGCACTATCATGTTGAGCCAAACCAAAAAATGCGTTAATTAAATATCGTGAGAAATTGACCGTAGTGCTGTGTGATGACTGATGCGTGTGAAACGGTTTCTTTGTAGGTCTTCGACTTTGCTGACAGCCACCGCGGTGCGTACAGCAATAGCTTGCACTCTGCAGTGTGCCCTTTTTACTGTGATGTGAATGGTTACCAGGTAAGCTTCAGCCGTACCACGACCTGCAAAACAGCCGTTTGATAGGCATTGAAAATAATAAATAAAGGACCAGGATTAATTGTCATGGTGAATTTCAAATATTATATTGCAGGACGAGTTGCTCTGGGGAGCAGTGTGGCTGCACAAGGCCACACGCAGGCGCAGATACAGAGAGTACATCGTGAAAAACGAGGTAATTTTGCATGCCGGAGATACCATCAATGAGTTTGGTTGGGATAACAAGCATGCTGGCATTAACGTCCTCATTTCCAAGGTAAAAAATAAAAAACTTTCTCAGCTCCTTACTTTTTTTTTTTTTTTTTTATCAAGATTATTGGTCGGTAGAAATCTATGGGTGCCAGCTCGTTGGTCGGTTGCTTGAGCCATGAGTACCCTTCGATACCAATGCATGCTAGCCTCAAAATTTGTAGTTGTCCTTAGAAATTTCAACTTGAGAAATTGCATATTCGATTCACATGTTGTACTCGTATCATCTTATTGTATGATGGGCGTGTTAAAAATTGTATATTTTATGGACCGTATACGCTTTTATATGCCTGCTTACTTATCGAACCTTTTGTCTTTGTCAAGTTTTATTGTCCTTGTCTTGTGTTTTTGTGTGGTATGCGGGGACTGTTTATTTATCCTGAACTGAATTAGAAAATAGAAAATTTACGTGTCTCCCGCGATGTATAGTAAGTTCTAAGTAATGAACATGTTTAGAGCGGGGTACGGCAGTGTGGATTCGGCACATTGCTGGACCCACAAGTTTCGGATGAACTAAGTTTAAAATCTTATTCTAGATACGTTTGGCTTAGATAAAAGCCTAGAAGAAAGGGTAATGAACTTCACAAAACTTGAATCATGTCATCGTGGGGCCGTCGTTATAATTGCGACCCTGCAACTATCCTTGTGTGCCTATGAGAGGGGGGGGGGGAGTGAATATAAAATAATCTTGATAAAAATGATAAAAGCTTAATAATTCTGATGATTGCACATAATTAGATTTGGTTCTGGTTTTCATGTGGATTTACACCAGTTTTCCCTCTCCATACTATCCGTTCATTCCTCAGGCAATGCAAAAGTCAAAGGAAAAAAGTGCCATTGATAGAAGCTTTTTATTGAAGGGTATGCGTTGTCTTTAAGTCGATGAGAATTGATGAGAGGGGTGCTGTCCTTCTCCTCAACCATTAACCAAAGTCCAAAGGCGCACCAACGGGGCGTGGGTGGACTGGTAAGGGGTCCTCCCAGCTTAACCAAGGTCTCGAGTTCGAGCCTTGGGTATGCAGCTGCTTTAAAACTCGCTTGGGAGAGCTTTGCCGCCCTTCAGGGTCCTACCCGGCTCGAATCCGGATTAGTCGGCAGTGGCCGGATTACCGGATGGTTTCTACCAAAAAAAAAGTCCAAAGGCGCCAACGTGAAGTACCCTGAAAGTCTGTGTGTCCGTTTTTTAAGTTTTTTTCGTGGGTCCCAAAATCAATAGGTTCCTGGCGGAAGCATGTGCCAAAAGGCTGGGTCTACGTCCTTCCCATACTCTGAGCCATTTTATCTTTTCGACGTCCACTTTTCCTGAAAGTGACCGTGACAATTCTCTGAGAAGAGATTTCCAGTATTTCGGTCTAAGTGGTTTTTTAGTAATTCTATAGCTGAATTTTGAATATGAGGTGAATGGGAAGTCTGGAAGAAACATAGAGAGAAAGCAAAGATAAATAAATTGCTTTTTCATGGGGCCTAAAATATCAGACGAATTAATTTTTTCATGTGCCAACAGGAGGTTTTGATGGGAAGAGCAGAATATTTCGAGTCTTTCAAGCACAATGCAGACGGCTTTATCTGCTCTGTTTTGCCTGGAATTTCTCATTCTCAAGTCCAATATTCTCCTGGTATTCTCCTAACCTTTTTATAAATGTATGCAATATTATATAATCACATTTTTTATTGCCCAGTCACCACACACCAGCTCCTTCTCTGTGAAAAAAGAGCACTGTCACGTAAATAAGTTTGTCATTTATGTCCAATGGCCAGGGGATTAATTACTGTGCCTTTTCAGCAAAGTATTCGGGCAATCACCCAGTTTTAGGTCTGGAATATGTTTTACGACTATATATGTGCGGCTTATTAAATAATGTGGCATTGATGGAACAGGGGGGCTGATCTTCAAGGCTGGAGGGAGTAACATGCAGCATGTAACGTCATTGTCTTTCCTGTTCCTGGCGTATTCTAATTATCTAAGCCATGCCAATAAGGTCGTGCCATGTGGCGAGAAGACAGCTTCCCCTGCCCTCCTCAAGCAATTGGCCAAACGCCAGGTAACTTTTCCCTTCCCGTGCTCTCCATTATCCAGAAACAAAGAAAAGGGCCCGGTGTCCAATGCCATCTACGAAACTCGCTTTAACCATAAGAGGAAATTAAATGCGAGATAGGAGGGAGGGGAAACACTTTCTACAAATAATGCATTTCCTTTTTGTCGTGCCAGGTGGACTACATTCTTGGGGATAATCCGCTGAGGATGTCATACATGGTTGGATATGGTCCACGATATCCACGGAGGATCCACCACAGGGGCAGCTCGTTGCCATCAGTGCAAGCGCACCCTGCTCGCATCAGGTGCAAAGAGGGGTCTCGCTATTTCCTAAGCCCAAATGCAAACCCCAATGTGCATGTTGGTGCGGTTGTTGGTGGGCCCAACGTCACAGATGCTTTTCCAGATTCCAGGCCACTCTTTCAAGAGTCAGAGCCCACGACTTACATCAATGCTCCCTTAGTGGGCCTCCTTGCATACTTTTCAGCCCACCCTTGATTTCCACAATGTAAACGAGGAGGGTTTTAGTGGTGTGCAGATTGGTCACCCTAACTATTATTGTCAAAAACAAAAATTATATTTGTCCCTCCCTGGCTAATGAGGAAAAAGAAAGTTGATTCCCTGAAACAAGGGCTCACTTTCTCCTAACCTCTCATTTCTCCCTTAGTTTTTGTGCATGGAAGTACTCCAGATTAAGATTACTGTCAAATTATCAAATTTACACCTTTTCACTTTTCTTCATGGTTATCAATTTTATTTTATTTTTAATTTAGTTTTTGGATTTTGTGTCTGTTAAGGTTTTGCATAATTCCTGAAGCATGGTCACTGATCCTGCTTAACTTGTATCACTATACTTTAATATATTATTATTATAGGCTAACCAAATTGTATTTTTTATTCACTAATTTTGCAAATAATTCTATCATAAATCAATGAAGTGATAATTGCTAATGCATATGGTACATAGTTATTTCTTTCGTGTCTAACTGATTGGTCACCGTACTGATACTTTGAGGACTTAAGAGTTTTTTTTATATTAAATTGAGACTTGTTAGGCAAATCATAAATTTTTTATCATTAGATCATAAATTTTTTTACCATCAGTTCATGTTATTGGTACACTTGAGGTGTTTTGATGATAAAACTTACACTATATATCCCCGTACAATTTTGTTGGCTGATATTTAAGAAACTCGCAAGACATAGCTAGGAAACCCCACAGTAGTTAATAACCCCCACCTCATCATTTTATTTTATATTATTCTATTCTATTAATCGCAGAAGAAATTGCACTAGTACTTTAACCTTCTAATTATTTTCGAGTTATTGCACCTACAAATGTTGAAAGCCATTCTCTACTCTCTTGTTCACGTTCCTGCCTTTACCGGTTATTGCCGCGTGAAACTTGTAGCATGCATCAATCTGGACGTTTATATATATTGAGGAGGTCATGGCCTCTCTCGACTTTGAAAACAAATGCGAAACTCAATCTTCTACAGGTATAATCACATCTTCACTCGAATTATCGGCCATGTATTTAAAACATCACCCAAAATGCCATGTTAACTTTTTAACGATATATATCTTTAAATCAACAATAAGAGCTAAATACATATCCTACTTCAAAAACAAGGGTGTAGTCTTCCTCTATTGGAAAGATAGAATCTATCTTTTTTGGGACGATGAAGATGAGGAACTTGTTCTGGAGTTGAAGATTTGGTCTCAGAGCTGCAATCACTCACAGACAGAGGGATTAATTTCAATGCCATGAAAAACAAGATGGCAAGTCATTGGCGTCCCGGAAAAGAGATGTCCATCAGGGAACTCAAAGTAAGCAGGTATCTTTTGTTGGGATTGTTTTCATTTACTGTTAATAAGTCAGTAACTATTTGTTACTGTGTCAGTTAGTAGTTAAGCAACTGTTAGCAATTAGTTACTAGTTGGTTAGCTTAGTTTGGTTAGTGTAACTAGAGTATAAATACTCTTGTACTGGCATTGAATAAAGGGTGGAAGTTTTCTGTAAAGCTCTCTCTCGAAACTCTCTCAACCGAGAGCCAAACACCAATTGTGCTCAACAATTGGTATCAGAGCGCAGATCCATCGAAGGAGTGACTGTGAGAGGGGAAATCAAAGGGGAAACACAGAGAGACTGTGAGAGAGAATCACTGGGTGAGTGAAACACCGAGTGAGTGAGTGAGAAGAGAAAGTGAGCGAAGAAGAGGAAGAAGACGATGACTTCCTCAGAAGGCTTTGTTCAAGAGTCCATTCCCAAATTCACTGGGTATTACGACCATTGGTCGTTAATGATGGAAAATTTCTTGAGAAGCAATATGGAGTCTGATTGAAGAAGGAGTACCGTCAGTGGGAACAGGAGCGAGTGAAGTGCAAAAGAAAGCAGTGGAAACAGTCTTGCTCAAGGATTTGAAGGTCAAGAACTTTCTGTTCCAAGCCATAGACAGAGAGATCATGGAGACCATACTTGACAAGGGAACTTCGAAAGCAATCTGGGACTCGATGAAACAAAAATACCAAGGCTCAACGAAGGTGAGAAGGGCACAGTTGCAGGCCTTGAGAACGGAGTTTGAGACCCTGAGTATGAAGGAAGGTGAGAAGATTGACAAATTTTTGTCAAGGACCCTCACAGTGGTAAACAAGATGAAGATACATGGAGAAAAAATGCAGCAAAGCACTGTGGTTAGTAAGCTACTTCGATCCTTAACTTCTAAATTCAATTACGTCGTGTGCTCAATTGAAGAGTCCAATGATTTGGACACATTGAGCATCGATGAGCTTCACGGCAGCCTGCTGGTGCATGAACAAAGGATGCAGGAGCATAAAGATGATGAGCAAGCCCTAAAAATTGCTTATGATGAGAGAGCAACAAGGGGAAGGGGCAGAAACTCATACCGTGGATTTCGAGGACGAGGACGAGGAAAGGGCAGACAGCAATTCAATAAAGAACTTATTGAATGCTATCACTGCCACAAACTGGGGCATTTCCAGTATGAATGCCCAGGATGGACACAAGGAGCTAATTTTGCAGAACTGGATGAAGATGAAGAAATGCTACTCATGGCGCATGTTGAGCTGCACAATGCTACACGAGAAGAGGTATGGTTTCTAGACACTGGTTGCAGCAACCATATGACGGGTAACAAGATGTGGTTTACTGTTTTGGATGTTGAATTTAGGCATTCTGTGAAATTAGGAAATAATACTAGGATGATGGTGATGGGTAAGGGTACTGTTAGGATGCAAGTAGAAGGGGAAATGCAAGTTATTACTAAGGTTTACTACATTCCTGAATTAAAAAACAATTTGCTTAGTGTTGGGCAGTTACAAGAGAAGGGGTTAGCTATCTTGATAAAAAATAACATATGCAAAGTGTTTCACCCTTCGAGAGGGCTTATCATGAAGAGTAGTATGTCCACTAATAGACTGTTTGTGGTGCTTGCATCTATTAAGACTACTGAACATGCATGCTTTAATACTGTCAATGAAGAAGAGTCACGTCTGTGGCATTGTAGGCTGGGGCACTTGAATTTTAAGGGGATGAGAACCCTATATTATAAGAAGATGGTGAAGGGGTTACCTCTAGTAAAAGGTTCAGTAGATGTGTGTGAGGGCTGTATAATGGGAAAACAGCACAGGGACTGTTTTCCCAAGCAAAGTCAGTGGAGAGCTGAGGAGAGATTGCAACTAGTGCACTCAGACATTTGTGGGCCTATATCTCCTGAATCAAATAGTGGAAAAAGATATCTGATAACTTTTATAGATGATTTCTCTAGGAAAACATGGGTATACTTCTTGACTGGAAAGTCAGAAGCCTTGACAGCCTTCAAAAACTTCAAAAAACTAGTGGAGAAAGAGATTGAGAGAGAGGTCTGCTGTTTGAGAACAGATAGAGGTGGGGAATTCAATTCGGATGCTTTTAATGAATTCTGTAAAACTGAAGGAATTAGTAGGCAACTCACTGCTGGGTACTCCCCTCAGCAGAATGGAGTTGCGGAGAGAAAAAACAGAACCATTATGAACCTAGCTAGAAGTATGATGATTGAAAAAGAGGTACCTAAAGGATTCTGGGCTGAGGCAGTAAATTGGGTGGTTCATTTGATTAATAGAAGCCCTACTGTGGCTGTAAGAGATAAAACTCCAGAAGAAGCTTGGAGTAATATCAAGTCATCTGTGAAACACTTTAAAATTTTCGGGTGTATAGGCTATGTACATAATCATGATCAAATGAGGAAAAAACTAGATGATAAAAGCACTAAATGTGTTCATTTAGGAATTAGCAGTGGAACAAAAGCCTACAAGATGTTTAACCCTGTCACTAGGAAAGTTATAGTGAGTAGAGATGTAGTGTTTGTGGAGCATGAAAACTGGAATTGGAGAAAAGAAGTCTCGGGTGGCAGGGAGAATGAACTGAAGTGGGGGGATGATGAGGATATCGAAGGTCATGAGAATGAGAATGGTGAAGAAGTTAGTGAAGAACTAGAAGCTGAAATTAATGGAGAAAACATAGAAGCAGAAGCTGAAAATGTAGGTAGAGGTGGACCTAGTCAGCTTGAGTTAAATGAGGAACAAAATACAATCAGCCCTACACCTGCACCTATTCTCACAGAAAGAACTCAAGGGAGACTAGGTAGAATAGCTAGAAAACCTGCTTGGTTGAGTGATCATGTGACTGGAGAAGACTTGTCAGAAGATGATATGCAAAATCTTGTCTTAAACACTGAAACTGGAGATCCAAGCAACTATGATGAAGCTGCTGAGAGTCCCGAATGGGTGGCAGCCATGAATTGTGAAATTCAAGCTATAGAGAGAAACAAAACTTGGGAATTGATGAACTTACCCAAGGGTGCTAGGGCTATAGGTGTGAAATGGATCTATAAAACCAAACTGAATGAAAAGGGAGAGGTTGACAAATATAAGGCCAGATTGGTTGCCTTAGGTTATGCACAAAAACAGGGCATTGATTATGCTGAGGTATTTGCGCCTGTGGCAAGATGGGATACAATCAGACTGATCCTAGCTTTGGTAGCTTCTAAAAATTGGTATGTCTACCAATTAGATGTAAAAAGTGCCTTCTTGTATGGTGAGCTAGAAGAGGATGTCTATGTGATGCAGCCGAGAGGTTATGTGCAGAAGGGGGAAGAAGGGAAAGTACTGAAATTAAAAAAGGCTTTGTATGGCTTGAAGCAAGCCCCAAGAGCCTGGTATAGCAGGATAGAAAGTTACTTCATGAAAGAGGGATTTGAAAAATGTCAAAGTGAGCACACTTTGTTCACTAAAACTAAGGAAGGGGAGAAATTGTTGATTGTGAGCATTTATGTAGATGATTTGATCTTCACAGGGAGTGACAAGGAGATGTTTGATGAGTTTAAGGCGTCTATGAAAGCTGAGTTTGAGATGACAGATCTTGGAAGAATGAAATTCTTTCTTGGGGTAGAAATTGTTCAAAATGATGAAGGGATCTATATTCATCAAAGGAAATATGCCATTGAAATTCTGAAGAGATTTGGAATGGAAAACAGTAATGCAACCAAAACTCCCATGGTTCCAGGTTTTAAACTAGCTAAAGATGAAGGGGGTGCTAAAGTAGATGCCACTCAATATAAGCAGATGATTGGGAGCCTAATGTATCTAACTGTGTCTCGGCCAGACTTAATGTATGTCATGAGCCTGGCTAGTAGGTATATGGAGAAACCTACTGAATTGCATATGTTGGCAGTGAAGAGAATCTTGAGATATCTCAAGGGTACTTCAGGATTGGGCATTTGTTATAAGAAAGGGACTAAATTTGAAAAACTTGTGGCCTTTTCTGATAGTGATTATGCAGGTAACACGGATGACAGACGAAGCACTTCAGGATATGTGTTTGTAATGAGCTCGGGAGCTGTGGCATGGTGTTCGAAGAAGCAAGCAGTGGTCACATTATCCACAACTGAAGCAGAATTCATCTCTGCTGCTATATGTGCATGTCAATCAATCTGGATGCTAAGAATTTTGAATCATCTCGGCTGGGTACAAGAAGGGTGTGAGATTTACTGTGACAACAGTTCTACTATTAAACTGTCCAAGAATCCTGTCATGCATGGGAGGAGTAAACACATTGCTATTCGTTATCATTTTCTTAGAGATTTGTCAAAGAATGGAGAGGTGGAGCTCAAGTATTGCAGCACTCAAGAGCAATTGGCTGATATCATGACTAAGCCTTTGAAACTTGATGTTTTTGTAAAACTTAGAGATCAATTAGGTGTATGTGTAATGCCTATGTGATTAAACTGAAAACAAATTAAGAATTCAGTTTAAGGGAGGGTTTGTTGGGATTGTTTTCATTTACTGTTAATAAGTCAGTAACTATTTGTTACTGTGTCAGTTAGTAGTTAAGCAACTGTTAGCAATTAGTTACTAGTTGGTTAGCTTAGTTTGGTTAGTGTAACTAGAGTATAAATACTCTTGTACTGGCATTGAATAAAGGGTGGAAGTTTTCTGTAAAGCTCTCTCTCGAAACTCTCTCAACCGAGAGCCAAACACCAATTGTGCTCAACATCTTTTACTCTTGAAGGAGGGTGAAGGCTTGAGCCAACTGGTGATTAATGACGTTGAATTCTGGGTCCAAATTCATGACCTCCCAGAAGGCTGCATGTCCATGGCTATTGGACAACAGTTGGGGAATCGTACTAGCATGTTTCTAGATTATGACTTGAATAATAAGAGTGAAATGTGGATGAACTTTATGTGAATTCGAGTCCGTGTTGATACAAGGCAGCCTCTTAAGAGATGGAAGAGAATATGTAAGGGTTGAAGAGTCCTGGTCCGTGATGCAATTCAAATATGAACATCTGCCTCCTTTCTATTTTATTTGTGGTATGCTAGGGCAGACTCATAGGATCCGTGGAAAATTATTTCAACTACAGGAGGGGGAGGTGAAAAGGGAACGGGGACCATGGGTGGGTGTAACTCCGAGGAGATCTTCTGGTGAAGATGGTGGCCAGTGGTTAAGGGATTCAAACAGTCTGTAGGTTGAGGGCGGTTCTAATTCCTATACGTTACAATCACAAGGCCATGAAACTGCTGACATTATGGGATTTTTACACGGGTTTATTCACGGAAACAAGGGAGAAAGTCTGACGTGGTAGAGATGGGGTCCAACAATTAATAAACAATTTATGGACCCTAAACAGCTGGTGAAGGATAGAAAGAAGAGAAGATTGGACTAAGATACATGAGATTGATTGATGAGCGGGGGTGATGATCGAGGACGAGATGGGTATGCAAGATGTTGTGATTGAATACTTCATCAACTGTTCGATGCAAGTCCTGACTTGGATAGTGAAGTTATTAACTTCCATGAATGACACTTTGCTAGCACCATTTCAGGGTGAAGAATTTAAGAAAGCTGTACTTCAAATGGGTCCAGACAAATCTCTTATCGGGGTTGGTTAACTAGCAAGACATTTCCACCATCACCAGTGGAGACTCTGGTGGTTCATATCCCGAAGGTCGAAAAACCACAGTCAATTAAGGACCTTCGTCCGATTGCTTTATGCAATGTGTTGTATAAGATCATTGCAAAGTGCTGGCAAATCGAAGGAGGAATATCTTGATGGATATTATTTCACCTACACCAGCAGTATTTTGTTCCCGGCAGATCAATTACCGACAATGTGGTGATTGCTTACGAATCAATACATTTCACGAAGAGATGCACAAGGGACAGGAAAGGTTGGGCAACATTGAAGATCAATATTAGTAAGTCCTATGACAAGATCAACTGGGAGCTTTTAAAGGAAATTATATTAAAATTAGGTTTTGCGGTTTTGCTTCTGAATGGATAGAGTCGGTGATGCTCTATATGAAGTCTGTTCTGTATTCCATATGTTTTAATGGCACAAAACTTGGACCAATAAAACCTTCAAGGGGATCCTCGTTCCCATATTTATTTATCTTGTGTAGTGAAGCTTAAGGTCTTTTCAAGAATGCTGAAGCATGTAGAAAGGTGCATGGGTGCAAAGTCAGTCGAACGACTCCACCAGTTTCCTGCTTGTTGTTTGCAGATGATAGTTTCTTGTTCTTCAGGAAAATGCACCTAAAAACACAACTGTCAAACATCTTCTACATCAGTATGAGGTAGCCTCAGGTCTGGCCATTAATATTAAGAAGCCGGGCATATATTTTAGTAGAAATACCAGAAATAAATGCAGGCTACACATATCAGAAATCTCGGGTGTCCACTCCCCGTCAAAAAATGTGAGGTGCTTGGGTTTGCCGTCATTCATTGGAAGGAATAAGAGGGTCGTTTTTTTCTTCTATTAGGGATAGAATTCGGAAACAGATTCACGGGTGGAAGAATCGCATGTTATCTAAAGCGGGCAAGACAGTTATGATAACTTCAGTTGCCCAAGCACTTCCAATTTATAATATAGGAGTCTTTCTTGTCCCATTGACATTATACAAGGAGTTACAGTGAATGATGAATACTTTTTGGTGGGGGAATAATTAGGAGAATGGACGGGGCATGATATGGTAAAAAGGTGGGAAAGACTTTGTAGAAGAAAAGATGATGGGGGCATGGACTTTCAACAATTACACAACTTTAACTTGGCTTTACTTGGCAAACTGGGATGGAAGTTAGTGGGATGGAACCACACTCATTAGTGAGTCGAATCATCAAAGCTAAATATTATAATAGGGGATTTTTTGAATGCTAATCTAGAGCATTAACCGAGCTTTGCTTGACGTAGCATTCTTAGTTCTCAAGAGGTTGTAAGGAGAGGTTATAGATAACGTATTGGCAAGGGCAGAAGGCGAACGTGTGGAGGGATCCATGGTTGTCTGCGGGTCCTAACAAATTATTGGAAACACCTGTGATTGAAGGGCTAGGATCATCGCGGGGTTGTGATTTGATGAACGAGAGGGTAGCTCGTGGGGATAAAAATTTGGTAGACATTGTTTTCTCCAGCAGATGCCATTGCCATCCTGAGCATCCCATTATCAAAAAGTCAAGTAGAGAACAATGTCATCTGGCACCAAACCAAACCAAGTGTTTGCTCGTGTAAATCTGGCTATCACCCTGCCATTGACATCAACAGGCCTAATCTAGGAGATCACATAGATAGAGATTGGCAGAAATTATGGAATTTGAAGATTCCTTTAATGATTAAACATTTCTTTTAATGATTCCAACTATCTGCAAATTAATTGAAAAGGGAATGGAAGCTCCTGGTATATGTGTTGTTTGTGAAGGGGTGGGTGAATCTAAAGAACATGTCTTTTTTCAATGTCCATTCGCAGTCGCATGTTGGCAGAAGATGGGTATGGTCTTTCATATGACAGGCACGGTCAACTTTCAAAGTGGTTCTATAGTTTGTTTGCTATATTGGATGAGGAGAAGATGGAACAGGCTGCTGCAATTATTTGGTCCCTTATGGAATCAGCGCAATGAAAAGCTATGGCATAACAAAATGGTGGCAGAATCAGGTGCAGTAAAGAAGGGAATTGATTTTTTAAATCAGTAGAAAGCAGCTCTTGTGGGTCGAAATGGATCCTTTTTCAATCCTTTTCTTGTCTCGTGACGAGAGAAACCAAAATTAGGAAAGTTAAAATGCAGCGTTTTCAGGACATCTCTACAATGGGAGCAGGATATATTGCTAGGGATTCACTTCAGCAATGGGAGAGGCATTAGTATTGAAGGAGGTGCTGCAAAAGTTGATTTCAAAAGCAACAGACTTTTAATCAGTATCCTATCTTCAAAAGGTTGTAAACAAATCATCGACTGCGAATTCCGCAAATGACACAGACAGTTTACGTGGTAATCCAAGTGCAGACGCCATTCGACAGGAACAATTCATAATATCTAGAGCTTCCTGGAAACAATCCATAATGCATGGGTCCTATAACTCACGCCAAGTCTAATTTTCTGGTGTGAAAATATTGTTGGAAATTACCTTATGTGCCCCTCATGACACACACCATGTTCTTGATCATGCAAACCCATGACCATGAAGATAGGTCATGGGGTTTGATCATGGGGATCAATTGATTGATCCTGACTAATTATCTCCTTGATGGTGGTTTTTTCTTTTATTTTGAAAATTACTAGGTTGGCAAGAGAGCTTGCCGGGACCAAGTGGCACCGTGGCTCCATCGGCTCCGGTGGCTCAGCGAGGCATGACCCGATAGAGTGGGTGATCTGCTGGATACAATTACGCTACTATTAGTAAAAATGGACTACTTCCGTACCTTTCCTTGTTTCCTCATTCTGTTTAAGCCTCAATATATGTACAGATTATTATATGGTTTATCCACTGGGCTGTGCGTGTACGGCATAAACTATATTAAATGATTAAAGGATAGCCACGTCCATGTAAAATGTTTTTTTTCTTCATGCTCTTGTTTAATCGAGGTCAATATATTTCTATTACTATAAATCTAAAAGGTTTGGCACTTTCTCTATGCACACACCATACTATTTATTATCTTACATTTTATTCGAAATTTTACTTCTTTTTTTCAATTTAGTCTTTTTTCATGATTGCGCCATTTTTTTAGCTAAATTCAATGACAACTGAATTAAATTTGTTGACCAGAAAATAAAATTGAAAGGCAGGGTCAAAATAGAAAAAGCACCATAAATTGTTTATGGTTTTAAAATTCACATAAAATATTTACTTTAATTCTTAAACTTTACAAACAACATCAATTTGATCCTTCAATATGTTTTCAATTCAATTTGAATACAAAAAATTATTACTATTATTTGTTATTTTTTTAATTTGATAATGAAAAGAAAATCGTCATTGAAATCTAGTATTAGAGAAAGAGAATTGATAGAATATCAATCTTAGTGTTAAATGATTCTATTTAGCGAGAAAAGTTTCATTTAAGTGATTTTTTAACTTAGAGATGACCTAAAAATTCATATCTCAACTTGAAAAAAATCTTTATTTCAGTTTAATTTGTGTTTTTTTTTTAAATTCATTTATGATTTTATAAGGCTCTCTCTTTTCTAGGTATTTTGAATTAAAACTGAGTTTAAAATATTATACCCTATTTGTTCGATCACCGCAGTTGCAAAATCTAGAGAATTCCAAACAGTGCATGGTCTATGGCATTTTTTCCCCAAAAAATATGGGGTCATTTAAAAAGAGTCTATTCGCAGGCCGTTCCTTGAATATATCAAGTGATTGCCTCCTTTGCTAGGCCAGTAGCGCCTGTTTATTTATTTTTTGTAATCTTTCCTTTTTGAAAAATATTTTTGTTTTTTTAAATGGTCCTTTGAATTATATTTCAATTAGTACTTATTTCTCTTATTTTTAGTTTTTTTGCATTTGATTTTGCAAGACAAATAGTGGTTGTTTTTATTTATTTTGTATGTGCTTAGTTTTTTAACAGGTTATTCTAATTCACCTATAGTTTTTATGTGTATTAATTAAAGATAAATATAATTGAGCCTATGAAAATTTCATAATTATTTATCTCTAGAATATACTCATTAGGCCTTTTCTCGGAGTTAAGTCTAAACTCTAAACTCTAAACCTACGACGATGAGTTTTTTTAATAATTTGATTCATATTCAAGTACAGTGTGGTTATCATAGTAGTTCTTATAAAGTGTTTGAGAAAAAAATTATACTATTGGAATATTATTTCAAAGAACCTAAAAGAGATCGGCGTTTCACTGTAGCTCTAGATCCATTAGCACTGGTCACTCACAATTTATTCTGGTGCATCGCGCGCGCATGTCTACCTTTTTTTCCCCATTGTATTAACGAATCTGCCCTCGAAAATGACAAAACACGCCGCCAGACTTAGGGGCTTTGCGGTCATTGCGCATGCCGGTCCGGTTCGCCGCACTTTTCATTTTTTTATTATTTTCTGAAATTGACTAAATACGGATTTAGACCCTAATAAGACAAAATGGATGACTTGGGAATAGGGGCATACCGGTAATTGGCCTTTTTATTATTATTATTTTCGGTTTACGGTCGGCGCGTGGGGAGCACGCGACCAACGGTACTCCACCTCACGCCCTGTTCAGGTGGAGCGTGAGGGATGATACAGTCACCGGAGATGAGCCACCGGCATCGCAATCGATGCGCCTTCACGTGGTCTTCCTCCCGGTGCGACACGTTTCCCCATATTATGGCGGTAAACGCGGAGGTGGCCGGTGAAACCCGCTGGACCCCTTTCTCTCTCTCTTGCACGTACAAGTGCAGAAGAGGCCCCCGATTGTTTGTCTTTTTCACTTTGGTCCCTCAACTTTCACATTTGTTTTTGGTCCTGATTTCTGTTATATAAGTTTTGACTTAGTTCGATTAGGTCCTTCGATTGAAATTAATTAAATGTGAATGTTTCACTTCGGTCCACCTTATTTTAATTTCCGGATTAGATTTAAATAACTTAATAAATTCGGTCCACAAGTTTCGATTGTTTCAATTTTATCTTTTGATTGAAATTGATAATAGATTTGATTTTCATTTCGGCCCTTATACTTTTAATTGTTGATTTAAATCCCTGGACATTTGATTTTCATGTTCGCCCTTATACTTTTAATTATTTTATTTTAATCCTTTTCTTTCTAATGGAATAATCCCTATTTTTGTCCATGTATATATATAAGTGTGCTCTCATCTTTGATTTATAATTTTTGTTATTTTCTTATTTGTTGAGGTGATATTTTTTTCTTTTAAATTAGCTCTTAAATTTTATGTTGATCATTTGAGAATTGATATTTCTTTTTTCTTTTCTCCCTATGTTCTTTCTTTTAGTTTTTTATTGGTTTTTTTTCCTGTTTTCAGGTTAGGTTAAATTTTTTTACCTAATAATTTTTTTTTTCTTTTGTGAAAGTTTTATAGATTTTTTTAGCCTTTTATTTATTTTTGTTTTTTTTCATCATTAACACAGTAATAATAATAATAATTTTAGTTATTTTTCTTGCTTACTCTGTGTTTAATATTTTTTTTTTCTCTGAGGATAATTTGATAGATTTTATTGTTTTGACAGTAATAGCAATGATAATTTTAGATGTTAAGACTTCAATTTTGTTGTTTTTATAATAGGTTTGTGATGATCTGTTTTATTATATTAAATCTTGCATATATAAATATAATATTTTAATTTTGAACCAGCGAATCCTGTTAATTTCTTTAATCCCAACAATTATAAAAATTGTTTGCTCAGCCCGCAACGTAGTGTGATCAATTTTTTTAATTTTCAAGTCAAATGATTTTTTTTTCAGTTAATATTTTTTTTTTGATTTTTTGATTTTTTGATTTTCTCTTTCTTTTATTTTTTTATTGGTTGTTTTTTTTCAATCAAATGAATTTTTTTACCTTATAATTTTTATTTTATTTTTTTGTTTACTCTTTTATTAAAGTTATTTAGATTTTTTTAATCTTTCATTTTTTTTCATTATTAACATAATAATAATAATAATAATAATAATAATAATAATAATAATAATAATAATAATAATAATAATAATAATAATAATAGTAGTAGTAGTAGTAGTAGTAGTAGTAGTAGTAGTAGTAGTAACAAGAAGAAGAAGAAGAAGAAGAATTATTTTAATTATTTTTCTTGCTTACTTTTTTTAATTGTTTTTCAGCTTTTTTCTCGAGATGATTTGATAATTTTTATTATTTTGACAATAATAACAATGATAGTTTTAGATGTTAAGGCTTCGATGTTGCTATTTTTATAATAAGATGTGGTGATCTGTTTTATTATATTTAATTTTGCATATATAGATATTATATTTTAATTTTGGATTGACAAATCCTATTGATTTCTTTAATCAAAACAATTATAAAAATTGTTTACTCAGCCCACAATATAATGTGGTATATTTTTTAAATTTTCAAGTCGAATGATTTTAAAAAAAAAATGCTTTCCCCTTGGAGTTTTTTTTTAACTGGCTTCCTTTTTTTTTCTTTTAATAAACGGGGACCTTTTTTCATATTTAAAAAAAAAAATTATAACCGAGGGGTCCAACTCAGTTTTTTTTTTATCAGGTTTCTTTTTTTGTGTTTTTTTAACCAGGGTATCCGTGGCAACAAATTTGTAAAAAATCATTTCATCTTCTTAGCAAATTTTCTAACAATTTTTATCAAAAATATTTTACCAATAGCAACATTCAATCATTTTTTAGTGGAAAAAAAACCAATTTGAATAGATTTTATCAATTATAATTTTACTAATTAAATATTAAAATAATAAAATACAAAACATATCAAATCAATCAATTTTTTACATAAATAAAAAAACCAAGCGCAACCGCTCATGTTTTCTGAGCATGGTAAATTAGACATGACAGAGCTGGAGAATTTCAGAACATGTTCATCTCTAGCTCGGATTAAGATTTCAAACGGACCAAACTTTCAATCGAGTTACCTGGTTTGTTGTGGCAATCTAGATGCTGACATTTGCGTAGATTCGTCCCTGTTGGCAGATATGATGCTGACTTGAAAGACATCAATGTATGTCTTCTGTTACCATCTTTGGTACGTAACAAATTAACTATTTAAAATAATCTAAAAACATCACAAATTAATAATTTAAAATAAAAAATAATTTTTTTTTCTAAACACCCCCTTATAGCATGTACTTAAGTATTAAACTTTTTTGGAAAGAAGTTTTGAAACCACTGTCTCAAGTTGTTTGTATTTTGAAAATGTTTTTGAAAAAAAAATTAATTTATTTTTTATTTTTTATTTTAAATTAAAAATTTAATGATTTTAGATTATTTTGTATATTGTTATTAAAAATATTTTAATTTTTTTTTTAAAAAATATCATTTTAATATATTTATAAATAAAAAATACTTTAAAAAATAAGATAACACTCTTTAATAGTTACTTAATCAATTCCTTAATAATTATCTTATTCCGGTCTCTCTCTCTCTCTTTTGTTTTTCTCTCAAAGCTCCACATCCATGTAACTTCGCGACACTCGCAAATAAGCCACGTGTCTTCGCTCTAATTTTTTTTGTAGTAATACTATTGATTGATTGATTGATGGTGGGTGTCGTGGGACCTCTATTACCAACAGCCACACGGTTTCTATCGCCAGGCCACGAACTTTCTTCTCTGCTTCGAGGACATGAATTGATTATTGATAAAGAAGGTCTGCATTTCCAAGTCAAGGTAAACTCGACTCTCTCTCCATTCTTAACTTTAAAAATAAAATCGAGTGGTTTTTTATTTAAAAAAACCCCTGCAATTTCAAGGTTGATAATAAATTAATATTTGATGAAAAAATAAATTAATTATGTAGTTATTCTCTTAAAAAATTATTTATAAGTTTATTATCTTGCGCTTTAATTGTTCAATAAAAAATATATATACTAATAAATATTAATGATTGTAGACTTGTAGTATTGCCCGCAGGCTCGCACCAATGTGCACGCACCATATAAAGTTAGAGAAGGCTAATCGGGGTCTTCGTCGTTGCCTTTGCTTGATTATCTTCGATGTAAGTTAGCGACGCGTGTATTAATTTCAATATTGAAACTTGTACCTGGTAATAAATGATTTTTGTCATGTAGTTAACGTAAGAGAATTCCTTAACCATCTTCTTCTCCCAGATAAAAGTCATGGTCAGCCATCCTGTTGTCTCCTCCAATCCCCTCTCATATTCCCAAATCTCATGGTGTTCAGCCCCAGTCTTAAATCAGCTACTGCCCCGTTCCTTTTGCCCAGTCTCAAACTCCATTTTGCTGTTTAAAACAGACTCGGGAGAGGTGTATTTAGCAATTACTCGGACGATATATTTCACAGGATCTCGGATTGATGGAGTTTGCGGGCGAAAAACTCAATTCAATGTTGATCGAACTAGGTGACTAGGAATTTATTACATGACAAATAGACATGTTTTAGGCAGATCATCTTTGACATTGATCGTACATGTATGCCTTGCGAACATAGTTGTACATGATTTAAGAGTTTGGTTCTCGGATTATTGAACCATCGCGTGAATTACTAGTTTAGTCAGATGTTTATAAATGTGGTTAATGTTAATTTTGAAAATTATTTTTGTTTAAAAATATATTAAAATATTTTTGATTTATCCTATCAAAATGGTATAAAAACACTAAAATAATTAATTTAAAACAAAAAAAAAATTTAAAGCAAAAAAATAAATCGTTTTTTAAAACATTTTTAAATTGGTTTTCCAAACAACCCTTTAGTCCATTATTTTTATTTAAAATAGCATTTTTTTTTCAATATATATTTGATTCTAACTTAACCACATTTCATTTTATGATGTCAATTAAATTATCAATTAACTCATATGTCAATATATATATATATATATCAAAAATTATTTACAATAAAACTTAGTCTATATTAAATTTTGAGACAGCAGATTGTTCTACCTAACTAGTATCTGTTTGGAAGCGTGATTGAGGTTGTTTTTGGAAGAAAAAAAAATGTTCAAAAAAATATTAAAATAATATTTTTTTGTTTTTTAAATTATTTTTGATATTAATACATGAAAATAATTTTAAAAATATAAAAAAAAAATAATTTTAAAAATATACTGACTAACAGTAACTAAGTTAGGTTAATAGTGATGAATATAAGTACGTGTTCAAGTGACAATATCTCTTGGAGATTTTGTTGTTTAGGTCTGAAATATTATTGATGGAAGGCTGGAAGCTGGAGCCCAAGATCGGGCAAGAAGATCTTAAAGAGGAGAGAGAGGACAGGTACGGTAGAGGGAAGAGAATGAGCAAAAAGACTTGATTTGGGAAGAGGTGAAATGCAGTTAAAATGTTCTTATTATTATAACATATACTAAAAATGTCAAAAAAATAATTGAGCTTTTTATTTTGATTTATGTGTTTTCAATATAAATTGTAATAATATTTTTGGATCGGGTTGATTTTTAGGTTGGTTTTGCTTGGCAGTTTGGTCCTGGTTTTTGTGATTTTAGATGTTAAAGTTTCGATATTACTATTATTATAATAAAATGTGTTAATATATTTTATTATATTAAACCTTACATATATAGATATTATATTATATTTTCGAACTAGCAAATTTTATTAATTAATTCAATAACAACAGTTATAAAAATTATTAATCTGACTAATATGTTAATTATATTACGAAATTTGCAATTTGCCTTGTATTTAACGACACGTGTAGCGAAGACGAAGACGAAAAGCCTTGTCAGTTCTCGAAGCTATCTATAACCAACAAGTCCAACACCACACAAAACCGTATCCACAGTATAGCAAAAGTCGCGTTAATCATCGTGTCCAATAAAGTTTAAAATTAATTTTTTAATGTTTTATTATTATTTAAATGTATTATTGCTAAAAATATTTTTTTAAATAAAAAAATATTTTAATAAACTTTTAAAAAACTATTTTGAAAACAGAATCAAAACACTCCTAAACAACAGTCCTAAACTCCTAACCCCGATCATTTTTCACATAACCATTTTTTTATCTTTACTCCTTTTTTTATTTTTTTCTTAATTTTTTTTTGAAAAATAAATAATTAGTTTTTATTCTTCACATTTCAAATATTGATTGCTCTCTATTTTAAAACCATGAACACGAGCACTTATTTTGTTTCTTTATTAACAAAACGGATAACACTTTATAGTTTCAATCCCATGCATATAAGCCTTGAAGGTCTAGTTTTGTATTGTGTTTTAAAAATATTTTTGAAAATATTTGAATTTTTATTTTATTTTTTATTTAAATTAAAAAAATTTAGTGTTTTTAAACTATTTTATATGCTGATGTCAAAAATATTTTTTTTAAAATGAAAAAAATTATTTAATATAATTCTGAACGAAAAATACTTTTAAAAATAACTTCAATCACGGTCTCAAATATGCATTAATTTTCAAATGATATGTCATTCCTCTTGTTTTAAAAAATAGGTTAGGTGGAGGACGTTATTTGTCAATTTTGGTTATCCTTGATCTCTTTCTTTATATATAATTTTGTTTTTTAATTGATATTTATTTTTAAAATAATATTATAATTTATATTAAATTGATGTTTCTTCTATCTACCGTTTAAATTGTTTATTTAGTTTTTTGAAAACAGAGGTTGTTTTTTAATTTGTTCTGTCATATTTTATATAGAAGAATATTTATTTTTAAAAATAAAGATTATTTATCACTGGTAAACAATGAACTTTGAGATAAAAAAATGTGAATCAAAAAGCAAAGTTGATGTTAAATATCATAACTATCTATCTTTTATTTTTATATGGATGAATATCCTTTTTATTTTATAATTTCATTGCCACTAGCTTAAGATCCTACATGTTTTGATTAATTCCTTGTTTTATTTTTTTATATGCAAATACTGACTTTTTTTATTTTACAATTATATCTTTTATTCGGTATAAAAAAACAAGTCAACAATACTTGCATATTCATTCTTTTATGTTGGAGAAGATTATTTGACTCGCAATGAGAATAGTCAAATAGATGCACCAACACTTTTTAAAAAAAAATATTAGCATAATTAATTATTAATTAATTCAATTAAATAGATACATGCGCTTTCGAGTCATGATTATATTTCTATGTCAAAAAAACATGCTGAAAAGGTCCATAATTTCTTACGCGTTTCGTTGCGAGTTAGTTTTTGCTAAAAACATTATTCAAAAACTCATGTCAAGTAATAATAATAATAATAATAATAATAATAATAATTACGGGCTGTTTTTTTTGGAAGCAGCACAGTAAACTTTGTTATAAAAAAACATAGTTAAAAACTTATTTAAAATAATAGCACAGTTTTAGAAATTACGGGAATGATTCATGATTTCTTGAAAATTCTTGTAGAGGCAATTTTATTATTTTTTTATAAAAAAATATTTTAAATTTTAAATTTTAAAAATCAATAAATATTAATTTTTTATCACAGTCGAAATGGAGTTAGTGTTTATTCAAGATAATATTTTATAAAATTAGTTTCAATTTGAAGTTGCAACAAATATAGTATTTATTTAAATATAAAAGGTATTTTAAATTTTAAATTTAAAAAATAAACAAATTCAAGATTCATTATCAATGGACATGGAACTTGGCAAGTGAATAAAAAAATCGAATATAACTTATTTTCAAAGAAAAAAATATCCAATAAATGATACTTGCTATTCTTAAAATTGTTTTATTTTTCTAAGCAAATTTGAAACTGTGATTTATTTGTATATATATAAAAAAAAACTACACGTACTCAAAGTTATTGATCCCGTTCTGTTCCGGCAAGAACGGCCCGTTCCAATGCAAAATCCGGGACAAAACAACGACGTTTTTGTCCCGGTCAAAATCCCGGCCAGATCCGGCAATTCTGGCCGGATTCCGGCCGGAACGCCCCGGTTCCGTACCGGGTTCAAAAAAAAAATTTCAAAAAAAAAGGAGAAAAACTCAACCCATAAATTATATATTAGTAAAAATAAAAAATTAAAATCATAAAAGTTAACATATCATGCACCCTAGCTATGTTCATAGAAACATCAAGAGCCGGAACATCTTCCTCGATGAAGAATTCAACGCGAAGATAGGAAATTCCGGCATGGCAGGGTGCGTTGAAGATGATACCAAGGAGCCAGACTTCAATTCAACCAACCCTGCATCTTGGAGCCATGGATACGTGGCCCCTGAGGCTCATCAAGGAATAGTTTCCTCTAGCACAGATATGTTTTCTTTTGGGGTGGTTTTGTTGGCGGCGGCTAGAGAAGAAGAAGGGATGGGTAGGGTTTTGTTTATTCAAATGAAGGGGACAAATGGGTGGGGTAGTTTTTATAGTAATTATTGGTTTTTATACTAATTATTATATAATAATAATAATTAATTATTATATTAATTAATTATTAATTACTATAATAATAGTTAACATAAAAAATAGGGGTATTAATTTGTAATTAATTTGATTGAATTATTTGTAATGAAATGTATTTTAATTAATTATGTTTGAACTTATTGATTATTTCTTAATGTGTTCATTTTGTTTTTTTAAGTTTTTCTAACATTAAAAAACAATAAGTAACATTAATTAATTTCAAATACAACAACCATAAAAAAACATAGAATTACTTGAAAAACATACAATAAGTAGCTTAAATTTCAAATATTTTGGATCTTTTAATTATAATTAAATTCATTCTTTATTTTTTATTTTAAAAAAATAATTTTATTGTTGGAATTTTAGAGATGTTTCTAATTTTGAGATTATGTTTGTTTGATTTTGTGTTTGTATTGTATAATTTAAAGTTAATTTATCTTGAATTTTAATTATATTTGTTAAAATATTTTTTTTTCCATATATATATATATATAATTAATTTATATGAACAGTACAAAACCAGAACGGAACGCCGGAATGCACCGAAACCGGAACGTTCCATTCCAAACAAAAAATCAGAACGGTACCCAGAACAGATTTTATAACATTGCACGTACTAAACTAATAAATTCTGAAAAGAAATAAATAAATCAAGACTCCCTTACAGGTTACAATAATGACAATTATTTTTTATTTTATTAAAAGCGGAGCTCATATGATACAAGTCCGCACTGAAAAATACTTTTTTCAGATCTCACAACTACTTGCCAAACACCACCAGGTCATGATGGTCCTGTAGGAGGCCCCTTGAAACTTCCCACGTGAACTTTCATCTCTATTTCTACAAGGAAATGAACTGGTGGTTGATAAATGATGAGCAGTAAATGAAGCCGGCTTTGACTTGTCAAAGTAAACTCTCCCCTCTCCCGTCTCCCCTCATCTTCTTACTATTTTTCTTAAGTTAACCCGACTGCCATCCATTCAGCTTGATCTGAAAACCACCCGCTATAAAGCATAAACTCTTCTCTTTCTTATCCGGGTGCATCAAAAACAGTTCTTAATTACTTTGCTCAATCATGTACTCATCAAACTCATCTTCTTATGACAAATTCTCCACTTCGCAGCCACCGGTGTTCAGTCAAGGTACAACAACGACTGAGAATTATACAACAAGCCAGGTCTACAGCACTGATGATTCTAGATCTTCCATTGAACTCCGACCCAAGATCAAGGGCCCCTGGTCAACTGGGTTATGTGACTGCTTCGATGATTGGCGAAACTGTAAGTTTAAACAAGAAGACGACCACTTAAAAATGCTTTTCAGGTGGCGCGTTATTCACACGCTCTTCATTTCCGAGCGTGCGCTCGGGTAGTTGGTGTCTCGTTGCCTGACCTATCCATTGTCTTCTTCCCTTATTCTTTTCTGGCGGTCTTGCAGGTTGTGTAACTTTCTGGTGCCCCTGCATCACTTTTGGAAAAATTGCTGAAATTGTCGATAAGGGATCTTCATGTAAGTACTTTATAATATTCCACACCAATTAATTAAATTTTGTGGTGTTACCATTAATTAGATGATAGATAGTTTGTTTCATTATTAATCAAGAAGTTGGGATTAACAAAATTGAACCAGTGAATTACTTAATCGATTAATTCCAGGTGCTGATTAGTATGTTGATTAAGAGGTAAAATTACCGATTTTCTTGATGTACGTGTGTGTTACGTGCAGCCTGTGGAGTAAATGGGGCGCTTTACGCCCTGATTTCCTGTGTCACTTGTTGTCCGTGTTGCTACTCCTGCTTCTATCGAGCAAAAATGAGGCAGCAGTACTTGTTGAGGGAAACTCCATGTGGGGACTGTTTGCTTCATTGCTGCTGTGAGTATTGTTCTTTGTGTCAAGAATATCGCGAGCTCAAAAGTCGTGGCTATGACTTGTCTATAGGTGAGGATATAATTTTGCACAGGACTGTTACACGCAGGTGTTTTGCAGGTCTCATCTGAGTTAATTTCTCAATTCCATGTTTAATTGTTTGAAATTGTTTAGGATGGCATGGCAACGTGGAGAAGAAGAATCGCAGCTTAGAGATGGCTTCGGTGCCACCGCCTGTTGAAGAAGGAATGAGCCGATAGGGAGCTTTTGTGTAAAACTCTGGTTTTTTAGTTATTATAGTTCACGTCGTTTCCGTTGTGGCTGCTTTGTTAATTCCTCGTCGGCGGGTGTGGACTTGGTGGTGGAGTTAGAACCACAGTATCGGTTCCTCCATGGTGATGTTCATCTAAACCTCATTATGAATCTTTAATTTAATGGTTTAGATTAGATGAAGAAAATAAAATATAAAAAATCCAAGTTGTTTTTGTTTTTGTCATTGATTAAATCGTACTCATTTGATTTAAATTCAACGATATTCATTTAATGAATATATTAATTATAAGAGCATGAGGTGGTCTACCAGGTCCAAGAATTATACACGGTCAAGTGATAGTTAACAATGCAATCCACAATAAAATGATTATTTTATTCTTCAAGGATCAGAAAATGGAAAACATATTTAGAGGTAAAATAGTATTTTCATACTGTGTTCTGGTCTTTGTGATTATCATGGGGTGTCAAAGATTTTAGTTTTTGGAAAAATAAAAAAATAGTTGGTAGGTCTATAGCACGCTCCAACAAGTGGGAGCTACTCTCACCCTTTGACCGGTTCCTGTGGCATCTCTCGGTAATTGATGGTCAATCTTTAATCTTTTTGTTAGTAAATAATATAAATTATATTATGAAATTTTACTTGACAATTTAAATTTTTAGATGAAATAATTTTTTAATATAATATTAGAGTCTTGTTGACTTGGCGGTCGTGGTTTTTAGATGAAATAATTTTTTGATATAATATTAAAGTTTTGTTGACTTGGCGGTCGCGAATTTAAAACTCATCATTCTTATTCTTTTTTATAAAAATTAAGCACAAGTGGTGTGAACTTGTGTGCAAGTTATAAACCCAAATGAATTTCACTGGAAGATGTGTATTGGAGAATAATATAAATTATATTATAAAATCTCACCTGTCAGCTTAAATTTTTAGATAAAATAATTTTTTGACTCTTCTAAAGTAGTGCTAAAATATCTTGTCATATGTTAACTAACACATGTCAATTGCTAGGTCACACTGAAACTTTAACAATAGTTTTCTCTCTCTTCTTCATCTTAAAATATGTGTTGTCCTTGCAAATTTTAAAGTGATATTCAATCTTTTGTATCGAATTTAATTTATTTGTTTTTTAATTTTATTATTTGACAAATTATTTTTATGTATTTTATCAGGTTGGTCATTCATCTTTTAATTGTATCTAATTTAATTTGTTTGTTTTTAATTTCATCCAATAACAATTGATTTTATATTTTATATCAAATTTGATATTTATTTTTTAACTTATTTTTTAAAAATATTTTTTTGATTGGATTTAATTTTTTTTTTATTTCATCGCTAATCATTTGATTTTAATTTCTTTTTGTTGTTTTTGAATTTGGTCTCGTTGTTGTAATTACAATTCCTTTTATTTTGAGTTCTCTTCGTGATTGATTTTTTTAGCAATTTCATCCCTTGTTTAATTTCATGGAGTTTCCTATCATGTATGGTGCTAAATGTTTTTATCATGCTTTTAAAACCTAGCCAGAAAATCTACCCCGGTCATGTCCCGAGTCATGGGTTAGGTTGAATGACCAGGTTATTAGGTCAATAAGATTTTTTATTATGTAGAAAGTAAAAATGATATTATTTTTATTAAAAAAACAAATTAATGGTTTGATTTTTTATTCAATTAAAAAATAAAAATGGTATTGTTTTGGAAAAAAAATAAAGAAAAAAACTCATTTGTGATCATCTTTCTTTTTTATTGGTCTTTTTTTGGATTTGTTTTTAAACTCTTTTCAATTTGATCCCTTTCCATTTGATTTTTCTTGTTTTTATATCAAACATGATGCTTATTCTTTTATTTATTTTTTCATTTTCTTGGTTTTTTTCCTTTCAATTATTCCCCTTAATGTTTCATTTCCCCCCCATATTTAGTCCTTATATTTTAAACTGCTCATTTGTTTTTTCTTTCAATTTTACCCCTTGCCATTTTATTTTATTTTTATCTATTTACGGTTCTTATTATTTTTTATCTTCTTTTTTTAAAAAAATTTGATCAAGTCCCTCATTAATTTTAATGATAAAGCCACGCAAAAACAACTTTTTTAAGGTGAAATCTTAGATTATAAATTCTAGACTTTATTCTCTTATAAATAAACTCTGATTTCACCCTTCAAAAAACACTGTTTTGATAAGCCCATGGACATAAATAATGTAATAATGAGTTTTCTCTTTTCGTCTATTTTAATTTAACTAGTCACTCTGGTCATTGAATTTTTTTCCACACAACTTGTTGACTGTTAAAAGTTTAATTAAGAGTAAATATGTTTTTTTGAAGTTTTCAAGCATAATGAGATAGCTATATTATTCTACAATACGGATTTTTAAGTTGTCTTTTTACTTTTTAGAGTATAGTATAATAACAATTTTCTACCCTTTGAAAGCAAAATATTAAAAGCTTGTCCAAAGACTTTTTAGTCTTTTCACTATGGCTTTGTTGTAATTACTATTTAATTTAAATTGACGAGATTATAGTAATTTAGCAAAAATTAAATGCTATTTAAGTGGAAAAAAAGACTTGTATTACATGTGGGGGAGGTGCTCGCGCCCTTTCTAGCGGTGAGTGCAGCACCTCCGAATAACCAAAATCCTCATTTAGAACTGTATTTTAATTTTAAAGTGTGGCGGCGTGTATGGTCATTGGTTGTGTGGTTTGTCATCGACAACTCCCCCCCTCCGGTGTCCCATCGAAATTCACGATGGCCTTTGTGATTTTTCAGTGTCTTACGAGGATTTCCACTTTGTTCTTTGTTATTGTTATATTATTTCAATTTTTGTTTTTGACTCTTTTAAAATTCTTTGTTTTGTTTTCAACCACGTACTTCAATCATAATTTGTGACGTGTTGTCTTTTTTAGTCCTATTTTATATTTTTTTTTATTTTCCTTTGTTCAATTGATTCTACCTTTTAATCTCATCATATAATAATATATTTGTTTTAATTTATTTTTTCAATTTTAATTCTCAATCTTTTAATTATTTAATTTTTTTTGGATTCTTCCGATGATTTATTTTTTTCAACTTCACCTTTTAATGAAAAAATAAAATTTATTTGTATTTCAATTTTGATCATCATTCTTTTATTGTTTTGAATTTTTTAGTCTTTTTGTTAACTTGGTATTTGTTTTCAATCTAAACCCTTTCTTTTAATTTTAATTTCTATCCTCATTCATCTACTCGTTATATTTTTTAAAAATAAGATGTTCTCGGTCTCATGACTCAAGTCATGAGGCTTAAAAATTAATATGGATTGACATTTTTTATGCTTTCATCATTCAATATTTTTTTATAAGACAATAATACTATGATTTTTTTTTTATTTTCTATTAGGTTATATCAATCTCATGATCTGGATCGCAAGTTTTATAAAATAATCAAGGTGGCTCGATCTTGATTGTTGGGATTTTAGGTCTATCATGCTAACTCATCACAATTTTCTTGAATCATTTTTTTTTATCCTATTTTCATCATTTTATATATAATAGACAAAAAAAAATAAACTACATTATATGCCCTCTTTGATAAAAATAATCTCAGGCTATCTTTTTTTTTTAATTCACTTAATTTATTGTCATTGATTTTTTAATATAGCATCATTAAAATAAAACCACCTAATTAGACACGGTCAGGTTCTAATTCAAGTCAATGTTTTTTTTTTTCAAAGTGTGCTCGCGAAATCTAAACATTGTTCTTACAATAAAAAAATATAAAGACAAGGCATGGCCGATCCACCTCTATTTCTCCACTATACAATAACATATGTGGACAGGCGTTGTTTAATTCGCATGTAGTAAGAAAAATCCACGGAGACTGGTACAATCATGCACGCTTATCACACATCATTCAAACAAACATAAATAAATTTCAAGATAAATTAACTTTAAATTATACAATACAAACACAAAGTCAAACAAACATAAATAAATATAATTTTTATTTTTTATAAAATCAAAATTGATGCAACAATTTTATTTTTTTATAATATATATTTTTTTATTTTTATTGTTTTGATTTTGGTTTATTTTTTTATAATATATATTTTTTTTTAATATATATATATATATATATATCAAAAACATAATAGGCGTGGGGTGTTACACTGTCGCTTCTCTCACAAATCACTGTGGATTGCGACAGTGTGCGCCCCATTTTAGCCTTCATCCGCGCGGCAGAAGGGGCTGGGCAAACGGGGCTATTTTCGGTTTTTCCTTTTTCCCGTCCTTTTTTTTTAAAAAAATATTCAGCCGTGAACAGTGCATTGACGATTTCGTCCCCGGTAATAAGACAAAATAAGGGTTCCGGCTGAGGGGCACCGACGTAATTGCGCGCGGCCAGACAGTTTTAGACAGTTTTAGCCCCTAATAACTTTTGATTTTTTTTTTATTTTCTTAAATGGCTAAAGACAGTTTTAGCCCCTAATAAGACAAAAACGCTGAATTGGGTACAGGGACAGGACGATAATTTACCCTATTTTTAATGCGGTGTCTGTCAAGGCGTGAGGCGCACGCGCCAGCCGGTTTTCCGCCTCATGCCCTGTTTAGGTGGCGCGTGCGGCGTCATGCGGTGCCCGGAAATTGGCTACCGGAGCCCTTCTCGAAGCGCCTCCGCGTGGTCTTCCTCCCTCGGTGGTGCGTGTAACCTATAAATGTCCGTGGACGCGGCGGAGGCCGGTTAAAGCCGCCGGCCACGTTTCTCTCTCTCCTGCACGTAAATGTGCAGGAGAGTCCCCCATTGTTGGTGACTTTGCACTTCGGTCCCTCTACTTTTAATTTGGTTTTTGGTCCTGATTTCTGTTATATAAGTTTTGATTTAGTTCGATTGGGTCCTCCGATTTTAATTAATTGAATGTCAAAGTTTCACTTCGGTCCTGCTACTTTCAATTTCCAGATTGGCTGTATATAACTCAATTAATTCGGTACACAAGTTCTGATTTTTGCAATTTTGTCCTCTGATTTCAATTGAGAATAAATGTAATTTGCATTTCAGCCATTTGACTTTTAATTTTTTAATTTAAGCCTTTTATATTTGATTTTCATTTCAGTCCTTATACTTTTATTTTTTTTTATATTTCTAGAATAATCCCTACTTTTGTCCATGTATATATAAGTGTATTTAACACAATAATAATAATAATTATAATTATAATAATAATAATAGTAATAATAATAATAATAATAATAATAAGTTAATTATTTTTTGTTCTTACTCTTCTGTGTTTTTTTCCCTTTCTCCCGATAATTTGATAATATTTTTTGTTTTGCCGGTAATAGCAATAATAATTGTTTTTTTTTTCCTTTTGTTAAAGTTTCTTGCATATTTTTAGTCTTTCATTTATTTTTGTTTCTTTCATTAATAATAATAATAATAATAATAATAATAATAATAATAATTAAATTGTTTTTCTTGCTTGCTCTTTCTTTAATGTTTTTTTTCCCTCCGGATAATTTGATAATTTTTTTTGTTTTGACAGTAATAGCAATAATAGTTTTTTTTTTAATCTTTTGTAAAAGTTTCTAGGATATTTTTAGTCTTTCATTTATTTTTGTTTCTTTCATTATTAACATAATAATAATAATAATAATAATAATAATAATAATAATAATAATAATAATAATAATAATAATAATAATAATAATTTAATTGTTTCTCTTACTTATTCTTTTGTTAATGTTTTTGAGTTTTTTTTCCCAGGATTATTTAATAATTATTTTATCGTTTTCGAGGGGTTGATTCGTGATTACACTTTGCACATTGCGGCTAATTAAAAAAAAACAAAGCCAAGAACCGAAAACACCCCCAGAAAAAAAACACAACACGCCTGATCACCAAGCCCATTTTCTTTTGTGATCTTTTATAACGCAGTTTCTTTATTCTAAAAAATGTTATTTATGCTTGCGCAACAAACTCTACTTAAAAATTGCTATATTTTATCTCATAATCTATAATTTTTCTTAATTATATCATATAAATTTATTATTTTTGATTTAATTATGTTAAATTATATACACAAAAATGCCCGCGGCAATGCGCGAGCAATATAGCTAGTATATATATATAGCATGTACAGCCGGACAACAAATTAAGGTTGTCCAGCTGGACAACCAAATTCTCAATTCCCATATCCCAGTATCCCACATCGTTGAAATCATCAAAGAAGTTTCATCCCGTGACTTTAAATGTTAACCCACATCGAACAATAACATGTCAAGGCAAATAATTGCTTCTATAAAACTCAATCAACTTGACTTACAAAGTTACAATATCTGCTCACTTAAAATGATGTCAGTGACATCCGATGTGTGCAAGTTAAAAAGTTAAATGATTTTTTTATATAGCCGAAACGGCACACCCGGAACGGAACTGAGGCGTTCTGGCTGGAATTTGGCCGGAATTTCCGGAACGGACCGGAATTAAAACCGAGACGAAAACGACGTCGTTTTGTCTCGGTTTTTTGAACGGAATGGAATATTCCGGCCGTTCCGGCCAGAACAGATGAAATATTCCGGTCGGAACGGAACGAAATTAATAACTATGGGTATAATTGATCATTTAATATAAAAAATGCAATGAAAATGGGATGCTACCCTTATAAAACAGGACATTAAGAACATAAGATGATCGTGTTTTTTTTTTTATTGACTTTCATGTCAAATAAAATGGGATGATAAATGAAAAATATGATGAAAGGAAAGTGAATGGGAATATCTTGGGAATTAGACCAAGTTTTCAAGGAGATGAATCCTTTAATGAAAATGAACATGGAGCTCAAAAAATAATATCTTACATGCTGATCATGGATTTGTCATGATTAAAAAATATATTTCAATATGTATTTATATAATCTTAAACATTCAGGTACTATTTGGAAATTACAACTATGATTTACTTGTGTTGAAAAAAACCAGGGACTATTTTAAATTTAATATCAAAGTTTGCCCAAAATCACACGCTTATTGTTTATTACTAGATAATTGCCCGCGCGTTGCCGCGAGTTTTTTTTTATATAATTTAACATAATTAAATCTAAAACGATAAATTTATATGATATAAGTAAAAAAAAATTATAGATTAAAAGATAACATGTTTAAAATTTTGAGTTGAGTGTGTCACGTAAGCATATATTATATTTTTTAGAATATAGGTATTGCGTCATAAACGATCACAAAAGAGCGCGCACTAACATCAGAAAAAAGAGCAAAATATTTGAATACGAAAAAAAACAAATTACTGAAATCATTATTGTGCAGATAATAAAATTATAAAAATCAATTAATAGAAAGAGCAAAAAAAAAAAAAAGGGAGAAGGAAGCAATATTAATTTAAAATATTATCACAATAGCAACATCGGAGTCTTAATATCTAAAATTATTATTGCTGCTAGAATAATAAAAAATTATTAAATTATACCGAGGGAAAAAAATAAAAAGCATGATTTAAATTATCATTATTATTGTTATTATTATTATTATTATTATTGTTATTATTATTATTATTATTAGCATTATTATTATTATTACTATTATTATTATTATTATTATTATTATTATTATTATTATTATTATTATTATTATTATTATTATTGTGTTAAATACACTTATATATACATGGACAAAAATTGGGATTATTCTAGAAATTAAAAAAATCAAAGTATAAGGACTGAAATGAAAATCAAATATCAAGGGCTTAAATCACAAAATTAAAAGTCAAAGGGCTGAAATGCAAACTACATTTATTCTCATTTGAAATCAGAGGACGAAATTGCAAAAATCAGAACTTGTGTACCGAATTAATTGAGCTATATACAGCCAATCCGGAAATTGAAAGTAGCAGGACCGAAGTGAAACTTTGACATTCAATTAATTAAAATCGGAGGACCCAATCGAACTAAATCAAAACTTATATAACAGAAATCAGGACTAAAAACGAAATTAAAACCCGAGGGACCGAAGTGAAAAACATAAAAACATGGGGGACTCTCCTGCACATGCACGTGCAGGAGAGAGGGAAACGTCTCCGGAGGCTTCAACCGGCCTCCGCCGCGTCCACGGACATCTGGTGGCTACACGCACCCCCGCGGGAGGAAGACCACGCGGCGGCGCATCGTTCTGGCCACCGGTAGACAATTTCCAACCACCTTAGAACACCGCACGCGCCGCATGAGCAGGGCGTGAGGCGAAAAACCGCCTGGCGCGTGCGCCACACGCCCTAACAGTCGCCGAATAAAGAATTCGAAAAATAGGGCCAATTACCGTTCCACCCCTGAACCCAATTCATGGTTTTTGTCTTATTAGGGGCTAAAACCGTCTTTAGCCATTTCCGAAAATAATAAATAAATCGGAAGTTGCGGCGGACCGGACCGGACCGGACCGGGCCGGGCCGGCCGCGCGCAATGACACCGGTGCCCCTCGCCCGGAGCCGTTATTTTGTCCTATTACCAGGGACTAAATCGTCTTGACACTGTTCCCATCCGAATATATTTTTTTTTTTAAAAAAAAAGGGAAAAACCGGAATTGACCCCGCCTGCCAGCCCCCTCACGCCGCGCGCCCGAGGGCCAAAAGCGCCAGTGCACTGCTCGAGTCCACAATGCACTGTGAGGGGCGCTACAGTTGTTTTCCCACGCCGTTTATTGTGATGGTAATGTCCAAAATCCATGGGCCCTCTTAAAAAAGAAGTATAAATTCGAAAACCTTGATTCTGTCGAGTCCCGAATCCATAGAAAGTAGCTGGATATGCAACTGAACAACGTCAGTATTCATTGATACAATATTAAAATAAAGATTTTTTTATTGTGCATTTCTTTTATCTGATTTAACGTCTCCACATTCCTCCTGGCATCGCAATCTGGAATCGAATTCTAAAATTCTATTTAGTTTTGCGTTTTGAAAATATTGTTTTATAAAAGTTGAGAATCTTTTTTTTAATTATTGTCTTAATACGCCGGAGTAAAATTAATTTTCTTAAAATAAAAAATAATTACTAATGCAATAACAAATAAGTTTTTAAGCAACGTATCAACACTATTTCGTATCCGTTTGAAATTGTGGTTATGGTTATTTTTGAAAATATTTATTAATTAAAATATGTCAAAATTATATATTTTTTAAAAAAAATTATTTTTGATATCAATACATAAAAATAATTTAAAAACACTAATTTTTTAATCTAAAATAAAAATAAAAATATTTCAATTTTTTTAAAAAATATTTTTAAAATACAGTGTCAAACAACACTCTATATTATATGACATTTAATGACATGTATTTAATTTCCACATCATCGAAATCTAATATAATTTAGAATGCTCCAAGCACGAGTGGATGGTTTTGGCACGCAGTAAACAATCTCTACGTCTCGATATGTCCTAGCTATTTAATCTAATTTTATTTTTTTTAATTTTCAAACGTAAATTTTAGAGCATCACTAACAATCATGTCATGGGCTGCCCATTTATAAGCGTGGATTCTCAAGAAGTGACCTGGCTTGCTGATCCGGCTTCCCTATGCATTTTGCAGGGAGCTCGGGCAGGGACCTGGCCCGTCAAGTTTGAAAAACTTTTGGAGTCTACGAGGACCCACACCATTCATTTTTAAACCCCGCAATTGCCGTTTGTAATGTACGCACCGTTTAAGGACTTTCGCTTTAGAGGTCCCACCTCTCTTCTTTGATTGAGGGGGGCCTTGTTTTGTCGCCGAAGCTGGTGGCACTGAGCTTCAAGGGAAGGGAGGGTTTTCTGTAGGACAGGGACCTACCAGCTACTAAACTAATTATGACCGGGACTGATTTAAATCGGTCAAAGAGTCAACTTCTTCCTCACCACGTGATAGAAGGAAAACCTTCCGAGATCGCCTGATTTCCCATTGCCCTTTTGTTGATCACCTGAAGGCAAAATCCAGAACGCCTGCATTGACTTCACGGGTTCATTTTTTGGCACAATGTGCACAGAACCTTGGAGTAGTTTCATTTATTTATTTCTGATAAATATACAATAACTTGAAAAGAATAGTCTTTTTTTTTCCAGAGAATAAATCTCACATATAACTAGTAAATAAATATATTACGAGCAAGAGGAAGTTTCCCACCTTGAATTTTGATTAAGATTTCTTGAAAGGAGAAGAAAAGAAGTGTGGACTATCGGTGTCTACTTGAGTATCTGTACTCGGATTCAACTCGCGCACGATGAGGTCTCCCAGCACTTTGTTAAACCTGACATCGATAATGATTCACAGTATCCTGAATTATTAATATGCTCTCATAAAGCAACTGAGCCGAGTGTTGATGGCTATAATAGAACTCGTCAAATCTTGTCTGCTTATAATCCTAAAAGTAACACTATTTTCCACTCAAAATAAGAAGTGATTTGGGGTCAAAGCTCCCCGTCATTCAAACCTCCCTTCTTTTAAAGAAAAGTGTGGGTGTACACAATAAAAAATAATATTTTCGTATATTTAAAAATATTTTTATTACAGATTAAATTTTAAAAAAAACTAACAAATAAAGCTGATATAAGATAAATACACCAAGTCTTCAAAGATGATTTAAATCTTATGAACCTTAAAGTTACTTTAAGTATACATATTTTTATCAAGTGCATCTCTCTGTCTTTTGTGTAATATAACAATCAGGCATGATCTTCAGCTACTCCATGCAACTGAACACATATTTTTGCGTGGGTGGGCTAAAATTTTCCGCTCATCGAGAGAGAAAAAAATATCATACGACGATTACAGAACTAGTTTTGTCCCCACTACGCCTAACCCAAAAACGACCTGACCTCTCCATCCCTTTTAGTGAGTGTTTGGGGGTTCTTCTAACATTTCCTCTTTAGCTACTTTCCTTTTTTCCCGCCGCCCTCTCAGTCTTTTCCTCAAACACTTTGTATGCATATACAGTAACTGCTGAATCATATAGGTAGTTTTAAGTTATGAGAGAATAAGTAATAATAATTAAAAAAAAATCAAGCACAGTGAAATGGAGGGAGCAGAGCTGGAACTAGAGCGAAGGAGCAAGTTCTTGAGTAGTTTGATAGAGCAAAAGAAAGCGAAAGAGCATCAAGAGCAACACAGCAAGCTCAATGTTCATGTCAGAGCTGCTGATATGCCCGTTCTTTTGCAAGACCGAGCTTTTAGGTGTGCTCGTGAGCAGCTTGATTCCATGCCTGGAAAACTTGATAGCAAACGCCTCGCTCTTGCCCTAAAAAAGGTTAGAAATTAAACAGGTCCCTTGCTTTTCTGGGTTTCGATCTTTGTTTACTCTTCGACCTTAGAAGGTTTTGGTGATTATAAATTATTTATTCTTTCATTATTGGAGGGTTTATAGTAATGGGTATCGAGTAGATTTTGCATAGAGGAAATCCTGTTGACTGTTCAGGCTTTAACCCGAACAACAAATGCGCTGAAGTATGAAGTTAAATCGGCTTGTTGGTTTTTTTTTTATGGGCGTGTTTAGTGTAGATTAATAGGTCCTGAGTAAATTTTGAGTATAGGTGGTCCTATTTATAATTCGCGCTGTTATTTTTTTATATAAAACTCACTGGCTTTATTCTTATTCTTGATTGCGAAGTTGGTCTGAACCCATTACTTCTTACCAACTCTTTGCTTGATTCTACTGTAAGTATGAATTCCTTGTGTTCCAAAGAAATTGAAGTTGTGCAACCATTGTCATTGAGTTAATCTTTATAATATTTAGTTTTTTACTCGGTGTAATCGAGCTAAAAAGGCAAAACTAATTAGAATAGCCAAATAATTTATGCATTGCTGGTTGAATTATTTTCTTGTTTTAGATTTTTTTTTGGTTAATTGCATGTGTTCAGAGGGAAGGGAATTTCGTGAATCTGAATATAGGTTTACCATCAACCTACCCTCCATAATTTAGTTCTGCTGGAGGACAAATTTGACTTTCTCTCTCTTCATGAGTGTAGAGTTGAGACTTTGGATTACTGATACGTTACATAATTTCAGTCAAATTATAACTTTATGCCAATCTTGTTGTAGAATTATTTCATTAAATGTACGAGAAAAATAGAAATATCTGGTTGGTTTTCATATAGGTTGTGTTTAAAATAGTAAAAGGGACCCAACCTGTTGATAACCTGGCACCCTTATGATCCCAGAAAACTTGACAAAACGAGCAACTGGGTTGCTTGCTGTTTAGACGTTCTATATTAGGGTATCTAAATCCTATGTTGATAGCCATCTTTCAGAGTCTTTGATTCGATAGTAGTCACCGCTGGAAAGGAAAGCTTTTAACAAAACATCTCCTCAAATCTAAGGGCTAATGAGTTCTTAGAATTTGTACATACATAGAGAGCAAAGCATTCTCACAGCTCCAGTGTTCAGCCGAATTCTCGGATATGAAATAGGGGCTGCCCATGAGGGGAAGTCCAAGTCCAAGATCACTTAAGAAAGGAGTTACAACTCCCTTAATGAACTGTCTAGAAGCAGTTTTAGGTCAGTTTTTGAAAAGGGAAAAGTAATATAGAAAAAACATACTCTTCGTATCTATTTGTCTAGGTTCTCTACATTGTGGATGGCACTTGAATTGTGGAAACTGCGTGTTCTTTCCTCTGTGATTGGTAGCGGAGCTATGGTTATTACAAGAAGAAACAAGAGAAAAGAGATGAATGCACTGCCATGGTAGCAAAATAGAAGCTGTGTATGTAGAAATACAAAGTTTATTGACTCTTCAGGCCTAAGCTTGTTACAACTTTCCTTAGTGTACTGTCAATCAAACATTTGTGTAGGTCTCTGGCAGTTGATGTTAGCCTGGGTAGCTCTTGCAAGCCAGATGCTCTACGTTCAAACTAGAATATCACTTGTATTTCTTGGGGATATAGTTACTTATACCTGTTCATTTGTTTCCAGATTCTGAGACTTAAAGGAAGCAATACACCAAAGCATCCAGCTGTGAATTTGGCTAGATATACCTCTTTCTCAGTCTATTTAATTTTCCTTTTACCTCCACCAGAACACCTACTTGTATGCAATCATTATCTACATCAAACATGGAAGTTACCTATCAGATTTGTTTTAAGAAGCAAACTTTTGTTTGATAGATGACAAGAAAACTGGAAAATGGGGAGAGAAAGAAACAGCTATTTATAAGGTGGAATGTGAGGACACAAGAAAAGAAAAATTGGCAGATTCCATCATCTTTGAAATATGGTAATGTTTCCAGATGGATGCCAGCTTCAATGATTCTTGATAACCTTTTACGCATGGAAATGTCATCTGTCTATCTTGCATAAATTTATTTTCACTAGCCAAGCAGTTAGTAGACCTGGATAATATAAGCCAAAGATAAAGCAACCGTGTGCGTATGTTACCCGGATTGAATTTTCTAGAGATGCCATGGGAGCTGGGAGGGAAAAATGACACTTGGCAAACTTCAACTTGGTAGAGCGAATTGGCCTCGTATCTCAGGTTTTTTTTTTTTTTTATAATTTCCCCTTAGATTATTTTGTTGCACACTGCTTTTAAAGAAGGCCTTCATTGAAGCAGCAAGACTTTGATGTTTAAATACAAGAAAACAGATATGGACAAGTGTCCGCTGTCCTCTATCCATGCGTTACCTAAGAGATAATGATGATCATTTATGGAAATTGTTCTAGGAAGTGCCGTTAACATTAACGATCTAACAGCTAACAGTTTTTACTGGTTTGCCAGGAATTTGATGCCGCGTATGGTCCAGCTTGGCACTGCATTGTTGGAACTAGCTTTGGTTCATATGTTACTCATTCCACAGGAGGTTTCTTGTATTTTTCGATCGACAAGGTTTACATCCTTCTCTTTAGGACTGCTGTCGAACCTTTAGACCGTTGACAGTTAATAAATTTTGAGCTCCACGCTTTTCTATATTGTTATTGACATCATACATTTGATTTGCCAGTTTGTGTAAAATTACCGGCGAAGATTATAGTTTCTGTTTTTTTCCCAGCTGTATAACACTCCTCATCATAAGAGCACAAGAGATTGGTCCTCTTTTACCATTTTTTTGCTGCTTTATGTTCTCTCCATTACAAATTAATTAAACCAGGCAGAAATCATAGCATCTTCGGTTCAATATATTGTGAAGGTTTCCCATTTCTCATGCTTTAGATATTTATTATGAGATAATACATTTAACTTCTAAATATTATCTGGCAACACAAAACAGCGATATTTTTGGACAATGGATCCTCTCTAGCAATTTCACCTGCAAAAATCTCAAGTGCAGTGAACGCCTTCAAGACACAAAATTCCTAGGAAGTCAACTAGCCGATCCTTCATTTGGAGATGCAACGGATCTGTGTAAATGTTCTTTGTTATGCGTGCATGGGTGGACCTGCGATAATTTGGATTCTTGCGTTCATTTGCTTAGCAAGCAAGAAATGAAAAGGTTTTGACAAAGTCAAGTGACTGGAAGTTGCAATTACAAATGTGCGGTTCACATTGCTCTATATGTGTCTAATGTTACTCGGTTCCACAACTCTCTCTGTATTTTTCTTGTCTGGTTGTGCCGTCACTTTATCCCTCTTTCCTTGAACTCTCTTCCTCTATAAATTATCTTTGAGCTCAAATTACAATATTTGAGTTTGACTGGGGACATGGGGATTTCACATTATGTAGAAAAAAATGAGCATGAAATCACAGAATACAAACCGAGAGTCGAACCAGGGCCACCTCATGAGGCTCTATTTTTTGTCCTGGCTTACCTCGATGTATTCGAGCTTCTTGTCATGAGTGAAGTTTGCATGCCACTCAGGGATGCAGTGAGCAAAGATGTGTTACCGTGGCGGAAGATCATCATCGAAAGGCCTTTGAACTCGAGATTGTCTGATGAGATTCTGGTGCAAATCACTACGAGGGCACATGGCAGACTCAGAACTTTGGCTCTCATAAACTGCTTCAAGATCACAGACGATGGCCTCCAAACTGTCATTGAGAAAAATCATTTAATCAGTAAGGTATGATTATCAGAATTGACCTTTTGTTTCTTATATTCCCTTTATTTAATCAGCTTTGCTATTTTAGCCAGAGAGTTTATCCATACCCACCTTAACCTAGATAAGATATGTTTGGTGGGGATTGCATTCTCATTTAAAGCAAAAGATACCTATCTTATCAAAATAATAAATGGACGATGTTGACTAGAAACAATTCACGAATCAGATGTGTGAGCGGCTTCCTGAAGCAAAAAAGAACTCAAGTAACTCAATTGAATTGTATATTTTTGGTCAACGGAATAAGTAGATTGAGTGTCTTACTGTCAATAAAGTTGAAATCCCATGAAATATTTCTGCTCACTTTTTTTTTTCAATTGAAATTGCTTCAATCATACTTTTTTTTTCACAATAAGAAGATACTGTGAATGTTCAAAGGCCCAACACCAGTACTCCTGCAACAATATGTAAATCATCAAAGCAGTAAAGCACTAGCCCAAGGGTTAGACCACTTGCACTTATGAATGTACTGGGTTGACTCGGGAGGTGGTGCGTCTGTAAAATGATCCGAGAAATAACTCAGTCTAAATTGACACTTGAGCTGGTCCATAATTTTGAATAAAAAGGAAGGAAACACTTTTTTTTTTTTTGTGGAACAGAAAGCATTCGGGTAGATCCTTATTACTGATTATTTTGTCTATTGGCTCAGCTCCACATACCCGGATGCTCTGGCTTAACCCCTGAGGGGATCATAAGAGTTGTGAAGACATTATCCCAACATCACAACAGCTTGAAGAGTTTACAGATAAACGGTATCTCCAGCCTGAAGAAAGAACACCTGGAAACAATTTCTTCCCATCTTCAAATGAACCCACCGCAGCAAAAGCCACTGTATCGTCACCATAGAAATTCCTTCACATCAAGAAACAAAGAAAGCAGGCGCATGATTGACGTGGACATCTGTCCAAAGTGCAATGAAGTAAGGATAGTTTTCGACTGCCCGAGGGAGACCAGCGAGAGTGGGAGAGAGCAGCCATTCACCCATTGCAGAGGATGCTACTTCTGCATTAGCAGGTGTGAAGAGTGCGGGCGATGTGTGGACGATGAAGAAGTGGAAGAGACTCTTTGTTCTGGTATTTTGTGTACAGATTGTTGGCTTCATCTTCCGAAATGTTGTTCTTGCAACAAGGCATACTGTAAGCAACATGCGAATCAGCAGTGCAGTTCTCCAGACACTACTGGGTTTCTATGTGAACTTTGTAACGAGAAACTCGAATTTACGGGAAATTAGAACAGTGATATTCAATAATATGTGGAGACAGAAATCTTCAAACTTATGCAACTTTCTCTTTCTTCATCATATTTCATGTACATGAATCCATACGGGAGGTGTCGGAATGATAGTTTTGATGTGGCTCTCAACTTCTCGTTTCAGGTTTCTGTAAATAATGAATCTTATATCCTTCTTAGCAACCCTTTATGGCAGTAAATGCTAAAGTTGAATGAGGTTTAAGCACGTAAGAGCAGGGCTAAAAAGTGCATTTCTCTTGTGATCTTTAGAGCTTCTTTATTCGGTCCCTCAACTTTAAATCCTTGATTCTGGTCACCCAACTGTTACAAATAAACAGCATTAAAATGGATGGATTCGTAAGAGGGGCGGGAAAATATTTGATGGGAACAAAAAATTGAAATAAATAATCTATTTTCATATATAGACAAACTAGATAAGCGATCCTCGGAAAGTCATGCGTGAGACGCCATTTTGACCAAAAGGCCTACAAGAATATGTGCAGCAAAACCATTTCACATTGTACACTACTGGGAACAGCGTTTGCCCTGAAATCATCACGCTACCAATAAGAAATTGAACACATCACAAATTCAGTTCAAAGAATACATATTCTGCCCTAAAATCATAGTTACAACTTACAATAATCACCCAGAGTTCTTTTCGCTGGTTTATAAGAAAAACCCAATTTCACCACCTGATGTGAAAAACTACTCCGTGGCTATATGGACCAATCAACCTGGCCACCCCCTTAACTCCTCTCCCGGAAAAACAAAATTGGGTGTGCCGCAAGTTGTCCGATGGCATTAAAAAACAAATGTTTTGAATGATTCCAATGCTATCCAAGGTTTACAACTGATACAAATGCACAGAGTTTTACAAGCAAACCATGCTCATTAGTAAAACACCTATAATCACAGAGGTTGTGAAGGAACCAGCACCATAGAAATATACAGAATGGCAACCAGATGTCGATGAATTTGAAGATGGCGCCAGAGAAGTTGTATTTGGGAAGGAGCCATTTCTTCCAGAACTACATTAACAGTAATAAAAAAAAAGCAGAGTAAACAAATGTCAGCAAACTACTCATGGCACTGTGGCGTAATCCAAAACAAGAGTTATGAAATGCAGTGCAAAGAGACATAGACATGGACGAGTGGAAAATAGCAAAAGAAACAAAAATCAGGCCTTTAAATCAATTGTATCAGCTTTAGTTTATACCTTCCAGGAAATATACAGGAACCATGACCTGCAGAAGTAAAAGAAAATAAGAAACTGCATATGCAACAAGAAAGCACAAGATAGGAGTAGACAAAAAACAGGAAACTCTTCTCACTCGTGCAAGTATCTCTAGTGAACAAAGAAAAACCCAATGTAGCAGTTTCGAGAATTAAACACCCTAAATCATTTACAGGCCGGTCACTTATTTTTGCAGTGGAGTAGCTTTTATGCTAGATGAACGCTACCACTAGACAATTAATGCTCACCAAGTAATTCATATCCCCACTGTAATATAGTTTGTTGTTTTGTTCTCAAATCCTATTTTGCTGGAACTATAATTGCTTACTTGGGTCAGAGGTGGTGATGGTGGCTACCCCTTTAAAATCACAGGTACCAGGAGACTTGGCCATTTTCTGGAAATAAGCATTGAAAGCATATGTTGAATGAGCAACAACATTATTTGGCTCATAACATGGCTGCCCTTGTAACAAGAATGTACAGTCAACTTTCCCTGGTCCACAACCCCAGTCAAGAGCTGCCTGTAGCATCTTTGGGTCAGCACCTTCCTTCGCAACACAAAAGGTTTGGTTTGTGGTGTCATTTGAAAGTAAAGTACCAGCACCAGTCAAGTGTAAGGTATAAATTGGCATGCTGTTGGCATCAAAAAGCCCCCAGTTCTTTTCAGAGACTGGCCCGGGTCTTGAATCCTCATTATAGAGCTCATAAATATATGTACTAACCACAATCCCGGGATGCTTGGGAGTGCCTGAGTTATTAAGCACATGCCTAATCAAGTTGCTGTTGTAAGTGTTAGCATTGTCAAGTGTTGCATCTGGCTCGGATGAGTCACCTTTGGAGGGCCAGCCGGACTCAGTCACAAAAATAGGGATATTGGTGAAGTTCAAATAGGACATTGAAAAATATGCTGCGTCAACAATGGCATCAAAGACGTTAGTGTAATGAAGGAGTGTATTAGCATCCACAGCTTCCTTGTTAGGAGGGAGGGGACGGAAAAGTGCATAGTCCAATGGGATCACACCATTAGATTGCATGTAGTCATAGTATGGATATACATTTAGCATAAAGTATGACCTGGTGGACTGCAAAAATTTAAGCAAGGGAACCATGACTGGATCCCAAGAGCGATTAAAGAAGGCCTGGGAAGGAGGGAAAGAGTCAAGGATGATGGAAGAAGACTGAGGAGTAGATACTTTAATTTGGCCATCAAGATTGGAGGCAACAAGGGCAGAATGGATAAACTTCAGGGCAGAGACCAGGACTGGGGCAGCATTTGGGAGTGTGGTAAGGATTTCAGATCCAACTGCAATGGCTGTGATGTTGGTGGCAGGGACATGGGCTATTACATTGCGAGCAACCCAATTGGCTGCAGTGGCATTCGATTGACCAATGCCAAGGAGCTGCTCATTGGGAACTGAAACAGTAACACGGATGCCTGTGTTGGCAAGTGCATGGAGCATGGCTTGGTCTGCATCATAGAGCCTGACATGTCGAATGTTCTGAGCCTTAAGAAGGGCTACCACCTGAATTGGACTTGGCATGTCAGAGAGTGCTGTGCCGATATTCACACCAATGAAGGCATCTGGTAAACAAAAGAGAGAAAACAATTCAATGGTAGGATTCAGACAAAGAAGTTGATAGAAAAGATTTCATCTTCATCAAACCACTAAAAGTTTCTGTAACTATATTGTGAATTATGACCATGGACATTGCAAAACTATGTTTGGAAAGTCTATCAATCCTTGGCCAGAGAAAATCTGAAACAAAGGGAAGAAAACATTTTGACATTCAAAAGAAAATAGTCAGGCATGGAAAATAGCTTCTATACGCTCAGGCACAAAGTGTGCAAACTGGAGCTCATTTGACACCGGTCAGGTAGATATCCATGATCACCAACGCATTGTGTGCCTTATTTATGACTCATACACAACGCATTCAGAGTACAAGAATTAACAGTAGACATGGATGCTTAATGGATGCAAAATCAATAAATAGACTAAAAAGAAATATAGATGCAAAATTAATTCCTTTCTACAGTGACAGCACCTAGTAATTTACCCATACCAATTCCTAAAAACGGGATCAAATTAGTCCCTCTAATCCCAACCCAGTTTGGAATCACCATAATAAGAACAACCACTTTTCTTATTGTGCAAAACTTAAGATGGCACCACCTAATAATGGGGGCCCACACGTTCCTCTCATGCTGAATCATGTACATGACTGTTAAATTGCAGATTATATTTATCTACTCTGTACAAACTATACATAATATCCATTGATCATCTGCATGAAAAGAATTGTAAATATAAACATCATTGCTTGTCATCTTTTCAGAGCTCTGTAAGAGGACCATAATTCACCTGGGTCTCTTTTTATTCGTATATAACCAAAGACATGCAAAAGGATACAAAAAATAGCTACATGGACATTTGTGGCAAGTGGTCAACTAAGGAAAAAACAATGTGACATGCTGATGAACTTTTAAATTCTAGTTTATGGAATGACATATCAAGACTTAAGAGCATTATGAAGGGTAAACTATATATTTACCCTTTAGATTCATTAATATTTCTACTTCTACCTCCATACTTTAATGTTTCCCAACATTACACCTACAGTTTTTAAAATCATTCCATTTTACCCTTTCCTGTTAAATAATCGAGGAAGCGTTCACTTTTTTTCATACTTTGTATTGTCTTTTATTATCTTTCCCATTATAACTCCCCATGCATATTAAGCATCTAGAGAGAAGCTGCTAAAAATCTCAAAAACCAAATTCGGAAGTAGGCTATTTAATGGTTAATGGTAACATTGCAAAATTTCACTTTTCAGGAACTATAAGGGTAAGGTAGAAAAAATTTAAATCATAGGAATAGAAGTGGGGCATTGATAAATCCATAAGGGCAAAAGTGAACTTTGCGTACCAGGAAACCACTCATGGAATTACAGCTCTATCCTTTCCATTGTAGAGAGAGATCGTTGATTCTGTCTACAAAGCATCATGCCATTGTTAACCTGAAAATGGACTCTGCTACTACTACTTCTAAGCTTAGGTACAATATTTAAGATACTATATATCATTCTAGAACTTAGATCTGTTAATGAATTATAATCAACAAATTGAGTAACATATTATTTGAGGTCCCTTGTTTAGAAAATGTTATTTGAGGTGGTTACACTATGTGGTGAGTCATTGGACATTTGATGTGCATTCACCACGTACAAGTAGGGATGACAATTTAACACGAATCCGGTGTAACTTGCCCTGAATGGATGGACTTTTTTGTAGTTGCCTTACCCGATGGGTTAATGGATAAAATATGAATAAGAATATTCATAAATGTGATCCAAACTCAACTTGATATATATATATATATATAGCCCAACATTAACATAACACACAAACACATGTAAGATTTATAATATCACCATTTAATATATATGTATACATACCCCAAGTATATATTACTCTTTTATTTTATGTTGAGTAATAAATAACATTTAGATAATGAGTAATCGAATAAATACCTAAGGTTCAATGGATAAAGTATGAATATCTAAAAATTTTATCCGTTTGCTAATGGATAGGATGTGAATACAGTAGAAACCTGGCTCATGGATTCCCAATACCATCCTTTGTGACAATGTCATTTTGAGCTAGCTGCGCTTTTTTGAAGAATGGAGAGATGCAGGTTCTGCTTTAAGACTATAAATGATATAAAATAACAAATGGTGTCTAGTAAATAAATGACACATCAAGCAATTTATGTAACATTGCCCTCTTAACTTTGATCACGATTTTAAGCCTTGCACTTGGTAGATCATCATCAACTTCAAAGATTTTTCAAATATCAAATCTCTAGATATTGAAGGGGAATGAGGATGGCTTCTACAATACCCTGACAACCAGATCTACAATGAGGGTGACTTCTAATAAAAAAGAGCCCCGAGTATGAATAAAACAGCCAGGGACGTGATTGGCTGCAAATTAAACCAAATAATACCTATTTCATGGCAAACTTAAATTATATTAGAAATAATCCTATCTTCCTGTTCAGACTAATCACTGAAAACCAAGCTAGTGTTACATAATAATAAGAATAACAAGAATACTATTTCAAACGAAAAAACTTAAACTATTTAGTAGAGATAACTAAAAAACTGCAAAAATAAAAAAGCTACCCAGCAAAGGCACACGCAAGCATAACTGGAGAGCTACAAGAAAGAACTTGAAAAGAAAGGGAAATCGAGGTAAACAGGGAGAGAAAGAAAAAAGCGAAGAGGTAGAGTAGAATGACAACTAATGCCTACAAATCATTGTTTCAAGAATAAAAATGAATTAAAATAAACTAGCTAAGGGACTGAGCTGCAGCGAATAACAAGATAAAGAGTATGAAACCAAAATAAATCAAAAAAATTAGAGAATCAATTCAAAAAAAGACAATAAAACCATGCAAGCACAAAGAACGAAGCTTACCTTCATCAGCAGAAACAGTAGACACCGTCAATAAGAGAAGCAGGAGCAGAAGAGCCATTGAATCTTCAGTCACAAATTAAATCTTTTATACCTTGAAAAAACATAAAAACCCAGAATGGAAATGTATTAGAGGACCAGACCGAGAGACACTTGAAGAAGACAAAAAAGAGGCTGCACGAAGAGGGGCAGAGAGAGAAAAGTTTGCTCCTTTTGAGGTCTCTCTCTATCGGGGGAAATGTTTTTGAACAAAACAAAGATGGGCTTCGTTAAGTTTAGTTTAGTTAAGCTGTGTAATAAAGAGACAGAGCGTGTGGGCGGGGGTTTATTTATTCCGGCATTTTCTACGATGCCTTTGGAATTGACCTCCTCTAGTGGTTTCTTTTCTTTTCATAACCATTTCTATTTTTTTTAAATAGCTTGATTACTATAGCTTCAAATGCAGTTGCAGTGTTCTGCATGAAGTTGATGGAAAGAATGCATCTTTTAAATTCCATTTTAAAAATAATTGAAAGATTTAAATCCAGTTTATTTTTTCCATTTAAAACCATTTTTAAATAAATTATTTATTTATTTATTAAAATTAAATTTTATTATTATATTGATGTCAAAAGTAAATTTTAAAAATTAAAAAAATGTATTATTTCATTTTAAAAAATGTCAAAAAATAATAATTACAACTTATAAACCAGTGGATAACTCACTAAAATCTCTTTTATTGTCCTCTGGACAAAACTAAAAACACTAGTCTACAGATAATATGTTTATTCGTACTGGTCTTGATTACTGAAAGTCAGATACTGGAGGGCTGATTGAGCGAAGGTACATGGTAGACAGTGAGGATGTCACAGGGGACAGAAACTTTGCTTAAAATAAGATTTGATTGGAGAGGAGAGGGGGGGCTTCACTTCACGGTCTACGAGGAGAGTTCCAGAGCTGACGTGGAAGTGGAGCTGGAGATTCAATCAACGGTTATATTCCAAGAAGAAAGTGCACCCTTTTCTTTATTACTAGCTGCTACAATAACAGTGATAATCAGCGGTTGAATATTTTAAAATAATAATTAAATATGCAAGTTTTTTAATATGTTTTTGGGTATAAAAAGTTTTCAATTACAAATCTAAATTTACATGTATATATTTAATGGAATAAAATCATATTTAATTAATAAATAATTAGAATTTAGATATTTAAGTTAACAACATAGATCATAAATTTATTTATATTCAATAATTTTATTTTTTTCGATCAAACAACAATTTGTTAAATAAAAAGCAAATAGAAAATTATCAACTAGAGCAAATTAAATTATAAAGATAATCATAAAGCAAAAACAATTAAAATAAAGTAGATAAAATAAATTTGAGTCCACTTGGGATTAAAATACCCCCTTGTGAAAGAAAGTAAAGAAAATACAAAAACAATTAAATATTAAATCCTAGGGAACAAAAACAAAAACAAAAACAAAATAATTTTATAAAAAAAGAGCTTATAAAATAAAAGTCAACCAAACCAAACTAAACAACAACAACAATGAAATTAAATTAAAAAAATCATTCAAAATAGGACAAAAAACACGAAATATGTAATCATGATGAATCATAAAAACTCTTAACCCAGATAAATAACAAAAAAATCATTATAATTTAAAAGAGGTTATCAAAACAAAATTAAATAAAAAATATGTCTGGACATGATGAAGAATTAGACCAATTTAGGGCATATTTAAGAGTATTTTTTATTTGAAATACATTGCAAAAATATTTTTTATTTCTTAGAAATTAGTTTTTACAGCAAAAGGAGAGGACAGATATTGATTTAAATATAAATATTTTATGAAAAATATACAAAAGAAAGCATTAATTGAAAACTTGATTTTCAAACAATTGTTTTACTCAAAACACTTTGAAAAACATGATAAACCTATCTATGATCTCAAAAACTATATAAAACACCTCATGAAACAAAATCAATATGTAAGAAGAAATCATCTTGAGCCCATTTTTTTTCTTCATGAAATTCAAGGGTAAAACAGCATGCGTGACATGACTCCCCTCATCAAAAACAATTTAATAGAAATATCGTCAATTTTGATATGTTAAATTGATGTTAGCAACATTTTTTTTCTTTACAGTTGAAAATCAGCGACCCCTTTGTCTTATCTTTCAATAAGAGATTGATTTTTTTTATATAAAAAAACTTTTGCATGATTTTTACAGTTTGGAAACCAAAGTGAATCTTTTGTTAAACTTATGGCACAGCACCAATGTCTAGTGCTTTTTTTATTATTATCATCCTGGTTCCTTTTTTTTCATTCATATTTTTTCACGAGAAATCAAATTCAATTTATATCTTCAATCAGGACTAAATTGCTGGGGAAAAGAGAGTTGAAGAACTAAATTGAAAAAATAAAATAATTACACAGTCTATCATATTAACGAGAGAGAGAATGAATAGTGAAGTCTTTTAAAGTTATACTGAATTATAATAATATAATATAATTATTATACTGGATTCATGATGACGTGTTACGTTTTTCATATCATCTTTGTCCTGGAAGGGGCACGGGAGGGTTACAAAAGAAAGGCCCATGTCCAAACATCTCATTCTGGGCCAGTCTAGAATGCTTCCGCCGACCTCGAACACTGGATCCGATCACAAAAATAGATTCAAAAGGATAGAGGTTTTGCCATGCACGTGTTCGGAGTATCATGCATTGATCCAGTCTCTTAAATTTTAAAAATAATCTTCAAAAGCCTTAAAAAATATTGATAGCAAAGTCAGAAATCGACGCCTCCATCTTCCATGACAAGTATATAATCCGGGCCCTGAATCCCGAGTTCCGGCCCAATTATAATTCCCCTGCTAGTTCTGGCCCTGGTGCTGGGCCTGTCTGGCTGTATTTTCGTAAAAAGTGAAAAAGAATCTGGGTCCTGGTCCCGAATCACGGACTGTTTATTTTTGTGATGCGCAAAAAAGTTGAGGGACTAAGTGTCTTTTTGGCTAAGTGGTGGAAACGCTGTTTAGCTAAATTTTGAATATTTTTTTTTGTATTTTAAATGAATATGGTTTGATATTTATAGATTATTTTGATGTGCTGATGTCAAAATAATTTTTAAAAAATAAAAAAACATCATTTTGATGTATTTCGGCACGAAAAACACTTTCAAAAACAACCACAACTACACTCTCAAACACCCCCATTGATTAATTTTGAGAAACAAAAATTGGATATGTTGCTCATACAATTATATAATAGAAACGGCGTTCTAAAATAAACAATTAATACATGTTTTTTAATTTAAGTTGAGAGAAGGGTGGAGGGAGGGGAATATATTACTTTATTATATTTTTTTAATATAAAAATAATCTAAAAATCTAAAAACTTAATTAAAATATAAATAAATATATTAAAAGGATATCATAATATAACTTTTATCTCGTAATCCTAATTTTGTTTCAGATGATATTTTACTAGATGTTGTTCTTCAATTAAATAGTCAGGGATAGCAGAGGCCTTCGCGTATGGATTTAGTTCGTGATGGAATTACAAGTAGTTTGATGGGAGAATAAAAAGAAGTGTCCAATTTACTTAAATTATTCATTAAATTATGAAATTATGATTATTAATACAATATATATATATATATGTGCGTGTGTGTGTGTGTCATTTAAAGTAATTTCACAAGTTGAAAGCAATATTAAAACTTGGTAATCAAACACTTGAAACTGCTTTTTATTAATCTCAAACTCAACCACAGTTTTAACTAAACACTTCAAAAATTATTTTGAATCGCAACTAAAATGTTTTTCATAAAACTGTTTTTTTTTTAATTAGTTTTTTTTATATTTTAAATTAAAATGAATTTTTTTTAATGTTTTTTATATAATGATATCAAAATAATTTGAAAAATAAAAAAATATTTTTAATATATTTTTAAATAAAAAACACCAACAACGTTCTAAATAAAAAACACCGACAACCACCCTGTTAAACATGCACTTCGTCTGCGAGTAATAACAAACACGAAACTACGGTCGTTGCCCTCTCTTCCCGTTACTCCTCGCACGAAACTTTCCTCTTTCAGAACCTAAAGTAAAGTGAAAATAAAATGCACCAAAGCCAGATACTAGCAGCAGCAGCAGCAGCTTCCTCACGCGTTTACCGGCTCCTCCTAGCTTGAGCTGCCATTATCGATCCCTTCAATCTCAATTTAGGCACAAATCATTCTTTCACTCCTATTCATTTTTACTAAAAAAACCTAAGAGATTAAGTCATTATTTCTTTTAAAATTTTGTTTAGCAGCGAAGCTGCAGCCAAAAACCTGACGATCCAGTTCGCGAACCGCCGTGAGTTTTAAATTCATATTCCTTGATTTGTTAACTCTAAAAAATTGTAACGAGGTAAATAAGCTGAAAAATGCTGGAGCTCAAGTTCTTCTGGTGCCATATCTTTATAACTAAAGCCATCATACCTTATGATGGAAGACAACTTAAGATTAATGTCCACAAAAGATTCATGGGAGATAGGGTTAGTGCATGTTGGATTAGGTTTGTGTAGGATTTGCCTAGACAAAATAGGATGGAATAGAACTTTTAACGGTAACTCCGATACAGTAGCAGCAGACATTCAAGGCAAGAAAGAAAAAATAGGGAAAAAATAGATGAAGAAGAAGAGTTGGAAGAAAAACTCTAGGCTTCAAAAACTCTTTAAATTCAATTTTATTTAATAATTCACCTCTAAGGTGAACAGCTTGATTCTGTAATTCATTCCAGTCTATTAATATGATTTCTTTATCTGAAAAAGGAACAGCAAAATAGATGCACAACTAACCCTGACTTGACTCGGTAAGCATTAGAATAGGAATATATGCTATTTAAGTTTAAGACAACAAATTCCTACGCAAGGCTAGAGTAAATCAAAATTTCAGATATCCTTGTTGGAATATGCAGAAGTAATTATTCTGCCCCTGCTTAAAATAATCACCCGTAGCCTAGAACATTAAACCCCAAACCAAGAAATCTACACTTCTTGATTGATGAATAACCAATTGATCGAGCCTTGGGTTTGAGGTTCTTGTTCTAGTTTTATATGTTTTTGGTAGAAAGTAGGTGGTGATGTAGATTTGAATCAGATGGTAGCAAGTAGAAGATACCGATAGATGGTTGTCGACAGAGGATGAATTGAGGAAGGACAAATGAGGTGAAGAAAATTGTCAGGGAAATGATTTTCTGCGTGTAAAAACCTTGTTCTGCTACCCGAGTCTGGTGAAAACACTGTACCCCAATTTAATAACAGGGTCTATTCTATCAGGTGCATCATTCTCTTTAACGTAATATGCTTTATCTGATTACACGAGGATGGTTGTTTTGTTGTTTTTAGGAAGTGGGGGTAAAGACTAGAAACTGTTGATTTACATGACAGATTTGGATAATCATATATAAAATTATTAGGTCTTAGCAAGGTTGTCAAAATCGCGATTTTGACACGAATCGGAAGGGGCTTCGAAAAATCAGATCGTAAGATCGGATCGTAAAATCGTAAAATCGTACCCGAATTTGTCCGTACAAAAATCGTAAAATCACAGCTAAAATCGTGTGAGAAGAAAAATCATAAAATCGTATGTAAAATATTTCTGAATACAAAATAGCATAATTATGGACATAAAACTTAATTAGTTTAGATTCATACATGATGTAAAATAACTTCAAAACACATTACAAAATAATTATGTCCCTAAAAGTTCATAAGTTAAAAACTAACAAATTTAAAACAAATCTTCAGCTGGCGTACAAGTAATTGTATATTTTTTTATCATTGTTGTATTTGAAATTAATTAATGTTATTTATTATCTTAAATTAATAGAATTTTTTTAAAACTATTTTTTATGCTAACTATTTTTTATGCTAATTATTATTATTATTATTATTATTATTATTATTATTATTATTATTATTATTATTATTATTATTATTATTATTATTATTATAAGTTCATAACCCCTCCCCCGTATATATTATTATTATTATTAATATTATTAATATCATAAGTTCATAACCCCTCCCCCCATATATATTATTATTATTAATAATAATTTATAACAAACCCCACCCCGTAGAAAGTAGAAAGTTAGAAACCTCCTTCTTCTTCTTTTATTATTATTATAACTTATTATTATTAACTAACCCTAAATGCTAAATGGCTAAAATCTAAATCCCTCATTCTCTTCTCTCACGCCGCCGCCCACCCTTCTGTTTCAACTTTCATGCTTGGTTGATGGAAGACAGCTTTGAGTGCCGTTACTTTCCCCCTCCATGCTTGAAGTTCATTCCTCCGTTGTGCTTTGTCTGTCATCTTCTTTCTTCCCTTCCTCGGGCACAGTAAGACAAAGAGGGGTTATTTATTTTTCGTTTGGGGAAGAGAACGGGTCTGTGAAATGAAAGAATGAACATGATTTTTCGTTTTTCAAGCCTGAAGTGAAGAGCGAAGGCCGAGCAGCTGGGATCGTGAAATCGGACCGATCCGGTCTGATTTCACGAGTCAACCCGATTTTGACCGAGTTTGACCGGTTTCAATTTTTCTTTTCGGTCCAACCAGGTTTGCTGAGCCAACTCGCAAACTCGTACGAGTTTGCGAGTTGACTCGCGAGTTTGATTACCATGGGTCTTAGAGAAATAGAGACCAATGACCTGCGCACAAACACAGGAATCCATGTGATTTTGTCTTAGGCCTTGCATCAATGAAAATGATGACATTTTGTTTTATTACAAAGGGGGGAGATCAAATGCAATAATTGTTACCAGAATCTGGTGAACCCCATGTGCCAAAAGACAAGAAAAAAGCTAAAATGGAGTAATCCAATCTGCTAATCACATTATCACTGAAGGCATCATGCACTTTTCCATGGTTATATCATGAAGCAAGTCAGAAGATAAAGGAGTTGAGGGCGCGGCATTGCTGTCGTTTGTCAATGGTTATGATTTTATGAATCTTGGACTTTTATTTTCTATATGGTCTGAGAGTGAAACTTGTGTTGCTTTCATTTATCTCATACAAGAGTAGTGCCCCCCTGTTGCTTTCCAGCATATTTTGATTTTTTACCTGTGAAGAGCGAGAGAAAAAAAGGCAAGATTTATGATGGTCACACATGAATTTGACCATAAGAACCTTGCCTTTTTTTTAAATTATTCTCATTGTTCTGCCATGTCAATTACCAATTTTTAAATCCTTGTTTCATCATGAGGACGAAAGAAAATGATAGTGTGCTGATGTTACAGTAAAATTAGAATAAACGGATTACAGTAAAATTGGAATAAACCTCATGCTTTATTATGTATAATACAGCCCCTTATATACAATAGAAGAAGGAACCTAATTACAGCAACTAACGGGAATTAAGAAAATAAGACCGTTGCTTAATGCATTTATGGTAGAAATAAACTCTGCACATTCCCTAATGCAGGATATGCACAACCACCAAGTCTTCAATTAATCTCACAATCTCCAACACTCCCCCTCAAGCTGGATCAAGAGGGTTTAAGGATCCAAGCTTGCATAGGAGACGATGAAATTGGGAAGAGGGCATGACTTTGGTAAATACATCGGCAAGTTGATCACCGGTCCACACATAATGAGTAGTGATGTTGTTTGATTGAACTTGCTGACGGATAAAGTAACAATCAACTTCGATGTGTTTAGTTCTTTCGTGAAACACCGGGTTCTTGGCAATATACATAGCAGCTTGATTATCACAAAAGAGACTCATCGGAGTGATAGATAAACTGTTAGCATAATAGTATAGGGTGGTGGCTATAGGGTGCTATAGGGTGGCTATAGGGTGGTGGCTATAGGGTGCTATAGGGTGGTGGCTATAGGCTTGGTTATTTGTGCCTTTTTCCCTATATATATTGTTAACATGTAAATGAAAGAGTGAACAAAATAAAGTTTCATTAAGATTTTCTACTTTGTCATGGTATCAGAGCCACACTCTTGAATCTCCAGCACTCTCGGTTTTGTGGATCAGCCCTGCATACATAGGGCTCTCGGCTGGGGTGATTTTGTTTTGTTTCCATCAGTCCTAGATATATAGGACTCTCGGTTTTCTTGGTTCTCTGTCAGTTTCTGGTTTGTTTTCTTGGCTGTCTTTGGGGCTCATCAACACAATGACATCAAGCAACTCTGATTTGTTTGGTGTTCGGTTCACTGGAAAGAATTATTCTGCCTGGGAATTTCAATTCCAAGTTTTTGTCACGGGAAAAAATTATGGGGTCATGTGGATGGAAGTGATCCAGCTCCCACCGACGCTACAAAGCTGTCTCAATGGAAGGTTAGGGATGCCCGGGTAATGTCTTGGATATTAGGGTCGGTTGATCCTCTTATTGTTCTTAATTTGAGGCCATATAAAACTGCAAAAACCATGTGGGAATATCTGAAAAAGGTTTACTATCAAGATAACAATGCTAGACGTTTTCAATTAGAAAACGATATCTCTAATTATACTCAATGCAATCTATCTATTCAGGAGTATTATTCTAGTTTTATGAACTTGTGGGCAGAATATACTGATATTATTTATGCCCAAATACCAGCCGATTCTCTTTCTGTTGTTCAAAAGGTTCATGAGCAAAGTAAGCGGGATCAATTTTTAATGAAATTGAGGCCCGAATTTGAGATTACTCGCTCAAATTTAATGAACCGAGATCCATTGCCTACCTTGGATGTTTGTTTTGGGGATTTACTGAGGGAAGAACAGCGCCTTCTTACACAAGGCAGTCTCAAGCAAGACAATACAGCTGCTGTTGCCTTTGCAGCCCAAGGAAGGGGAAGAGGTCGAAATATGGGCAGTGTTCAGTGTTTCAGCTGCAAAGAATATGGGCACATTGCTAACAATTGTAGAAAGAAGTTCTGCAATTATTGCAAGCAGCAAGGCCATATCATCAAGGAGTGTTCCACTCGTCCCCAAAATCATCGGACAAATGCTTTTTCCGCGGTGATGTCCGACAGCTCTTCTACGGCAGCAGCTGCATCAAGTCCTCTTACTCCAGAAATGGTGCAACAGATGATCCTTACTGCCTTCTCGGCCTTAGGGTTGCAAGGTACTCATTCTAATTCTCACTTGTGGCTTGCTGATTCAGCTGCGTCAAATCATATGACCAACTCATCTAGTAGACTTAAGAATATGCGTAAGTATCATGGCTCATCAAAAATTCTGGTTGCTAATGGTGGTCACATACCCATTACTAAGGTTGGAGATATTGATCCAACTTTCAAGCATATTTTTGTATCACCGGATTTGTCTACTAGCCTTATTTCAGTCGGTCAACTGGTGGATGATAACTGTAATGTGCATTTTTCTCGTAATGGTTGTCTTGTGCAGGATCAGGTGTCAGGGAAGATCATCGCGAAGGGGCCTAAAGTTGGACGATTATTTCCGCTGCACTTTTCAATTCCTAGTTGTTTCTCTTTTGCTTGTACTACTGTTCAAAATCAAAGTGCCATATGGCATAGACGTTTAGGCCATCCGAACTCTATTGTTTTATCTCAATTATTGAATTCTGGTTTGTTGGGCAATACATCTAGTTTTTCTTCTCATGATGCTTTGATTGATTGTTCTACATGTAAATTAAGCAAGAGTAAAACTCTTCCTTTCCCTTCTCATGGTAGTCGTGCTACAAAAAGCTTTGATATCATTCATAGTGATGTGTGGGGTCCTGCACCGATTCTTTCTCATGCTGTTTACAAGTACTTCGTCACATTTATTGATGATTATAGTAGGTTTACTTGGGTGTATTTCCTTCGTTCCAAATCTGAGGTATTTTTGGTTTTCAAGACATTTTGTGCCTATGTTGAAACTCAATTTTCTACTAGTATTAAGGTATTGAGATCTGATTCGGGTGGGGAATATATGTCACGGGAATTTCATAATTTTTTACAGCAAAAAGGCATTGTTTCGCATCGGTCGTGTCCATATACACCACAACAAAATGGGGTTGCTGAGCGTAAGAATCGTCACCTTTTGGATACCACTAGATCCTTATTGCTTGAGTCATCTGTTCCATCTAAATTTTGGGTTGAAGCTTTGTCTACTACAGTGTATCTAATCAATCGATTACCATCCCAGGTATTAAAATTCGATTCCCCTTTCTATCGTCTTCATCATAAGTCTCCTAGCTATCATGACTTGCATACTTTTGGTTGTGTTTGCTTTGTCCACTTACCTCCTAATGAACGACATAAACTTTCTGCTCAGTCTACTAAATGTGCCTTTTTAGGTTATAGTATTTCTCACAAAGGATTTGTTTGCTATGATCTCAGCTGTGATAAATTTCGTATCTCTAGAAATGTTGTTTTCTTTGAAAATCAATATTTTTTTCCTACTACTACTGCATCTTCCTCGGTAGCTCCTCCTCTTCCTCATTTTGAGGACGTGTCCTCTTTTGAAAGATTCAAACCTGGTATTGTGTATGAAAGACATCGACCAACTTTGCCTCTTTCGACAACTTCTCCTCCACCTGATACTGCTCATGGAGACACTTCTACGCCACCTCCTCCTCCGCCGGCTCTTCGCCGCTCTACGAGGGAATCTTATCCTCCTGATCGGTATGGTTTTTCTGCTACTTTATCCAATATTATTGTTCCATCATGTTACTCACAGGCTGTCAAGCATGAGTGTTGGCAAACAGCCATGCAGGAGGAACTTCAGGCTCTACATTAAAATCATACATGAGACCTTATTCCTTGTCCTCCAGCAGTTAAGCCCATTGGATGTAAATGGGTGTACTCGATTAAGCTCCGCTCTGACGACACTCTGGATAGATATAAAGCACGGTTGGTTGCTCTTGGCAATAGACAGGAATATGGGGTGGATTATGAGGAGACTTTTGCTCCGGTCGCCAAAATGACTACTATGCGCGTTATTATTGCCATTGCTGCCTCTCAGGGATGGGCACTTCACCAAATGGACGTCAAAAATGCTTTTCTCCATGGTGACCTTAAGGAGGATATTTATATGACACCTCCACTGGGTTTGGTTTCTTCTTCTAAATCGGCTGTGTGTAAATTGAGACGATCCTTGTATGGATTGAAGCAAGCTCCCCGAGCGTGGTTTGACAAGTTTCGGACTACCTTGCTTCGCTTCTCTTTTGTGCAAAGCAATTATGATTCTTCATTATTTCTTTGCACAACTTCCACTGGTATTGTTCTACTCCTTGTTTATGTCGATGATATTGTCATTACCGGGACTGACTCTATATTGATTAGCCAACTTTAGCAGCATCTTCGGGATTGCTTTCATATGAAGGACCTGGGTTCTCTTACTTATTTTTTGGGTTTGGAGGTTCATTCTTCTTCTTCTGGTATCTATGTGCATCAGCAGAAATATGCTCAGGACTTGATTACTTTGGCTGGTCTTCAGGATTCTTCTCCAGTTGATACTCCTTTAGAGGTGAATGTTAAGTTTCAACATGATGATGGTGATCTTCTGCCTAATCCCACTTTATATCGGCAATTGGTTAGCAGCCTGAATTATCTTACTATTACTCGGCCTGATATCTCTTTTGCTATTCAGCAAGTTAGTCAGTTTATGCAATCTCCCCGTCATTTACATTTGGTAGTGGTTCGTCACATTCTTCGTTATCTACTTGGTTCTGCTAGCCGTGGGCTCTTCTATCCAGTTGGCTCTCCCATCCGCCTTGTGGCATTTAGTGATGCTGATTGGGCGGGTTGTCCTGATACCCGACGCTCTGTCACAGGGTGGTGCATGTTTCTTGGTGATTCCTTGATTTCTTGGAAAAGCAAGAAACAGGATCGTGTTTCCAAATCTTCCACAGAGTCTGAATACCGGGCCATGTCCGCTGCTTGTTCGGAAATTGTATGGCTTCGTGGTTTATTGGCCGAAATTGGTTTCTCTCAGTCCTCTCCTACTCTTCTTCATGCTGACAACACGAGTGCTATCCAGATTGCTTCGAATCCTGTGTTTCATGAGCGTACTAAACATATCGAAGTAGATTGTCATTCTATTCGAGAGGCCATCGATTCTCATGTCATTTCTCTTCCACATATCTCCACTGATCTTCAGATAGCTGATGTGTTTACCAAATCCTTGTCTGGCCCACGCCATCGGTTTCTTGTTAGCAAATTGATACTTTGTTCTCACCCGGCATCAATTTGAGGGGGGATGTTAGCATAATAGTATAGGGTGGTGGCTATAGGGTGGTGACTATAGGGTGGCTATAGGGTGGTGGCTATAGGCTTGGTTATTTGTGCCTTTTTCCCTATATATATTGTTAACATGTAAATGAAAGAGTGAACAAAATAAAGTTTCATTAAGATTTTCTACTTTGTCATAAACAACCCATATCTGTTAGAAGACTCCGAAGCCACACCAGCTCACAGGCCGCAGCCGCCATTGCACGATATTCTGCTTCGGCACTAGAGCGAGCTACGACATGTTGTTTCTTGCTCTTCCATGACACAAGATTACCTCCAACAAACATACAATAGCCAGTAGTCGAGCGCCGATCAAGTTGATTTCCATCCCAATCGGAGTCTGTATATCCCATGACGTTGGTATGGTTGTTTCTGGTCATGACAATTCCGCGACCAATAGTTCCCTTCAAGTATCGCAAAATGCGTTTAACCATGCTTAAATGATGAACAGTAAGAGCATGCATGAACTGGCTGACAAGGCTTACAGCGTAGGTAATATCTGGATGAGTACTCGTCGGATAAATAAGTTTACCCACAAGTTGTTGATAATATTTAGGCGAGTCAAGAGCCGCACCTGCAAGAGATAATTTTAGTTTGCTATCAACAGGAGTAGCGGAGGGTTTAGTTGAGAGCATACCTGCATCTTGAAGGACATCAAGAGTGTACTTATGCTGATTAAGAAAAAATCATTTCTTCGACGAGGCCATTTCAATCCCGAGGAAGTATTTTAAGGGGCCAAGATCTTTAATTGGAAATAATTGTTGAAGAGTTTTCTTCAATTGAGCAATGGATTCAATATTATTTCCGGAGATAATTAAATCATCTATATAAATTAGAACCATTAATTTGTTATCATTTTTGAACCGGACATATAGAGAGGAATCTGCAGAGCTTTTGTTAAAGCCTAATGTTGCAAGAGCTCCACTAAGCTTTGCATGCCAAGCACGGGGACTTTGCTTTAGCCCGTAAATAGATTTATGAAGTTTACACACCAAATTGGGGGTGGCACTTAAAGGGCGGCCAGGAGGAAGCTTCATAAAAACTTCTTCTTCAAGATCCCCGTGTAAAAAGGCGTTTTTTACGTCCATTTGAGATAAGAACCATCCATTATTGACAGAAACAGATAAAAGAACTCTTACAGTGGTCATTTTTGCAACAGGGGCAAATGTCTCCTTGTAATCAACACCTAATTCTTGCGTAAAACCTTGAGCCACAAGACGAGCTTTGTATCGATTAACAGATCCATCAGAGTTGAACTTGGTCTTGTATATCCACTGACTGCCAACGACATGTTTACCTTTTGGAAGAGGAACTAGACTCCAAGTTTGATTGTCATCTAGAGCCGTTAATTCCTCCTCCATAGCTTTTCTCCACACTGGTTGAGATTGAGCATCAACGAAATTTCTGGGCTCATGATCATTGGATATACCTGACAAAAACGCTGAATACGCGGGTGAGAGTTTTGAGTAATTCAAATAATTTGAGACAGGATACCTGACTGTGAAAGCCGCATAGTCTTGAAATTTAGAAGGACAAAGACGAGCTCGTGGAGGATTGCGTCTTGGAGCTGGTACTTCACCCGGTGAATTTGGAATCATCGGTTTTGTTGGCACGACAGCAGATGAAGAATCGTCAACCGGGATCATGTCAGTGGGACAGAGAGGATTGATAGGTGGATCATTGGGTCTAGCCAAGTCGAGGCTACAAATATTTGTTCTAGGTAATTGAACTAAGTCCTCCAGGGACTCTCCCTGGTTGGATGCAGAGAAATAAGGACTGGTTTCGACAAATCGAACATCCCTACTGACGTACAGCTTTTGACGAATAGCATCGTAACATTTATACCCTTTCTTGGTATGTGAATACCCTAAAAAAAGACATTTGATAGCTCGAGGGTCAAGTTTATCACCTTGATTTGAATGTAGGTGAACAAAGCACTGGCATCCAAAAATCTTCAAATGCGAGATATTGGGAGATTTACCCTGCAATATTTCAAGAGGACACTGAAAATCCAGTACTTGACTGGGTAAGCGGTTAATAATATAAGTAGCAGTAAGAACTCCATAGGACCAAAAAATTTTGGGAACATGCATTTGAAGCATTATTGCTCTAGTTTTTTCTAATAAATCCCGATTCTTGCGTTCAGCAATTTCATTTTGTTGGGGAGTATTAACACAACTAGTTTGATGAATTATTCCATTAGAAATTAAGTAATTTTCCATATCATGAGATGTAAATTCAGAACCATTGTCAGATCGGAAGATTTTAATATTTGTAGAAAATTGGGTAGAAACTAGTTTGTGAAAATCTTTAAAACAATGAAAAACTTCAGTTTTTGATTTTAATAAATATATCCACGTAACTCTTGAAAAATCGTCAATAAATATGACAAAATATTTGAAACCATCAATTGAGATAGAAAAAGGTCCTCATACATCTGAATGAATAAGTTCAAAAACCTGAGAAACTTTGGACACAGATAATTTAAATGGCAGTCTACTTGATTTGGAATAATGACACGTCTCACAATAATACGTTCTTTTTGACAGATTTGGTTTTATTTTTGAGATGACGGAATCGGAAGCATGAGCCAGACAAAAATGCCACAAACGATGATCATTGATAGGAGAATAAATAGCTTGTAATCCTTTCGGAACTTCAGAATCACAGAAAAAACAAAACCCATTCAAATGGAATCCTTCACCAATCTTCTATTTGGTGTAATGGTCCTGAAAAAACACTGAATGAATAAGTTCAAAAACCTGAGAAACTTTGGACACAGATAATTTAAATGGCAGTCTACTTGATTTGGAATAATGACACGTCTCACAATAATACGTTCTTTTTGACAGATTTGGTTTTATTTTTGAGATGACGGAATCGGAAGCATGAGCCAGACAAAAATGCCACAAACGATGATCATTGATAGGAGAATAAATAGCTTGTAATCCTTTCGGAACTTCAGAATCACAGAAAAAATAAAACCCATTCAAATGGAATCCTTCACCAATCTTCTATTTGGTGTAATGGTCCTGAAAAAACACCTTAAACGGAGTAAATATAACATCGCAATTAAGAGAAGTAGTTAACCTTTGAACTGATAATAACTGAAATGGAAATGAAGGCACATAAAATATATCGGAATTAATGGTTTTTGATGCAATTTTAATTTTTCCCTTGCCTTTTACTGCTACAGTAGATCCATTTGCAATTGAGACAAATGATGATATCGAAAAAGGGGTGAAATCATGAATTTTGGTTAATTTATTTGTCATATGATCACTAGCACCAGAATCTACAACCCATATATCATGTAATTTACTGATTTCTAAGGTAGTCATAACAGCAATATACATACCTTGAAATTTTTCTGAGTTTTCACGGATTGATAACCAAGCAAAATTGCTCAAAAAAGCACTTGATTCATCGGCAGCAGTCCCTTCATTACCCAGATTACGCTTCTCTTGTAAAAAACTAGCAAATTTATTTAGCAAGGACATGGGACTAGTATATATAGGTTCCGTAATATGAGCAGCAACATTAGCTTTGGGTTTGAAAATTCGTTTGTGACTACTGTGTCGATTTTACATGTCTTTCGGTTTTAATTCAGGATGAAGGCCCCAACAACGATCCATGGAGTGACCCATGGAATTACAGTATGCACATTTAAGGTTAGAACGCTTACCTTTGAAGAATCCCTTTTCTGCAGATTGCTGGGCAACATATGCACGAGCATCTGCAGCGTTGAAGGAGCCCTGTTCTGCAGATTTCTGGGCAACAAATGCACGGGCATCTGCAATTTTTGATGGGTGTTCACGGGCCATCACTTTCCTTCTAATTTCTTCACGTTGGATGGTTGCACATACACCCTTTAAAGAGGGAAGCTCATCATTCATCAAAATATGGCTCCTTAAATCTTCAAAGTCCGATCCCAGACTGGCCAGTAACTGAAAAATTTGGTCTTCTTCCTTTCGGTTGCGTAAGACAGTTGGGTCGATTGAATGTGGTTTGTACACTTCCAATTCATTCCACATGCTTTTAAGCTTGCTTAACAGAGTTACAAATGGCTGACCATTTTGATGAAGGCTGGCTATTTCTTGTTGTATTTGAAAAATATGTGCTGAATTATTCTGGTTTCCATACATGTCTCTAACAGCTTCCCAAAGTTCCAGAGATGATTGATAATAGCTGAACATCTCAGCAAGATTTCGTTCCATCGAATTCAAAATCCAAGACATCACCATCTGGTCTTTTGCTAACCAATTTTCATATCCTGGAGAGCTGCTATCGGGAGCCTGTTCTTTCCCGTTGATGAATCCCAGACGGGATCTGCCTCCAATAGCAATGGTCACTGCTCTTGACCATGGTAAGTAGTTAAATTCATTTAGCAACACAGTGGTCACTTTTTGAGAAGAGTTGGCATCACTGTCGATGCTTGTAGAGGCAACAATTATTCTTTTAGAATTATCAACAGTCACTTGATAATCCATATTTATCAGCAAACAACAAGAAAAAAATGCAGAGCAAAGGTAGCAAGATCACAGCTCTGATACCATGAAGAAAATGATAGTGTGCTGATGTTACAGCAAAATTAGAATAAACGGATTACAGTAAAATTAGAATAAACCTCATGCTTTATTATGTATAATACAGCCCCTTATATACAATAGAAGAAGGAACCTAATTACAGCAACTAACGGGAATTAAGAAAATAAGACCGTTGCTTAATGCATTTATGGTAGAAATAAACTCTGCACATTCCCTAATGCAGGATATGCACAGTCACCAAGTTTTCAATTAATCTCCAACAAAGGCAAGAAAAAAAAGGCAAGAATTATGATGGTCACACATGAATTTGACCATAAGAACCTTTCCTTTTTTTCAAATTATTCTCATTGTTCTGCCATGTCAATTACCAATTTTTAAATCCTTGTTTCATCATGAGGACATTGCCTTTTGAATATTTTCTTACTGTTTTGGGTTCATAATTCCCTTTTCTCGACCATCTTTTTCAGACCCTCTCGTTGCTTTTTAAATACAATGGCTGATGTTTTTGGGAGGAGTTTACAGACATGAACTGCTGTTGAAGCGTCAGAAATTGCGTGTCTCATTGACTTTCTGTGATTACAAGTTTCTTGGAACTTTCTTTTATATGCTTTGAAGTTCTATCTGCTTAAAGAATTTACTTAGATAAAACTCTTTGTGTCAGCCATCATATTGTCCATTATGAAGGGCAGGGAGGTCCTATCCAGCCTAACAGCAAGCCTAAAGCAGAGATTCTTGCTCTTTATGGGAGGGCAACAGAAAGTCTACGTCCAGATTTATAGCATCTCTTTCATGTTAAGTAACCATTTGAACTAAAAACTTAAACTGATAAGTGAGGTTCAGAATATGATTTATATTATTCTATAACACATCGTCTCAAGTAAAAATCATTTTGAACTTGAAACTTTCACAGGCTCACATTAACTTGTGCTTGATTTTCATCAAATAGAATGGGAGTGGTGAGATTCGAACTCGTGACCGCTGAGTCAACAAGACTCTGATACCATGTTAAGACTTTAATACCATATTAAGGTACCATCTTACCTAAAAGCTTAGGCTGATAGGTGAGTTCTAGAATTTAATTTATATTATTCTCTAACATTTCACACTTGAAACCTGAAACGAGTTCTTCCATATATGCTGCCACTCATCCAAAGCTGGTTCAGAATCCCCCATGAGCTTTGGGTTTAAGCATTCTTCACAAGCCGATCATGAGATGGTTGTGCCCTCCTCAGTGAACTAGCTTTAAACCCTCTGTGTTCTTCATTCTGCAGATTTTGTTGCCCTATGTTGCTTTGGAATAAAAGAGTGAACGAAGAAAATCACAAGGTGCTTGACAGCTTCAAAACCCAATAGTGACGGAGAAGACATCTCAGTTTGAAGGGCACTGCCCTGTTCCTTTTGGTTCAGGAAAAGCCTCCACCTGAAGCATGATCCCTTATTAGCCATAGAGGAGATACTGTAAATTATTGCCCAGTCAGTTGCATCCAGGATTTCTGAAGGCCAGGAGATGATGACAGAGTTGTCAACTTGCGAATATCTGAACTTTTTAAGGCTATGGAATTTTAAAAACCCAACTACCTGTTCAGCTTACGAGTATGGTAAGGCTGTGAAATTATAATCATTGCACGGGAAAGGAGCGCCAGCTTATATCTGAACCTTGTAATGCCTGATAAATTGTTGTTTCTTTTTATTGAAAATAATCATTTGATATAATAAAAAAAAATATTATATTTGTAGGGGCATGCAATGTTTTTTTTAATAAATTTATCACTTGTTATTTTATTAATAATACCATGGTAATCAAACTCGCGAGTCAACTCGCAAACTCGTACGAGTTTGCGAGTTGGCTCAGCAAACCTGGTTGGACCGGAAAGAAAAATCGAAACCGGTCAAACTCGGTCAAACTCGGGTTGACTCGTAAAATCGGACCGAATCGGTCCGATTTTACGAGTTCAAGGTATTCGGCCGAGGCTTTGCTTTCGTTTTCAATTTTTCGTTTCTTTCATTTACATATTTCATTTGTAGCTCAATCCTCAAATCAAAATCCTCTCTTCTCTTCCGTGTTCGGCCTTCACTTTGCTCTTCAACTTTCAAGTTTCAATCTTTCTTTTTCATAGTCATTGAAGAGGGTGAGGACTGAGGAGAAAGAGAGTAAAGAAGAAGACTAGAAGAGGATGAGGAGGAAGAGAGTAAAGAAGAAGAGAGTGGGCGGCGGCGTGAGATGGTGAGAGTCTGAGAGCAGAGAATTAGGGTTAGTTACTTAGTTGGCCCTTTTATACTTATAATAATAATAAATAAAAAAAGGTGGTGGTTTCTAGTTTCTACTTTCTACGGGGGAGGGGGGGGGGGGGTTGTTATAAATTATTATTAATAATAATAATAATAATAATAATAATAATAATAATAATAATAATAATAATAATAATAATATATACGGGGGAGGGGTTATTATATTATTAATAATAATAATAATAATAATAATAATAATAATAATAATCTGGAGGTTTATAATAATAATAATAATAATAATAATAATAATAATAATAATAATAATAATAATAATAATAATAATAATAATTAGCATAAAAATAAGTTAGCATAAAAAATAATTTTAAAAAAATTCTATTAATTTAAGATAATAAATAACATTAATTAATTTCAAATACAACAACCATAAAAAAATATACAATTACTTGAAAAACATAAAATAAATAGTTTAAATTTCAAATCTCAAATACTGTGGGTCTTTTAATTATATTTAAATTCATTTTTTTAATTTAAAAATAATAATTTTATTGTTGGAGGGTTTTTCAAAAGTAATTATTTAATTATATAACTTACTCCTATTAATTGTATAATTAATTGTATAATTAAACTATATATAAAATAATTGAACTTTATTTAAAATGAGATAAAAAAATGTCCATAATTATGCTATTTTGTATTCAGAAATATTTTACATATGATTTTACGATTTTGCTTCTCACACGATTTTAGCTGTGATTTTACGATTTTTGTACGGAAAAATTCAGGTACGATCTTATGATTTTACGATCCGATTTTTCGGAGCCCCTTCCGATTCCTGTCAAAATCTCGATTTTGACAACCTTGAATAATACATATAGAGAGAGAGATTTAACTTATATAAATGTAGCTAAAAGCAGAGGATTTTTTAATTATTTTAAAAAAACAATAACAAAAAGATTCAGGAGTATAAACATCTTATAAACCATTTAGGCAAGAGTTCATATTTTTTTATCTTTTAAAGTAATCTCGTAAAAAAATCAGAGTATTAACTAACTTAAAATTATAAAATATTTTCTTTTTTAAAATTTAAATTATTTAAATTATTTTATTAGTTTTCCATAAATATATTGATTTTATCAGTGGATAAACATTTGAATCCTTCATATTATGGTTATTTTTTCAAGTATTCAGTTTTTTTACCAGGGATTCGTTAGACCAAATAAAAACCATGCAAGCACATGAACATATTTATTAACCCCTATCTCAAACACAAAATAACTTATATTTTACAAATCTCATATTTTGAAATATCATTACGTACCGATTTCACCCTTCTAACTCCTACAAGGATATGACATTGCATCATTGTGAAGCCAAATTGGTGGGTCCTGCTTATTACTGTTTTTATTTTATTATTATTAATAATAATATTACAGTGCCTTTTGCTCGAGTTAAGCGTGTAACCAAAGTCTATTTTGTACTTGAAACAAAAAAATAAAATAAAGAAGTTTATTTGGTTAAAAGCTGCTAGTTGCGAGGTGTAATTATGTTAAAATGAAGCGTATGGTATTGTTATTTTTTTTATAAAAATTAATATTCGAGAATGATTTTGGGATATTTTGGCTTGATTCAAAATTCTGCTAAAAATAAAAAATATAGACCATTCATTTTATATATAACTTTTTTAAATTATATTTTATCATCAAGACAATGGTTTATTTGACAATTTCTTAGAGATGTATCAGTCTCTACTCGTGAATCGTTTTGTGTGAAAAGAAGAAGAAAAAGGGCTCAAATTTAGCTAAAAACGCCAAAAAAAACCCAAAACAAAAAGTCTACTCATGTATCCTTTTCTGGAGGCCAGGTGGGCACTTGATCAAGGGCGAAGAAGAGAGTGGATTGGAAAGCGTATAGAGTCTGTGACACGCGCGCGCGTATAAAAAGAATGTTCTTCAATTTCACAATACGAGATAGATCATAGATATATGCCCCAATCAATGTCGTGCTCCGAAATAACTTTTTAAACGCGCACGTAATTTTGAGAAGAAAAATAAAATCAAAACACAAAATCAATGAGAACCGTTCGAGTTTCAGAAAGGACAGCCACTCATAGCATCCCGTCGCCAGAGCACGTAGATTTTCTGTGCGCAATAAGCATGACAACTGAAACTGGGGTATCACTAGCCTGTAATTTTCTTCTAACTATAAAAACCACTACTAGGGATTAATAAATAATAAATTTTCTATCTTTAAATTGTTTGAGATGAATTTAGAGGTTTTTTCATACTTTTCTTGAAGCAACCATGGCTTCGATAATAAAAAATTCATTTTTTTAATAATCGAAATAAATAAAGAGACTCTTAGCTTTTTATACATACATGTAGAGAGAGGGAGAGGGAGAGGGAGAGGGAGAGAGCAGCAGCATCAACTAGATGGTCACATGTTGTTTCGAATATGCAAGGAAATGTGCTAATAGAATCATTACAAACTGGAAAGTCGTATAAAAATGATGCTGATAGAATTTTAATTATGCTATAAATGTGCTTAATATCACATGATCTTAGAAGCTAAGAAAATGAGCGCATTAACAGGAAGGTAAATGACACAAGAAATAGGCGGAAAACCCTACACTTACTATATATAAATGTGCTTAATAATTCCTTTCTGCTTTGGCCTTTATTGTATGTGGGTACTCTCCTTTCTTGCCAAGAACTAGTTTCAGCTGCAGAGGTTGCAGAGAAATTAATCAGTAAGGTGCGGGGTTGGCAAAATCTGGAGTTTTCTTGCTGGGGTTGTATGGTGCCGCATTCGTCACTCTGCATGCACAAAAATAATGCCTCAGGAGCCAGATGGTTCAGTTGAGCTAATCATTGCAACAATAATATTACCTCATTGAAATTCATTTTTTACAGGAATATATAGTAAAGATAGTAGCATAGTTTATACTTCCCCTCTTCTTCTTTTTGAAAAATTGTTTCTTTGTTGTTAAATATGCTCCTCGAACCCCAAGCAAACGAAAAGTAGGGTTTGAAAATTCTGAAGCAAACTCCAAACAAACGCATCTCCAACTTCAGACTCAAACATCTTTAAAACCATTTTCAGTTTTTTGAAAAGGCCTTAACGTATAATCATCACCAAGAAAAACATACCTAGCCTAGCTAAATTACATGCTTCTTACATCCCCACAGGTCCTTGCTTTGGTTTACCATCTAAAGTGTATTTGTTGATAATTCTCAAATAGATTTGAGCATTACGGTTAAAGTGAAATTTTAAACAAGTATCTTTCATTCTTTTTGAGTTAGAACTCACCTTTCCTTGCGTTTCTCTAAAAATCGAGCCAAGGATGCTTGTCGAGCCTGAGGGGCTGCAGTGACAGAGATTGGGCATTAATTATACATTGCATATATAGACAAACAAGAACCTAATTTGTAGACCATCTAATAAATTATCAACGAATGTGCAAATATAATTTAAAAATCCTTTTGTTGGAACATCTTCATGGGGACAATGTATATTAGAACACCACTTTAAATAGAGAGGAGATCATACCAGATGGTATCATGGTGGCTGTAGCAACGGATCCCACTACATTTCCTGTCTTTGGATGATCTGGTTTGGCAACAGGAGTTGTCACAGGTCCAGTGGTCTTGGTTGCCATGATTTCCTCGGTACTAGTTGACATGCTCCTTGATTGGGAACCTGTATGTAATGAGCTTGAGAGACTAGAGCATGGTGGAGTAGACATTATAGGTTGGTTCACGGGACTAACATCAGCTACTGCTGACTTTGAGCTATATGCCTGGACTTGGACTTTTGGCTGTGCCGAGTTAAATGGAATGGAAGACCCATTTCCAGCCAAGAACATGATTGCCTGAGCCTGGATAGGATTCCATAAAGAAACCAGATTTAGGATCGCCATCTCCAATTAGACAATAAATTAACTACTGCACACATTTATGTGGACAAGAGAGAGGGTGAAAGAGAAAACCTTCTCAGGGGATATATCATCAAAGATGTTGACTGTGCCAGCATAAAAGATGGTCAATTGAGCTGGAGACCCAGATGCTTTGACACTGTTCCAAAAAACATATTCAATTAATGTTTCTTGTAAGAAAAGTTTGTGTGTGTTCATTTCAAGCATAAAGTGATACTTACCTTGAGTCTGTTACCCCAGCAACAGGACCAACCATGGGAAGAATTGAAAGTGGGGCTGTGACAGGAAAACCTCCAAGCAACTGTGGCTTCATGGTAGTCCCAGCCGTATTCTGACCAGTGGCTGGATAGTGATTATTGAAGAAAGGGTTGCCCGTAGAGATTGAAATTGCATGATCGGTGACCGGAAACATCTTCACATCATGAGGATGGTGCACAGAGTGCACATCAAGTTGCGCAGGAAAAGCAGTTGGTGAAAAATGAATCTTACCTTGTCTATTGAGATTGAATAATTTCTATACGGTAAAAATCCATGGAGAAATAATGACAGTAGTTCACACTTGATGATAAACCAGTCTCTTTTGTCCGAGCACCCAGGGAGATAATCATCCAGCTCAATTTAAATAGTAAATGAAAGGGATAAAGTTTGTTCCTTCAGTATTCCTAATTCAGACTCAGCCGATAAGTTGTTTGTGCCAGGGAACTTCATTAACTAATGCCTAGCTATGTAAAAATAAAACTGAACACAAAGGAAAACTATCCCATACCTGGATTTCAGCTGCAGAACGTTTTTGACCAGGATCACATGCGTCTGCACTTAAGATAGACATGAATCCAGAGGACACCAAGGCATCAGATTCAATCGTTTCGGTCTTATCTTCTTGAGCAACCTTTAAAGACATCAAGTTATTAAGGGTAGAGACCTTGTTGGAGAAGGGCCACTGCATCCTTGAACCCGTAGTAAATCCTACGAATATCAAGAAGAAGATTAGAAGCCCACACAACCTTTTAACTCAAAACAAATCCAGGAACCTTTTATCTAACACTCAACTTTGGTCAGATATCAAATTAGAAATCAACAAATTAGGAAGGATAGTTCAAACAGACTGAATCAGACTCCAGATTGACACTCTTTAGCTTTTAAATTGGAAAAACCAAGTTTGAGCTTTGTGTATACTCCAAGTTTTCTAGTTGCAAAGAACATCCAAGCATACACCAATTATCAAAGATCAATGTAAACAGTCACTGATACCAGATTGAATCTTTATCTCACAGATATAATCCCATCAACAATAAATAAATGGCTTCACACATACATGTATGCATATATATTGGTAATATAGATAATATTACAGTATCGAAAAAATAAATTTAGCAAAGAAGCAAAAGATTTCTTAATGATATCAAACAAGAATTCTTATCGAGTTCTTTCTTTTTAAAAAAAATACTCAATAATTTGTTAATAGGATGAACCAACTACTCTCTTTTCTTTTATTCAATTCAAACATCATAGTCACAGCTGCACCAGCCATGCACTCATAGTTAGCAAGGCATAGGAAAAAGAGGATTTTCCATATCAAAAACAAAAGCGAAGTTACAATTTCATATCAAAACAAGCTCAAAATACATCAAACAAAAACAGCATACACAAGTTAATATTAATGTTAGAATCACAAAAACTAAGCAAAAGAAACAGGAAAAAAAACTTTTTTTTATGAGAAGAAGAGGATACCAGTATCTCCACGCCCATCAGTGCTAATCTCCTCCTTCACCACGGCCGATGGATTTTTTGAACTCAAACCCAAAAAATCTCTTTCCATTTTCTAAAGAACAAGCTATTACAAAGAGAATTCAGCTCAAACCCACCTCGACAAAACAAAAACCATACAAGTTTAATCAATAAATTTCTCTACACTAAGAAAAAACAAACGTTATTATAGGGAGAGAAGGGAGAGGGAGAGAGAGGGAGCCAAGCGAGAGCTTATAGTAAAGGGGAAGAGAATGTTTTTAAGGTTTTATAAGATCTGGACCGTTGATATTTAAGAGTTGTCAGAAAACAAGATTATTTTTTTTGAAAAATAAGATAATGCTAAAAGTAAAAAACTAGCCTAGTTTGATCACAACTATATTTTAAATACAACGCTATTTGGATTAGCGATCTTGTCTAGTAATATATTTTCTTACATAACCGCTATTTAAAATAGTTATTTAGTGAATGTTTCAAGACATTTTTTTCCTTAAATTAATTATCCTCAAAAAAATCAATGTCTACAAAAATTGATGCTACGGTAGAGAGAGAAAAATAAAAGATAGGTAGGGACATATTACAACTCTACATTGACTTGTATCGTAATAAATGTTTTTTGATTAAATTATTATAATTATACCTTGAATAATATTAAAGTATGTTGTCATTAATCTTAAATGAATACTCAAATAAATTACGAAATATATTTGATTGTATTTTAAAATATGATTAAAATCATCCCGTTAAAATCTTTCTAGTAACATTTAATGCATAAAAAAAAGTTTTGGTGTATTTTCAGTGATTTTTTTTTTTGTTATTAGTCTTGAATCTCATTTCTTATTCATTAAATTTTATTTAAACTTTTTAGTTGAAATTTATGAATACTAAATAAATCCCTTATTCCCTATAACATTAATGGTTAACTGACAACAAGAATAGCAGTTATATTAAACTACTATTTTTAGCACTTGCATTTAAATTATATTTTCTTAAAAAATATGTGTTAGTTTACCTAGACATTTATAAAACTTAGGTAGAACTCTAAAATACCCTCGGAAAACAAGGAGGGGGAGTTACCGGTTTATCCACTTTGTTTACTGGTTTGTCCCGAATCCTGCCACGTGCGAAACTCCTTTAACTCACCCATTACCCGCAAGTTGCTAGGGGGCCACTTGTCGGTGGTTACGCCTTTCTTCGATTGAGAATATGACACGTGTACTTATCACGTGATGAGTCTCTCCTTGCGGGTTAATGAGCTGGTTGTTTTTTAATTGCAGTCCAATATCGTATCTGGTACTCGTGATGCTGGGATAAACAAAATTGTCGCGATAAATTAGTAAAGAGTGGAATGGGATTCAACTCGAGCTTTTATTTTCCTGTAAACCAATTTTTAACTATGTATTAATTAACAAAAACTAATGGTTGCGAAGGAAGGAAACCAGTCAAACAACTATTTGACCATATTCAAAACATATTTTTAATTTGTATTTTAATATTGAGGCAGTTCAAAATTCAGATTCATAATTTATTTATTTTATTGTATATTTTTATAAAATTGGCGTGGTTTGCGGATTTACCTTCTTTTTTAAATTAAAATTGATTTTCTTATACTCTATTTTTTCTGACATGGTTAGAAAAATAGTTTTAAATAAAAGTTATATTGTTAAACTTTATAAAGTAATAAAACTAAAGAATGTGAGGAAATCATTGCTTGCTCGCACTCATTACAGTGTGGATTATATTGTTTTGCTTATTGTATTTTTCCCTTTTTATAATTTTTTGTTCAAATTTATTTTTGTCAATTTTAATATCGGGGTGAATAAGAATTTTTCTTTATATTTTGTTTTTTTTATTTAGTCTTTCTACAGGGTTGATGTTGTTTGTAGGTCAAGGTAAATAAAGTTGCTTAGGTTTATGGGCTTGGTAGGGTGTTTTTCTAATTAAACTTGATTTGTTTTGTCATTTATTTTTCAGCTGGTTAGAAAAAATAGTTTCAAAGAAAAGTTTTACTATCAAACTTCATAAACTTTATGGGATTTTTTATAGGTTTGGCTGGCTGATCTAGTTCGTTGGTCTGACAAGTTTGATTTTTTTTACTTTTTTATCTCGTCCTTAAAAACTAGTTCAATTGAGAATTCAATTTTATAATTGGTTTTGTTTTTATTTTCATGAGGTTATTAAGGTCTTGAAAAAAAAATGGTATTGGGTTAGTGTTTAATTTTATAATCATGTATTTTTATTGACATGTAATTAAAAAAAAATAGTCCAAGAAAAAAAATTATGGATTCAATGAATTCCATGACTTGATTTACAGGTTCGGTGTGTTAGCTCGAGTTATTAAATTCATGAGTTTGACAAGTTTATTTATCTATTGGATATGTTTTGTTTTGTTGTCCTTTCATTATTTTAAAAAAATAAATTAATGTCATCTTTTAATATTGGAAAAGTTAGGAAACAAACTTGATTATTTATTTTCTATCAGAATATCATTATTCAAAATAACAATATATTTTTAGATTTGTTAGTCTTTTAGAGCATTCTTTACCATATAATTAAAAAAATATTGTTGAATTTAATAGAGCTCATGTTCTAGAACACGAGCGGACCAAGATTGATCCAGTATATTATTATTCCGGTTTTAAAAAACGTCATCTTAAATCCTTTTTTCTAGCCATCAAGGTTTTATTTCGATCCACAAGGTCAATCAATTCAAGTCAAACTAGCATTTACAAAGTTTGATTGGAAATTTGAATGGGATGAATGGCTGAGATTTCAATATTAACCTGCTTGGCTATGTCCAAGAACATTGTAAAAAAAACCTCTGTGGCGCGCGCGCACACACAAAAAAAAGGAATTAGCCATGCTTTTATCTTGTATCATTATATCTTTTTTAAAAGAAATCCCGGTACAGAACAAGTATCCAAAATAATTGAAATTGACGTGCATAAAAATCAAATATATTCACTATCCAATAAAATAAAAACATTATGTAACTTGAGGACAATAAGATTTTAAAAAACGACAAAAAAAAGATGACCTGTCATGGGAGTTTTTTCCTTCTATGACAGCTAAACGTCACTTTTTCTATAACGAAGGGCATGCCTGGCAATATATAATAGAAATATTTAAAAATAAAATATGTTTGTTTTTAATTTTTATTTTAAATTATATTTTTGTATTTCTATATTGTTGTAATGTTACAATCATTTTTTTATAAATTTTTAAAACTACTTGGATACATTTTTTAACAAAAAAAACATTTTAAAAACAATTTCTATCTTTTTTTCTGGACGCGAGGAAACTTCACCCATAAAAATATATTTTATGGATCCAGAGGAGTAAGTAAAATCCTGGTTGTCTCAGGTTCTTCTTACAAGAGATGCACAACTTGATTTGAACTCGAGATTTGCTGTATAGATTGCAAGTCTTTTGTCATCATGTCACACTTTTTAGAGACAATAACTTCTATCACACTATTTTGTCAATTATTCTTTTAATTATACATGTTTTTTAGGTATATTTCCTTTTTAATTTTATATATTCCATTTTGATTAATAAAAATGAGATATTAATATTAATTTTACGTATAAATGAAAATCAAAACATATAAAACCAAAAAAATAATCCTAATATGCTCTTACCATCAAAACACTTCCTTACTTATATTTTATCTAGATATTCCTTTTAGTTTCATTAGTGATACACCGTACCAGTCATATGTATACTCGGAACCCGGTAAATTGAAAAATTAAACCAGGGGAAGGATACACTCATTACAAAACACATAAACCGCGTGCCAATTTCCCTGTAGCTTCTCTCACAGATAACTGTGGATTGGAGCAGTGTAGGGACGAAAATGGGCTTGGTAATCAGGCGTGTTGTGTTTTTTTCTTGGGGTGTTTTCGGTTTTTGGTTTTTTTTTTCAACTTTCCGCTTTTGTATAGTGTATTGATGCCTCTGGCCCTCGAAAACGACAAAATAGTGCACAGGGGGGCAGGGGCTCTCTTGGTTTTTCCATTTTTTTTTGCACAGTGCGCAGACGAAAAAAGGCCCCGAAAACGACAAAATAGAGAACAGTAATCGGGGGCAGGGGCGTACTTTCCGCTCAGGTATTTTTGTAATTATAGGTGGGGACAGGGGCGTCTTCGTAATTACCCTATTATTTTATTATATTTACGCGCGGGCGGCTGACGCATCGCCTTATCGCGCAAGCGGGGTTCCCCGCTTACGCGCCTTTTAGGCGGCGCGTGCGCCTTCTTCCCGGCGTCCAAAATTTGCTTCCGCCGTGCCAGAAGATGCGCCTGAAGGTCATCTCTCCTCCGTCGCAGCGCGTTCCCGTCATAGATGTCCGGTTAGGCCGCGGCGGACGGTTTTCTAACGGCCGTCGCTTTTCTCTCTCCTGCCGCCCCCAAAGTCAGCTCCGGTCCCTGATATTTGTGTAAAGTTTATTTTGGTCCATACGGTTTTGATTTCGTTTTCATTACTGATTTATTCAAATTAAAGTTTTATTGCTTTCAATTGTGTCATTCAATTAAAACTTATTATATAAGAAGTGTTTATTTCAGTCCTCATAGTCTTGATTTTTTATTTACTTCTTATTCCTTAAATTATTCCGGTCCGGATGTTTTGATTTCTGTAATTTGGTCATCCAATTGAAATTGGTAATATATACAAAGTTTGATTTCAGTCCCTCTTCTTCTGATTTTTTTTTAAAATGGCAGCAGTTTTCATTATTTATTTTTGGTCCTCCAAATATATATTTTTTTAATTTTATCCTTCAATTGTAATTAATTTAATATATGTTATTTTCATTTTGGTCCTTATTCTTTTAATTTTTTATTTGTTATTAATTCATTTTCTTTATAATGTTTATTTTGTATTTTTTATTAATTGATTTTTTTATTGTTTTTTATACAAATATTTTGTTTTTTTTGTAATAATTTTCCAGTGCAATTTAATTATTTGAATTCCTTTTTTATTAATATTGCTCCTTTTTTCTCTTTGTTCATTTGTTTTGTTTTTTGCTTCTTTTTTTCTTCCTTTGGATTGGGTTATTTTTACGATTTGACTATTTATGCAATGATCATGACAATTTCAGTGGTTGTTTTTTTTAGTGATTTTTCAGGATAATTTAATTATTGGGATTGTTTGGACAGTAATGTTGGTAATAATTTTAACTATTATAGTAATGATAATAACAATCACATAAGGACAAATTTTCAATTTATGTATTCATCTTTTTGTGGATAGAAATTTAACTTTTTATTTTTTTATTTTATTATTCGAGGGTTTTTTATATTAATTCATTTAGTTTTTTTTTTAAAATCTTAGACAATGTATATTTTTTATTCGTATTTATACATCTATACTTTTAGTTTTTTTTTAGGTTTTTTTGTTGGGATTTTTTTTATCGGTTCAATCCTAAGATTTGAATTTAAATTAGTAGTCATTTTAAAATTAATACTGCTTCCTTTTTCCCTTTACTTATTTTTTTTGGTTTTCTGTTATTTTTATTGGTTTTCTGGATTGAATGATTTTTATGATTTTAGTATTTACACAATAATAATGATAATTTTAGTTATTGTTTTTTATTACTTTTTTTATAAATATTTTAATTTTTTATTTTATTTGTCAAGGCAATTAAATTCTTTTTGAAGCCAATTAATTTATATTCATGTCAAATTCATATATTTTATACAAAACTTGCACTTCATTAAAATTATATATAAATTTATTATTTTTTCTAAATTTATGCTCTGATAAAAAAATTCATACATAATAAATATTTTTTTACGTTCAAAAAAATATGATTCCGCCCGCGACAAGGCGCTGGTGCCATGGCTAGATGTTTTCTTTTATTTCTATTTGTTCTTTGGATTAGATCATTTTTATAATTTTATTATTTGTGCAATAGAAATGATAATTTTTGTGGTTTTTTTTTTTATAAAAATCTTTTCATTTTTTTAAGATTTTCCTTAAATTTTAATTTATATCGATGATCATTTTAAAAGTAATATTACTCTATTTTTCCCTTTATTCGTTTTTCTTTTGTTCTCTGTTTCTTTATTTGTTCTTTAAATTATATGATTTTTATGATATTATTATTTATGCAATAATAATGATAATTTTAGTTATTTTTTTTTATTGTTTTCTTTATAAAAATCTTTTGCTTTTTTTGTAAAATTTTTCAGAGGAATTTAATTATTTCAATTTTTTTGACAGTAATGTTAGTAATAATTTTAGCTTTTATAGCAATGATAATGACAATAACGTCAGGATGAATTTTCAATCTATGTTTTCTTCTTTTTATTGATAGAAAATTAACAACTTATTTTTTTAAATTTTATTATTGTGGGTATTTTCACAATTTATATTTTATTTTTGTTTGATTTAAATTGAATTATAAAATGAACTAATCTTAATACAGTGAACTGAATAATTCAGATATCCGAGTTCTCTTACTGTTTTTTATGATGATGATAAATTTATGTTGGTTATTTCGTTTGAAACTACCAAACAAATAAATTTATATCGATTTTAAATTCATATATTTTATACAAAACTTTCACTTGACATGAATTCTGCACAAATTTATTATTTTAACTAAATTTATATTATAATAAAAAAAATACACACAATTAATATTTTTTACATTGAAAAAAAAAATTGTGCTGCCTGCGACGAAGCGCGGGGGCATTATCTAGTTTTCTAATAAAAGGATAGGGTCAAGAGAAGGAAAATTTTCACCGTTAAATTTGCCTTGTTTTTCGTGCTAAAGATTTTTGTATCTGTGGGCGAGGTTAAAGAGACACGGATTGATTGAAGGGAGATTTGATTGTTTCATACTCCTTATAATAATATAGAAATTACATTAAAATAATATATATATATATATATTTATCAGCATATTAAAATTATTTTAAAACACCTAAAAAATATAAATATGATATTTTTTCATCATGATTAAACTATTTTTATCTATAAATAAACCATGAAGTTAATTTCAAATAAAATTGTTATCAAACCAAATTGAAATAAATTTATGCTTTAGGTAATAAAAATATCAAAATTAAAATCAGATTTACGTCATGAAATTATATATCAGATCCATTTAATTTCTTCGGAGTTGAATAAAATTTGGTTCAATATCCATCCATCAATGATCACGCAAGCATTGCATTAAAAAAGAAAAAAGCTATGTAATAAACCATTTTATGGTTAAGATTAATCAGGCATGAATCTCATTAGAAAGTTTTTTTTATCATAAGAACTAAACAGTAGATTTTAAAAAACACAAGGATCATGACCCATTTGTAAAAATAAAAATAAAAATAAAACTCTATAAAAAAACTAGACGCGAGAGTATTTTAGAAAAATAAATGTTTTCTTAGAAAATAATATAAACTGTATTCTGTAGTCTTATCTAAAAATTTAAAATTTTCAGTGAGGTGATTTTTTAACATGGTATTAGAGCTTTGTTGACCCAGCGATCACGAATTTGAATTTCACCACCTTCATTCTATTTGATAAAAATCAAGCACAAGATAGTATGAGTCTATGCAAGTTTCAAGCCCCAAAAATTTTCACTTGAGGATGTGTGTTAGAATATAATATAAATCATATCCTGGAGTCTCACCTAAAAGCTTAAGTTTTTAGATGAGTCGGTTCCTCAACAGTATTAAAGTATGTTTGAAGTTATTTTTGAAAATATTTTTTGTTTAGAAATATATCATAATAATATTTTTTTTGGACTCAATTACTGCGATTGAAGCAAAGTTGTCAATACCGTTCCGGTCGCCGTTCCGGTTTTTCGATTGGAACGGAACGTTCCGGTTTCGGTGCATTCCGGCGTGCCGTTCCGGTTTCGTACTATATATATATATATATGAAAAAAATAAAATATTAATTTAACAAGTATAATTAAAATTCAAGATAAATTAACTTTAAATTATACAATACAAACACAAAGTCAAAAAAACATAATCTCAAAATTAGAAACATCTCTAAAATTCTAATTTAAAGTAAAAAATAAAAAAATTTAAGTATAAATTTTAAAGTTAATATTACTGATTTTCAAGAGTGATTCCATGATATATATATATATATATATATATATATATATATATATATATATATATATATATATATATATATATAATTTTTATTTTTTATAAAATCAACACAACAATTTTATTTTTTTATAATATATATTAAAAAAAAATAGAAGAGATAAATTAAATAAAAAAGATTCTCATTAATTATGTTTTAATTATATTGTATTTATTTTTCATTAAAATTCTTTTCAGTGCAAATAATCGATGATTATTTTGTCGAGGTATCAAAATCGAACCTTTATTTATATATATAAAAAGAATCCACTTCCTCACTTGAGTGATGTGCTGGCTCGGCAACGTGTGCGTTATCGAAGAAGGACATTAAATAAATAAGTAATTATTTCTTGCTGGAAGCATGATAGGTTTTATTTAATTTTAAATTATTTTGTTTTATCATTTGTCGATTATCTTAATATTTTTTTATAAAAAAAATAGATTTTAAAAAATATTTTTTTCAACCAGGCACTGATTAGCCTCGTTGAAAAGGCTGAATTATCGAAAAATGATATTTGTGATGACCCACGAACGAATTCTCTTCCCTTAAGCAACCACGCACGGGTATACGAACTTTTATGTTTTGGCTTTTATTAAGGGGTTGTGTTTTTGTATTTTTAATCATATTCATTGTTTATTGAAAAAACATTTAAATATTTAGATTCTATTTACTTGATTTTAGATATTTATATGAATATTTATTGTAGTACTCAGTAAAAAATCACACACACACATATATATATATATATATATATATATAATTAAAATCACACACATATATATATATATATAATTAAAATTTATAAAAGTCCAGACCACAAAACTTCCATGTGGAGAGAGAAGCAATGGTGATAATAGTGTGAATGTATTGATTGATAATTCTTAATCATGCTCCATGCTATCAATATTCGAAGGTGGTTTGTTTTTCTTAAATTACACTGTGGTGCTTTATAAAAATATAATCTAATCGCAAAGATTTAAAATTAATATTTTTTATAGGCGATTTATTTTTTTTCTAGTGTTTTTTGATAATTTTAATGCATTGGTAAATAATAAATAAATTATTTTAATATATTTTTTTTTAAAAAAACACCGATTCATCGAATATCACGTGCTTATATTTTAATAATTACTTTATCGAGGTGGACGATGTGCTGACGAGTGTTGTGAACGAAACAAAGTCCTGCCATGAAATTATTTCTAGATTGCGCTCCGAAAGTCAATATCTATAGTGCACTCCGCTGAAAAACGAATATACTTTTTTTAGAAAATACATCAATATATCGTAGGACCGACAGTTGACTGGTCGCTCGATCATGGACGTGTGACATTGGAGACGCATTTGTGGACTATAATGTTGTTAGCCCGTTGTTTTTTTTTCCTCCACGGCATCATATTCATTACCAGTGAACGAGATGCGATCTAGAAGTGTTAAAATTAATTATAGATTTTTTTTAAATAGTATATATATATATATACATCTCAACAATAAAACAAATATTTTAAAAAATTAATTATATTTTAATGTATCTATTATTTAAAATTACTTATTAATTATGATTAACCAATACGGCTCCTATCTAGTATAAAAATACCCTTTTAGTTTTCCAACATATTCTTTTTAAAAAAAAAACAATAAAAACAACGATAAAAATAAAATAAAAAATATTTTTGTAGGCTTTTTGCTAAGCAGATCTTATCATTTGATTTTCAAAATATTTTTTGTTTAAAACATATTAAAATATGATTATTTTTTAATCTTTTTTACTAGCCTGTTATGATTATATGAAAACATGAAAAGACGAATTTAAAGTAAAGACAAATTAATGAAATAGTAATTTTGCACTCCCGTTAAGAAACTGTTTTACACTAACAAGTAACACCACACCGTAATTAATTATATTATATACCCAACATGTTGCATGTCACACGCCTCATGCACCTATTTTTCTAATCCTGCCTGCGGACGGAGGATTTAATTTAATTAATTAAATTAAACAGGCTCACGTGATGTTAATATCAACAAAACTTTAAGGGGTTTTGGATATGCATGGTAATTGTATTTGATTGAAAATATATTTTTTAAATAATACATGTTTATCATGTCTAGTTAAAGTATAGGTTTTATTGTGTTTCTAACGGACGTGACATAATGACAAAAAACTTGAGATTTTTTTTGTAAGTTCTATCTGGATCCACAGAAAATACATAAAAAGAATGAAGTTTTCTTAATTTAAAAAAAAAAGATTATACTACTATATGCCCGGGCTTTTCAAAATTTTAGAATAATTTTCAAGTTGATATCCATTACCTCATGCTAGTTTAAGGTTAAAATACACTAGGCTAATCTCCTTTCTTTGAATGTATCTTGTCAATAATAAAATTGATTTTTTTATAGATGGAATCGATGTTAGCCAAGAATTTCTTTATCTAAAACCAAAACCCAATTATTTTCTCTCTCAAATTAAGAATTATAAAGTTAAAAAAAAAGTTCTTGATCACAATATATATGTGAAAAATTTAAGGGACCAAAGATGAAGAATTTGAAAAGTAGACAAATGACAAAAAAAATAGTCACAAAACCATCGTTCACGATAAGGATGTTTGTTTTTATAGTGCAACCTCCAGTTGCAAAAAAGCTTCATATCCTAGTGTTTAATTAAATATTAAAAGCATAAATTTAGCTGGGCCCACAGATTAAAACCATATGAACTGCTGACGCAAGAAAAGCTAGAATTAGTTGCTTTTCTTGTCTTTTGAATTCTTGCTTTTCGCCCGACTGAGGCCGAGGGGTGTGTGTGACTGAGAGAGGTAGAGGGGTATGGGAGTTAAAGGTTTTTTAAAAAAATATATATTTTTAATATTAAAATAATTTAAAAAATAATTAAAATATAAATAAATATATTAGAAGGAGATCACAATATAATTTTTGCCTCGCAATTCTAATTTTGTTTCAGATGATATTTTACTATATGTTGTTCTAGGATCGCAGAGGCCTTCACGTATGGATTTATAGTTCGTGATGAAATTACAAGTAGTTTGATGAGAGAATAAAAACAAGTGTCTAATTTACTTGAATTATTAATTATATTTTATTATTATAATTATTAAATATTTAAAAAATAATACACACACACACTTTAAAGTAATTTCACAATTTGAAAGCAATATGAAAAGCTTGGTAACCAAATACTTAAAACTATTTTTCATTAACCTTAAACTCAACCACAGTTTTAACCAAACACTTTAAAAATTATTTTGAATCGCAGCTAAAGTGCTTTTCATGAAACTGTTTTTTTTTTAAATCTCAATCACAAAAATAAAAACAATACCAAATACACCCGATATCTATCAGGTGAAACGCTATTTGTTTTTAGTATTTGTGTAATTAAGAATTCAAACCATTTACTATTTTACCTTTAAAAAATAAATTTTATTTATTAAATTATAAACACGGAATAAAGTTATAAATCTATAGCAAATTGAATGCTACAAAATGAGATCCTGAAATGTTATTTATATTATTCCCTATCAAATTCTATTTTTTTCCCATTAAAATTCAACCATCAGGGTAAACCACGAGAAATAAAATTCTATTCGTCAGGTACAAATGAACCTCTTTCTAATTGAACCGAAACAAGATGGACCATCCCACCATCCCACTTGATAATTGTTTTTTGAAAAGAAAAAAACACCAAAGAATTCATGGTTGAGTTTGAATAAATTGTGAAATAAAATTAAATATATAATCTACAAGCTATTTGTTGGAAGAAGGTTTGTCCTATTGTTGATTTCCTTTATTCGTGTATTCTTAAGCTCTGCTCTTCCTCTTTGAGAGTCTGGACAGGCTTCTGCATTTTGTTTGCCCAGAGCAATAAAAGTTCTTTCGTGAAGGAGTTTATTCATTCATAAGATCTGCAACTCAAATAATTATAATTAGATATATAATTCATGACGAACCCTAAAGGGACGTCCCTCCAGAAATATCGACAATTTGTGAGCTCATTGTTATTTATTTATCATTTTTTTATTGTACAGCATATCTACACATTTGATTAATTAACATAATTCATAGAGTTATTTTAAGTTTTGATCTTGGTACAAGTGTGGCGGGTATCCATCCTGATTTGTATGGATATAAAAAATGATAGTCAGAAGAGAATATTGAATGTATTGCAGTGTGTATATTGATCATTGAATTGGGTATATATAAAAGAAATGTAACAAACTAATAACAAACTTTTCCTATAGTCTGCAATGCTATTCTTGTGTTTTGACAGCACACGGTCTGACAAAGAATATAATGTAAAACTGTCTAACAATACACTGTAAAATATAAATGGCAACATATACATTTTATCTTCAACACCCCCCCTCAAGTTGGAGAGTGGATATCTTGCACTTCCAACTTGCGAATCATGGGAACAAATAAATCTCTTCCTAGAGGTTTTGTCAAGATGTCTGCCAGCTGATGTGCAGAATTCACATACTTTGTGATTATCGAACAATCTTGAATTTTGTCTCTAATGTAGTGACAATCCATTTCTATGTGTCTGGTTCGCTCATGAAAAACTGGATTGGCTGCAATGTGTAGAGCAGCTCGGTTATCACAGTATAACAAAGCAGGCCCTTCGTGGGAGAAACCTAAATCCTTCAACAGATATCGAAGCCATGTCAATTCATAGCAGGCCCCCGTCATTGCTCGATACTCTGCTTCAGCGGAAGAAAGTGAAACTGTTTTCTGTCGCTTTGACCTCCAAGATATCAATGAAGGTCCAAAGAAGATGCAGTAACCTGTCGTAGATCTCCTTGTAAGTGAGCAACCTGCCCAATCTGAGTCACAATAGGCTCTTAATTTAGCATCACTATTCGAAGAGAAAAATAATCCTTTACCAGGAGCCCCTTTCAAATATCTCACAACCCGAAGTGCTGCCTCCATATGCAATTTTCGCGGTTGGTGCATGAATCTACTCAAGACATGTACATCATACGATATATTAGGCCTAGAAACAGTCAAGTAAATCAACCTGCTGATAAGTCTTCTGTACAAACTGGAATTTCTAACTAAATCACTTTCATCTGATAATTTCAATCCTCGTTCCATAGGGGTATCAATTGGAGCTGCCCCTAACAGCCCTGCATCCGCAATGATCTCCAATGCATATTTACGTTGAGAAATGAAAATTCCATTTTTAGAAGTAGATACCTCAATGCCAAGGAAGTATTTCAATTCACCAAGCTCTTTGATGCGGAAATTATTATGCAGAAATTTCTTAGTTGCATCAATACTAATGACATCATTTCCAGTAATCAAGATATCATCAACATATATTAGAAAAGCAGTAAATGACTTGCCTTGCTTCTTGGTGAACAATGAATAGTCAGCCCGTGATTGTTCATATCCTGCGGAGCAAATGGCTTCTGAAAACTTTGCAAACCACTGGCGAGAAGCCTGCTTCAATCCATATAAGGACTTGTGTAGGCAACATACTAAATCATCCTCCCCCTGTCGCCGGAGCCCTAGTGGTGGTGACATGTATATTTCCTCAGTCAAGTCACCATGCAGAAAATCGTTGTTTACATCCAGCTGGTGAATGGACCAGTTATTAGAGGCTGCCAAAGCAAGCAAACAGCGGACATAAATGATCTTTGTTGTGGGAGAAAAAGTGTCCTGATAATCGACACCCTCTAACTGAGTGAAGCCCTTGGCGACTAAACAAGGCTTGTAGCGCTCGATTGAACCGTCTGAAAGATGTTTGATTTTAAACACCCAACGGCAACCAATAGGGGACTTTCCTGCGGGGAGAGGGATGAGGGTCCATGCACCATTATCTTGGAGAGCTTTCAACTCAGAAGCCATGACTGCTTGCCAATTAGGATTAGAGGCAGCCTCGGAATAAGAGGTGGGTTCAGTGGCCATGCTGAGCTGTGCAACAAAAGACTGAAGAGCAGGTGTATATCGATAATAAGATAGAAAATTAGCCATGGGATACCTCGTACCTTTACTTGGACCGGGGAACAAGGAGGACGGTTGGGAGGAGGAAACGGTGGAGCATACATAGTCGTGAAGCTTGGCTGATGGACCAGTGGGTCTGGTTGAATGCCGAATGGGAGCTAGGGCAGGGGGGTTGTCAATACAGGATGCAGGAGGTGGATTAGGTAGGGAAGGTAATAATGGTGATTCTGTGTCTGGTGGGGAAAGAGGTATATGTGGGATAGGGTGATTCGAAAAGGAAGGAGATGTGGGAGGGTGAGGAGAAGGATCGGGTTGATAGGCTAATTTGGGTGTAGTGGGCGAAGGGTAAGGAGCATAGTGGTCTGGGGCCGGAAGAGGTAATGAGCCTGTCTGGGATTATGGGTCAGATGATGGAAGGGAAGCATAAGGAAATATCATCTCATGAAATTTGACATCACGGCTTGTAAAAAAATTTCTTTGTGATAAATCAAATAATTTATAAGCCTTTTGACCAACAGGGTAACCGATAAAAATTGAGGGTATAGAACGATGATCAAATTTATGAGAAAGATGGACATTAGTAACGTAGGCCAAAAAACCAAAAACTCGTAAATGGGAAAAAGAAGGAGGTTTTAAAAAAAGTAGTTCGAAAGGTGTTTTGAAGGAAAGAACTGGTGAAGGAAGCCTATTGATTATGTGCACAGCAGTCAGAGCACATTCTCCCCAAAAAAGGGTAGGAAGACTAGCTTGAAATTTCAAGGCTCGGGCTACCTGTAAGATGTGTCGATGTTTGTGTTCCACAACCCCATTTTGTTGAGGCGTGTAAAAACAAGAATGTTAAAAAATGACACCATGATCAGCAAAAAAATTACGCAGGGAAATAAATTCTCCACCATTGTCACTGTGAAAAATTTTGATTTTAGACTCAAATTGGGTGTGAACATAATTGGAAAAAAATTTGAGCAGTGATTGTGTCTCACTTTTGTGTTGCATTAAAAAAATTCATGTAAAACATGTATAATCATCAACAATAGTGAGAAAATAATAAGCACCAGAAATTGAAGGATGGCGATAGCGACCCCAAATATCGCAATGAATTATCTCAAAAGGTTTTACAGAGGAAATGACACTAGGATGAAAAGGTAAACGACTCTGTTTGGCCAAAGGACAGACATGACAAATTGTACTTGACTGAATTGAAAAATTTAAATAATTTTTCGCAATAAAACTTAAACGAGATGGTGATGCATGACCTAATCGGTGATGCCAGAGATCGATGGTTGAAATGGTGAGGTTGCAAGTGGGTGAGATATCTGCGTCGGTTCTTTTTGTTGCTAGTGCCACCAAGTAATATAGCCCATCATGCTGTTTCCCCAAACCAATCATCCTCCTCGTAGCCAGATCCTGCAAAATACACCAATAAGGAAAAGAAAGTTATTGAGCAATTTAATCCTCTTGTCAGGCGGCTAAGTGACATCAAATCCACTTTGAATGTGGGAACACATAGCACATTCTTCAAATAATAGACCGAATTAAGAGGTAATGATCCTCTCGCAACAATTTTTGCTTTTTCTCCGCTGGGCAATGACACAAAAGGTAATGAGCAATTTTTGTCCATGTGGAAAAATAATTTCGACGATGAAGAAATGTGATTCGTCGCCCCGCTGTCAATAATTCACTTGCGGGAGATTATTTTGGACAAACCTGGTTTGGTAGGTGCTTGGGAAGTTGATCCTTCATTTTTATTGTTTAGCAAGGACAATAGTTGTTTTATCTGGGCCTCTGAAATGCCAATAACTGGGTTGTGATCTGCTTCTTTAGAGGGCCCATCAGACACATTATTCACAGCTGGCCTGCTATGGAATTGGCCCGGGCCCATGGACTGGCCCCTTGGATGGGCTGCTGGGTAGCCCTTTAGTGCATAACATGTATGGGCCCAATGGCCCATCTGCCCACAATGGGTGCACTGTGGGCGTCCCTTGCCCAGCCCAAACCCAAAACTTTTATCTCCCCTGCCAAATGAAGGCCCCCCAAATCGTTGCCTTTCTTCGTTTCTGTCTCCCCTGTCTCTCTCCCCAAATCGTCCCCAACTGAAATTTTCTAGAGAGGGTGAGTTTGGGCTGAAATTGTGTGACCCATTGTTGTATCTTCTTGCACCAACGGGAGAGATGAATTTGCTGCCACTGTTGCTTCGAACCGCCATGGCAGCGCCACCACCATTCTCTGCAACATGGGTCGAACTCAGGTGGCGTTGCTTCTCTTCTTGAGAAACAGATGAGTATGCCTTGCGAATGGAAGGTAGAGGATTCATCAAAAGAATTTGTCCACAAATTCCACTGTAAGTATCATTCAAACCCATCAAAAATTGCATCAATTTTTGTTGGTCCTGTTGTGCTCCATGCATCACATCACTATATGAGCTGAGTTCGTCCCGAAACCCTTTCAGCTTCGTGTAATAGACTAAGACCGAGAGCTGTTCTTGTCGAAAATAGGCTATGTCTCGTTGTATTTCAAAGATTCTGGGAGCATTACTCTGTGAGAAACGTTCACGAAGATCTTCCCAGACTTCGTTGGCAGTGGAGTAATAAATCACACTGTCTAAGATTTCAGGGTCTAGTGTGTTAATGATCCAAGAATGGACCATGTCATTGCAGCGAGACCAAGCTGCATGATTATCAGGATCTGTTGCCTTTGAAGGCTGATTGATTGAGCCATCAACGAAGCCCAGTTTGTTTTTGGAGTTTAAAGTCAGTGTCATAACTCTTTTCCAGGTAGAGTAATTGTTCCCATTCAAGGGCTTGGAAATCAATACCAGCCCCGGGTGGTCTGAGTGATGAGAGTAGGGATTTGAGACATTGATTCTTGCTGGGTCTGTGCTTGAGTTGGCAATTTCTTTGCCGTGATTTGAAGGATTTGATGATGTGTTATCCTGGGCCATGTTGGCTGGATTGAAGGAGTAGGGATTTTATTTGAAAAAAAAGAGATGAATGCTGCACAGCAGCTTTGAGTGAAGAGGAATAAGATTTTCTTAACCTAGCTCTGATACCATGAAAGTCAGAAGAGAATATTGAATGTATTGCAATGTGTATATTGATCATTGAATTGGGTATATATACAAGAAATGTAACAAACTAATAACAAACTTTTCCTATAGTCTGCAATGCTATTCTTGTGTTTTGACAGCACATAGTCTGACAAAGAATATAATGTAAAACTGTCTAACAATACACTGTAAAATATAAATGGCAACATATACATTTTATCTTCAACAAAAAAAACAGTATTTTTACTGAAAATACATGTCCAACCTGTCTGTATACTTCATTTTCTTTACAGAAACATAATTGTCGTGGACATCCTGTGCGTTTTTATTCCTAGGATTTTAAGAATTAAACATTCGAATTTCCATCCTTTTTTTTGTTTTTTCGTTTAATGTTATATAGTATTCTCATACCAGCTTTCATACCTAGATCGTATTCTCTCTCTTTTAATTTTTACACGGACCAGTCAAATAAGAACCGCTGAAAAATAAACACCATTTGGTGATAGCACACAGAGCTTATTTTCAATTATTCACTTTCCATTACTTCAATCACCATCTTTGACGACCAAGTTTGACGAAGCATCTGTTTTACTGCCCTGCTTCTAATCTATTGCTACTTTGTAATATATAAAGTTGCCATGTCATTTATTTGGGCCTTGACTCCTATGGGTTATTTACGAAAAATATTCCTATCCGAATTAGAAAATGGCTTAGCGTCATGTCGAATTATTCTCGAGCCCCGGGGGAGCTAGCCCAGAGTTTCATTTTCCATAGCTAGCCCATTGCATGGCGAGCTTCAAGATGCTAAGAACCAGGAGGGATTCTCCAAGTGACGTGCTCCTGTTCGAGCCGAAGCATGGCGAATTCACAACGAGAGTTGCTAGTATTGTAAGTTATAAGCTCTGCAATAAATAAAAAGTAATATTTTTTTTTTTGCAGTCTGCATTAACTAGAGGAATAGCAACTGGAAATTTTAAAACCACGGGATAAAAGTGAAATGCTAATGAACTTATAAAATAAATAAAAAAATCTATATATTTTTATATTTTAATGTTCTAATATATATATATATATATATATATATATACACTAGCTAATGCCCCCACGCCTCGTAGTGGGCGGCACCATATTTTTTTCAAAGAAAAAAATATTAATTGTGAGCAATTTTTTTATTATAATATAAATTTAGCTCAAATAATAAATTTGTACAGAATTCATGTCAAGTGCAAGTTTTTTTTATAAAATATATGAATTTTAAATTGATATAAATTTATTTGTTTATTAGTTTTCAACGAAATAACAAGCATAAATTTATTATCATCATTAAAAAACCAAGAAGATTAAGATATTTGAATTGTTGAATCCACTACATTAAGATTAGTTCATTTTATAATTCAATTTAAATCAAACAAAAACAAAATATAAATTGTGAAAATAAATGCAATAATCAAATAACAAAAATAAATAGTTAATTTTCTATCCACAAAAAGACGATAACATAAATTGAAAATTCATCCTTATGTTATTGTCATTATCATTGCAATAATAGTTAAAATTATTATCAACATTACTGTCAAAACAATTAAAATCATTAAATTGCCCTGAAAAATTATTAAAAAAAAGCAAAAGATTTTTATAAGAAAATAATTACTAAAATTATCATTATTATTGCACAAATAATAAAATTATAAAAATCATATGATCCAAAGAATAAATAAAAATAACAGAAAACACAAAAAAAAAACGAATAAAAGGAAAAAGAGAGCAATATTAATTTTAAAATAATTACCAACATAAATTAAAATTTCAGGATTGAACCGATTAAAAATAAAACCCCAATAAAAAAAGACAAAAATTAAAAACAAAAACTAAAAACATAAATGCATAAATATGAATAAAAAAATAAGCATTGTCCAAGAATAAAAAAAATCAAAGAAATTAATATCAAATAAAAAATTCAAAGAATAAGGACCTAAATGAAAAATAAAATTTACAATTAATTCCAATTGAAGGATAAAATTTAAACAAATAAAAACTATGGGACCAAAATAAATAATGACATTTCTAAAGGTAATTGTTGTGTAATTTTATCAAAAAATTAAAAGAAGAAGAACTAAAATGAAAAGTAGAATATATGATCAATTTTAATTGGAGGACCAAATTAAAACAAATCAAAACATCTGTACCAATAAAATTAAAGGAACAAAAAATAAATAAAAAATCGAAAGAATAAGGACTGAAATAAAAACCTCCATATATAATCAGTTTTAATTGAAGGGTACAATTGAAAACAATCAAACTCTCAATTAAAGAAATCAAGAATAAAACCGAAATCAAAACTTCATGAACTAAAAAAAAATCAACATACATCAGGGACTTGAACATAAGTTGCACTGGGAGGAGAGATTAAACGGATAAACAACACAAAACCGTTAGCCAGCGTTTACCCGAACACTGGTGACCGGAACGCGTCGTGACAGTAGACAGAGAACATGGCGACGCACCGTATGACACAGCAGAAATGAAGTTTTGACCGCTTGAAAACGCCATCCTAAGGGCATATTCGCGTGAAACACCGCCGACGCGTCCAAACGACGCGCCTTCAGTGTTTCAGAAAAAAACATTATAAAATATTGGTTAATTACCTACACACCCCTGCACCTATTGATAATCATGAAAAAACCTGTGAGGAAAATACGGCTCTACCCTCGGATATTGTATGATATTTTGTCTTTTTCGGGGGTTATTTCAAATGTTTTACTGTGCAATTTTTTTAGGAAAAACCAAAACAACCCCTAGTCCGTGTGGTAATATTTGTCATTTTGGGGGGTTATTTTTATAATTTTACTGTGCAACAAACCATAAAATGTCATCCATGTCCTCTGAAAAAATCGAAAATATCCCCAGTTCCGAGGGTTCAAAAATTTCAACCCTGGAATAAAATGATAATTTTACTGTAGTAATAAAAACTTGAGTCTGTGTGAACAATAACAGGTGCTACAGGAAAAGTGGAAGACACCTAGTTTATTTTTTAGTTAATATTAAGAAATAACCTAAAAGAGCTCGGACCGTTCACTGTGCCCTTACACTCAGTGGCACTGTGGACTGGTCTTTTATCAGCCGTGTGTCGCGCGAGTTCGTCCACCCTATTTTTTTTTGTTTTTTCCTGATGTGAACAGTGTAATGACGCTCGGACCCCTTATAATACGACAAAAACACGTTTCGGCTGAGGGCTACGGTTGTAATTGCACGCGTACGGACCGGTCCGGTCCGCCGCAACCTTTTATTTTTTTAATATTTTTCAAACTGTGCTATTACGTCTCTAGCCCCCGAAACGACAAAAACCATTAATTCGTCTCAGGGGTGCTTTAGTAATTGACGCATACAGTACTGTTCCCTTGCGTCAGCGCCGTCAGCAAGCCGTACGGGCGCGTCGGCGCGTTTTTTGTCCTCCATCGGTTCAGGTGGCGCGTGCGGCGTCGTACGGCGGTTAAAAATTTTCCTCCGCCGGTGAAAACGATTCGCCACCCTTCCCTGAATCTGCTGGAAAGGTGCGTGCTATCATATGATCTACGTAGAAGCGCATATAGTCGGTTGAACGTTTATGTGCTCTTTTCTCTCTCCTCAGCGCCAGATTCAAAATCAGTCCCCCGATTTATTGTCCATGCATTTTAGTCCCTTGGCTTTTGTTTGATTTCTGTAATAGAAGTTTCGAATTCAGTCAATTTCGCCCTTTAATTGGAATTGATTGAATGTCCATTTTTCAATTCGATCCTCCTTCTTTTAATTTCAGAATTGGACTGAAAATGATGAATTTATTCGGTACAGAAGTTTCCATTTTTGCAGATTTGTCCTCGAATTTATAATTTTCATGTCAATGTTTCAATTCTGTCCTCCTTCTTTTAATTTTTGGATTCGGTTTAAATTATGCAATAAATACAGTACATAAGTTTCGATTTCTTCAATTGGATCCTTTGATTCAAATTGATAATATATTGAATTTTCATTTTGGCCCTTATAGTTTTAATTTTTATTTTTCATCCCTTGATAAATTGATATTTGTGTTTTATTTTCCATTATTAACATAATAATAATAAAAATAATAATAATAATAATAATAATAATATGTGTTTTATTTTCCATTATTAACATAATAATAATAATAATAATAATAATAATAATAATATGTGTTTTATTTTCCATTATTAACATAATAATAATAATAATAATAATAAGAATAATAATAATAATAATAATAGTAATAATAATAATAATAATAATAATAATAATAATAGTAATAGTAATAATAATAATAATAATAATAATAATACTAATAATAATAATACTAATAATAATAATAATAATAATAATAATAATAATAATAATATGTGTTTTATTTTCCATTATTAACATAATAATAATAAGAATAAGAATAAGAATAAGAATAATAATTGTGAAACCCGAGAATAAAGTATACAAAGAGGTAGGAGATTTAAAAAAAAAAAAAAAAAAAAAAACGGGAATTAAGAAGAGATGGGACTATAAATACCCATCTCTTCTCAGCCATGTCCAGGAGAGCACAAAAGAAAGAGGGGAGAAGAATTTCGAAATTCATCCAAAGAAAAACAAGAGTAAACACCCAAACAATTGTAAACCCATACAAGCCTAGGATTTCTGAAGTGGAAGAGCACAATTGGGTGGAGAAATAACAAGAAGAAAGTGAAGAAATTGGGGAAGAAAGGAAGAAGAGTGGCTGGATATTTCAAGAGAAGAAGGCTAGGATTCTTCCAAAATTGTTAGATTTCATCCAAGTAAGGAGTTCTAATTCCAATTTCTATGAAATTAACTTCAATTTGAGTAGAAGTTCATGATTGTTCTTGAATTGGGAATTAGGGTTTTTCACACAAAATGTTAGGAAAATGCATAAATGAGTAGGATTTCATGAATAAATGGAATACATGGCTGTTATTGATGAGAAATCAAGGATTGAAGATGAATTGGAGACACTTTCTTTTTATTTCAAAACTGGACAGTTTCGTTGCCCTTTTTGTGAGGGACTTTTGGACCTGAAAAATACATAATTAAGGGAGGGTCCCTTCATAGAAGTTGTAGCTGGGAGTGTTAGCTTTCCAACGAGTCCAACCTCGTCTAATTTGGAGTTCTGTAACTCCAGATATGGGTAAAACTCTGAGGAGAGGTCAAGCTGTCACATGTGTTGACAATTTTCGGCCAAGTTGAGAAAATATCAAAAATTTAATCATGTTAAGGGTAGAAATTGTCCCTTTCCCTTCATAAAATGTGTCTTGATCTTCAGAAAATAAAAGAAGAGAATAAATGGTGATAAGAAATTGAATTCATGATGTCCATTTGGACTATAAATGAGCTGAAAAAAAAATTAAAGGATGATAATGAGGAATATAAGTAAGAAAGAAAAGAATTGGTAAAAGGGAAATGAATATTATTACCATTTTTATTGTTGTTGTGTGGGATATGTGGATTAATATAAAAAAAATGATGGGTATTTGTGGTTTCAGGAAGAACTGCAGGTGAAGGGCAACAACAACAACAAAAGGGTAACGCCAGTCGAACCTTCACAGCAGGTAGGTACTTGGTACCTATATTTGCTTTATCTAATAATAATTTTCTTTACTAGTTATTGAACTATAAGGTATATTTTGGTGCTTATTGATGAGGAAAAGAAAACGGGTAAAGAAAAGGTTAGGAGATGGAAAAATAGGTATATATGTATGTGTAGAAAGGAACAAGCTGGTCGATATCGGCGGATGACGCCGATATCGGCATAATGTATAAACCTGATTAACTATTCAATTTTGGAATAGTTAATGATATCGACGGGTGACGTCGATATCGGCATAATGTATAAACCTGATTAACTATTCAATTTTGGAATAGTTAATGATATCGATGGGTGACGTCGATATCTGCATGATTTATAAACTTGATTAGCTATTCGGTTCAGAATAGTTAATGACATCGGCGGGTGACGTCGATATCGGCATGATTTATAAACTTGATTAGCTATTCGGTTTAAGAATAGTTAATGATATCGGCGGGTGACGTCGATATCGGCATGATTTATAAACTTGATTAGCTATTCGGTTTCAGAATAGTTAATGATATCGGCGGGTGAAGTCGATATTGGCAAAATTAATAGACTTGATAAGCTTTCTGAGATGAAAGCGAAGCAGTTAAAAGAAATAATTTTTTTTTTATATAATCAAAAAAAAAAAAAAAAGGAATGGTGTATATGGTTGTATATGTTGTCTAATTTCTCTGTAAATTGCTAGTATTTACTAAATTGTTTTACTTATTTGGAAAATCTATATTTTGCAGGTTCTTCCCATTCTCATCAGGAATAGAATTTTAAACCTTAATTCCTTTTTGTATATGTTAGGAACTTAGGGAGTTATGGTGAAATTTTGATATGTAGAAGAACATGTAAATTGTATAGAATAGTATTTTTGTAAATTTTGTTTATGGAATATTAAATGTATCCACCTATGCTCCGGATATTAGAAAGTACTAGATTATCTTAGAATATTATACTATGTTATGTTTTATGTATATGTATATATGTGAAATCTTCATGTACGAACTGGCTTTTTAATTTTTATCTTATTCGTGTGATGCAAGATGAAGTTTGAGAAGGAATATGGTCCTGAGCATATTCTGAAATGAGTTATGCAATTAATTGTATACATGAATGTGATTATGGGTGAGCTGTGATCCAAATTGTGTGCAGGTTGTGTTATTGATAACTTGGGATCTCCCGATATAGGGGAGACTCTGCCGAAATTTCGTTAGAAATTTCGGCGAGAGAAAAAAAAATAAAAATAAATTCATGCTCCATCTACCTTTTTTATAGGGGTAAAGATTAACAAATAAACAATTAGAAAAAAAAATTTTGGGGCTGTTACAATAATAATAATAGTAATAATAATAATAATAATAATAGTAATAATAATAATAATAATAATAGTAATAATAATAATAATAATAATAATAATATTACTAATAATAATATGTGTTTTATTTTCCATTATTAACATAATAATAATAATAATAATAATAATAATAATAATAATATTACTAATAATAATATGTGTTTTATTTTCCATTATTAACATAATAATAATAATAATAATAATAATAATAATAATAATAATAATAATAATAATAATAATAATAATAATAATAATATATTCTTTTTCTTGCTTACTCTTTTGTTAATGTTTATGAGTGTTTTTTTCTTCGGGATAATTTAATAATTTTAATTGTTTTTGCAATAATAGAAATAGTTATTTTATATGTAATATTACTGGAGATAAAAGACAACTCAAGAACAACAAATAAACAAATTTACTTAGGTTATCTACAATTAAAAAACAATACAAGTCACTTTTGTCTCCATTACACTGTTCCTTTTAAACGGCAAACAAGTCATTATTATATGTTTTAATATTTATTGCATATTATCGCCTAAAAGTATATAAAGAGATAAAAAAATGACCTCGGATTTTTGTGATTAACAAAATTAATATCAGCATTCTTAAATAAATTTAATATAATAATATGATGAAAAAATCTTATAAAATTTTTTTTTGACTTTTAATTTGAATTTTGTGCTCTTTTGTTAAGATCTAATATTACCCGAGGAAAAATACAACTCAAAAAAACAAAAGGTAAACAAATTTGCCAAGATTATCTACAATTAAAAAATATACAAGACACTTTCCGTTTCGACTACACTGTTCCTTTTAGACAGCAAATAAGTGATTAGAGCACGTAAAAAATATTATATTTCGTTTCTTAAAAAAAATTACAACATTTTTATTTATGATGTGTCAGATCTAATATTACTGGGGAAAAAAATCAACTCAATTTTTTTTTTTTACAAAATTACCTAGGTTATCTACAATTAAAAAATATAAAAATCACTTCCCATTTCGATCACACTATATAGTATGTGAGACTAAGTATATGTGTTTAATATTTTTTTAATATTATCGCCTAAAAATATATAAAGAGAGAAAAAAAATGACATACAATTTCTTGCAAAAAAATATTAATATCAGTATTCTTAAATATATTTAATATAATAATATGATGAATAAATCTGATAAAAAAATTTGGCTTTGAATTTAAATTAATATTTTAGACCCTTTTTTTTTCCCTTTAAGAAACGGTTATGTTTTTTTCACATGTATTTTTGATTTTTTAGTGTCCAAGTTAGTTGTTCTTTTTTAACCGGGTTTTCTTTTTTTCTTTTAAACCAGAGTATCCGTGACAACAAATTTCTTATAAATCATTTCACCTTCTTAACAAATTTTCTAACAAATTTTATCGAAAGTTTTTTAGCAATAACAATATTCAATCGCATTTTGGTTGAAAAAAACATTTTTAACAGATTTTATCAATTACAATTATTATAATTAAATAGAATCAATCAATTTTCTATATAGATAAAAAAACCCGGCGAAGCGGGCAACTCTACTAGTATAGACTATTTTAACACATTTCTAGTCTAGAATCACGAACTCAAGCTTGTAGATCGCGTACGACAAATCTGGCACGAATTTATTCATGGAGAAAGCTAGAAATGACAACAAATTTGGAGCAACCGATCAAGGATACTGTAAATTAAGCAAATAAAGATCTTTCAGCGAGCTAAACCTAATTTATTAAAAAAATAAAAGAAAAAGGAATGCCACAACAAGATATGTTTATTGATGCCAGGCTACGTACGTGTACATCTTGGGTAACATGATTCGTCAGTTAACCAGTCAAATCGTAAATTAACACGTCGCATTGGGTTCCATTGGTGGTTGATCATGACTGTCAATTATTTATCTCGCTTTAAATTTGAGCAAGCTCCAGTTGGTTCACGAGCCACTTAAAAGAACATTGTCACCTTCCGAACATGTTGTCTTGAACTGATAGAGGTTGTAACCTAAAGTTGGATAGCATGGCAAAATCAGTTTCAACTAAAACTCATCGTGTCATTTCAACCGATGCTTAGCTGTCAAGTACTCTTCTCCCTCCCTCCCTTTCCCATCACGCATGCATTTTTTTATTTTTTATTTTTTATTTTTTTATTTTCATATCTGGGACCTGGGCAAAATTAATCAAGCTGGGAATCGATATGAAGTGAATTTCCCATCCCAACGGTTTCACGTGAAGGTTTATGCTTACATGACAATGGTTCTATCTTGCTGGCCTGAAATAAAAAACTGATCAACATTTATTAGTATTTTTTGTGCGAAACTATCTTATATAAGTATTGACAGAAAAAAATAGATAATGAATCCTTTAAATATCAAATTTAATATTTTTGTTCTCTACTGCATATTTCTTTCATGGGTATCTCTCTTTAATTTTATTTTATTTTATTTTCTCTAAAAAAAATCATAAACTTAATTATTGGAGAGTCCCCCAATTCGTCAAAGAGTTTTTTTACAGATAACAAGCATGATCTACTAACCAATACATGAAAAAACAGTCAAATTACCAATACCAGGAGATTGACAATTTTATAACAATCATGATCGTTAGATAAAGTTTTTAAAAAAGAGTTAAAAATATATTTTTTATGTACGTTTTATATATATATATATATATATATATATATATATATATATATATATATATATATATATATAAAACGTCAATAAAAAAATGCTTAATTCCATTGAGCGTGCTTAAGATTCTCCAGAAACAAAATCGAATATTTTTCACTGCATAGAGAGTCTCCATAAATCTAAATATTTAGATGTGGTCGGCAAAAGTCACGAAAGCACAACGAGTATACATGAACCAGACATTACATGATCGACGCAACACAAAATCAAGCAAGCTGTAAGCAATTCGAAAAGCATGTAACTACTGTTACGGAAGTATTTTATTTAAAAATTTAAATCTTAGAATATGAGTTATATAATCAATCAAGTTGTAAGCAATTTGAAAAGCATTTAGCTATTTTTAAGGAACTATTTTATTTAAAAATTTAAATTATTATATAAAGTTTTAGAATATGAGTTATATTATTTTTTAATATATTTACTCAGGTGAAAACCCTTAGACTTGAAATTTACATAAATTTATATTATATTATGCTTGATTTTTATTAAATAGAATGAGAGTAGTGAAATTCAAACTCGTGACCACTAGATCAACAAGATTATAATATTATATCAAGGAATTATTTAATTTAAAAACTTAAACTATCATCAAAATATAATTTATATTATTGTTTAAAGATTAGATCTTATCCGAAGACAAAATTGACATCGATTTGGTCGGGATCAATAACCTAAAGTGACCTTCCTTTACGAAGCTGGCAAAAATGTTCTTAACTTTTAAAAAAATAATAATCCATAAAGATTCATTAATTATTGAAGATGACCTTCTCTCTCTCTCTCCTCTCCTCTTCCTCCACCACCTACAGCTAATTTTCCTAGACACTTCATGTTTACCAGACGTCTATAATATAATTAATTACGAGTTGTGCTTAGCTCCAAAGTCTTCAGTCATTTTGTGCGACTTGGACTTCCTATATATAAACTATAAATTTTTGAAACGTCGTAGTAAAATTACGCAGGTCCTGGTCAATCATAACAGTCAATCATAACAAGAGAAGTCAACTGCTTGACAGTAGAGATCGGTGACTTGGAAGTTAATTACAAGATCATTAATTGATAGAGAAAAATATGTAACTTGATACTATTTGGGCCACGGGAATTAATTCGATGCAATTAATACTATACATATTCGGGCCTGGTTAGGTTGATACCTGTGATTGTATCTAACTCAATTTATGATATCTTACAAATTATAGACTTGATTTATTAAATTATTTTTTTGGATCCAAGTGAGTTGAAAATATTGGGTTGAGCTAAATTTTTTTACGGATATTACATTTATATATATATATATATATATATATATATATAAGAAAAAAATACATTTTCAAAAGCGTATAATTATATGTCTTTAAGTATACTTGATGTTGCAATGTGTTTTACAATATCTCAAACGTGCAGTTAGCATTAAACATAAAACAAATGATATAGTGCAATGTGAGATAAAAAGAATAAAGAGAGCAGGACAAGAAGATATTTATAGACGGGTTACTTACTATGTGTTTGACACTGCGTTTCAAAAATATTTTTAGAATTTATTTTTATTTTACTGTAAATTAAAATATTTTGGTATTTTTAGATCATTTTGATATGCTGATGTCAAATATATTTTTTAAAAAAATTTAAAAAATTATTTTAATGCATTTCTGAATGAAAAAACATTTTTAAAAACAATCTCATCTACACTTTCAAACAAACAGACACTAAATGAATTGTGCAAGTAGAGCTTCTTTTTTTAAAAAACCTCTACTGTTTTATATAAAAAACTTAGCAAAAGACCGGTTTATGTGAGTGTAATATAAAATTAGATTAGTACCGGGGAATATATGAATAGTTTTATCATTTTGAGGTCCATGAAAAATAGCAACATGCTGGATATCGATATATCATATCGTATAAAATATGCCCCTGGTTTTCATTACGGTCGTTGGTGATTAATTTTTTAATTTTTCTACCCTTCACCTGCGTGCCCGGTGGCCAAATGATTGGCACTTCATTGTGACAGCAGCTAATGTAATTTTCCGTGTCTGCGTGTGTGTTTAATCGACCCACCAGAACTATAAATGATCACATTATGATAAAGTAAAACGTCCACACAATCTTAAATAATGAAATTGAACCTGCTAACGATCAATTATTCCCGATGTACCTTTACAGTTGAGTTTTTGATTAGTTGGGTTTCTTCGTTATTTTTTTATTAATAAAGATGTTAAGTTTAGCTTGCATGTATTTTAATTAATTTTATAAATTTTAAAATTAAAAATCATGTAAATCTTTATATAAAGAAATTAAACTCCGAATCTTAAGCTTATGTCATTTATCATCTAATAAATATTTGAGTCTCTTCGTTATTAATATGATTAACGATGTCCATCCACTGTATATTATATTAGTATATATTGGAGTCTTGATTAAGAGCACGGCGCATGTCCAAATTGTTTTTAGGAAGAAATAAAATTGTAAAAGTATTGTTTTTTTACAACTTTTTTTATTTCTTTAAATTATTTTTAAAATTTTATTATTAAAATACAAAAAAGAAAATATTATAAAAATTGCTTTTTATTATTAATTTACGCTGCTTTTGTTTTTCATTTTTAGTATTTTTTATTTATCAACAAAGTTTTAGGAAACAAATAAATTTTATATAAAAACTATAAAATCTCAATCACATAAAACCGAGACTTTCATGAGTAAATAAATAAAAAATCACAAATCGAATCAATTATGTTCATCGACAAATCAATAATTTTATATTTTTTAACCTTAAAGGGAAGTGACTCAATTAGTCAGGCTTTGAGTTTACTTCACAGAAATTATTAGTTCGAGTCTCACATTAGACAAAACAACTGGAGATTTTAACTAGTTGTTAACTTCATGGCTCGCGGGGTTAAATGAGATGTGCGTAAGTTGACCTGGACACTCATGTTCCAAAAAAAAAATTTATATTTCATTGATAAAGTAAAAAAAAAAAATGAAAGGGAATTTTGTTGTGATAAATAAATAAATACCCAGAAGATTACATTCAAAACAATAATAAAAAAATCCAGAAATAACATTTTTTTTATTAATTTTTGCTTTTTATTGAAAATTAACAATAATGACAGTGAATTCAATACATCAAATTGTTGTTTTCACTCATACTAGACACGTGTTATACTTCTGATATATTATTAGTTTAAACTGTTTTTCAAGTTAATTGACGTGAATATTAATATGATACATAATAAAGAGACGTCCTTAAACATATCAGTAAAAAAATAATCAAAACTCATCGAATATAATTAACCATGCACTCCTCTAATAATCCCCATGTATTGGTCTCTTCAATATTGTTGACCCGTGATTTATAGGGTACTTGTCCTGAATGGAACCATCGCGGACGCCTTCCTTGGCAGCCTCGTCGACAAAAGAAAGGAGTGATTCTCACTTGATTTTTAATTTTATTATTATTGTTAGTATTCGGATTATCTTGGGTATATTTTAATTAATTTTATAAATAATAATTACACAGATCCTATTATATTAATAATCATGCAACTCCAAACCTTTTTTTTGGATAAGCCGAAGCTAACTACGGGTATCCAGGCCGCTGGGCCTGACTAATCCCGGGGGTGCACAAGGTCTCGGCAAGCATGTTTCCCACAAGTGCATCACGGTTAAGTCAAGGGCTTCGCCTAAGTCCGATGGCCCCAAAGAATTGTTTGCACCTGAGCGGATTCGAACCTGAGACCTCATGGGGAGCACACCCACGAGCCCCAGGCCTCCACCGCCAGGCCAACCCCCTAGGGTTCATGCAACTCCAAACCGATAAAACACATGTGAGGAAACCTCTCCTGAGCTTTCGTAAGTCATATCAATGCATCCACCAGGTATATACGCAGGGTGTTAATATTGCAGACCAAACGAAGATTGAAATAGAATCCTAGCTTTTTCTACACGCCCCCGGAAGCTGATGAGTACATTTGCCTGGTTTCTTTTCTTTTCTACACGAAGTGCCATCTCGCGTTGCAGCTTTCTTGAAAAGTTTTCTTGAATTTCGTTTCAAGTTTTCCTTTTCTTTTCGTGTATTTTAACTGCAAGAATATCATTGAGTTAATTAAAAAAAATAGATAATTAAAACGTTTCTCAGATTCAAATACACAAAGATAGTACAAAAATAAAATAAAAACAATTTATTGATCAGGAAGTCGTCGAAGGTATTTAGATTCTCACTCCAGCTCAGATAAAGTATAAAAATCATTGACCACCCAATTGAGAAGCAAAATATGCTTACTTCGAAGAGCAATCCATTGAAGTCGCCTCCCCTTGCCCATTTTTCACGGGAGCACATTTTTTCAGACCCCTATTATAACCTGCAGGTGGCTCAACTCACCGCGGGGGTCAACAGAATTAGGTGAACGGAACATTGGACTGATAAGATCTTCTTTCACATCATGGTTTCATACTTTATGTAGATGGAATGTCAAATACAGAAAAAAGAAAGAAAGAAAAAGCTCAGTCTCTTGCCTGCCATGCTATTAAATTAAAGTGACCGTTTCAAAGTATAATTTAAGTTATTTTTAAAAATATTTTTTATTTCAAAATGTATTAAGACTATATTTTTGACATCAACACATTAAAATAATTTAAAAATAATAATAAAAATTCAAATATTTTTAAAAATATTTAATAAACACATTCTCAAATACTCCAAAAAGCTCTCATTTTACAGCTGTAAGCAGTAAAGGATGATGGTGGCTATCTACACAAGGGATGAAGAGCGACTGTCGTTTTCTTGAGGCCGGTCCCCTGTCATGGTTCTTGTCCTCGGTGAGGTGTTCCCTTTCCTAGTCTATTAGTATATTATTAGTCTCTGATATTAATTATTAATCTAGTGAATAGAAGCTTCCACTACTCTTCTAATTATTCCCTTGATTACCAGGAAAAAATCACTCGGCTATGTATCTCAAGGCAAAAACTAAGTTGAATTTTACCTCCATAATAGTTACATATTTGGAACCGTTCAATTATTCCCACTCGCGTCCCTGCATCGGTTATTTTGGGTTTAATTATATGGGCAATAAGTAGCGTCAACGCTCTTGATTGGGTTTAATTATTTTGAACCGTTCAGTTTATTTGTGTTTAATCCACGTTTTAGGTGCCCGTGTGCTGGATAAGTTTATTTTTAAGATGAGTTTTTAATTTATTCTTGCATTTTAAATTAAAACAATTTTATCTTTTTTTCATCGAAATTAGCTGAATAAATGGTGCACGCAACTTAATATTATATTAAATATAATCCTGAATTCTATGAACATGTCAAGTATCTCTTAGGAACGTTTTTTTATTCTCAAATCCAATCATTAATCTTTTGATTGCTATGTTTTTTTTTCCAAATTTATCTCCTATAATTTGATTTGATTTAATTTTTATATCAACTTTGGTCTTTATTTTTTATTGCTATTTTATTTTCTCTTGTCATTTTCTTAATTGATTTTGTTTCATCTATTAGATTTTATCCTTATTTTTTGATTTTATTTATTTTTATTTGGAATAATTTATGATTTTTTTATTTTATGATCTTTCAAGTTTTTTATATGTCAGATTTGTTTTTGCTTTTAAAAAATATTTTATGATTTATTTTTTAATTTCATCATCCTTCAACTTTCTTATATATGTAAAATTTGGTTTTTATTCTTTTAATAAACTTGAAAAAAAACATTAATAAGTTATTTCTCAACTTATTTTCTATGACATGATCAAATAATATAAGTATTTTTCATGACACTATCAAACATTGAAATTTAAAAAAAAAAAAATATTTTTCATGAAAAGTACTTGATAGCAGACGAACAGAGCTTAAGATATAAAAGCACCTGGCTAAAAACAAATTAACAAGCTTATACAGACATAGCATTCAAGTCATCGTATTAGTCTAATAACCATGTTAATATAAAATAAATTGAGTTTAATGAAAATATGTAATTAAAATAATATATTTCATGCATTTAAAAAGTAGAAATACAAATAGAGACACCAAAATAAATAAGAAATTAAGCTATTAATTCCCACTAACTTTTTCAATCAAAAGTGGTATTTATAGACATTTATCCCAGAGACACAATCGTAGTTGTAGCCTTGAAGGGAATGAAGGTCTGCCCCCCTTTTGATGCAGTCACCATCGCCGGCTCCCTTGCTATACATAGTGGGGTTGATTTTCCTTAGATTATGGTTAACATTATCCATCAAATTAGCTAAATTTAGACTGTTGATTTCATTTGCCAAGTGCTATAAGTTTTTAAAACTGGCAATTAATTTTTTCCATGATGAAATTCTAACCTCTGACTTCAAATTTAATGATCTGAATCTATATAATATGATAAATTATATCGTCCCTTACTCGAGAGTAATCCAATCCCAAATACTCCCAGACACAGCACGTAATTAACCGCTCTAAAAATACTAAAAGAGAGGGGAAGAACAGGGCTCGAACTCTGATTAAATTATATTTAATATTTTCTCCTGTATTGCCCAACACTGTATATAGTATAGAGACATAAACCTGCGCTCCGCCGCAGTGATTAATTTTTTTTTTGTCTAGTTTTAACACATATAATTTTTTATGTTGTATTTTGGTTTTTATTCTTTTATTTTTAGTTTTGTTTCGATCCCTTGATTTTTTCGGTCCTTCTAAGATAGTTTTAAATTTTTTATTTGTATCTATACACCTTCGTTCTTAGTTTAGATTTTTAATTATTATTATTATTTTTATTTGTATTAAATACAACTCGCGTTAAAAAACATAGTAAGTTTAGCTTTGGTGGTATAAAATGAGAGTGAAACTCTTTCTTAAGCATGTATAGTTAAACGTGAAATGTTTGAAACACCACCGCAGGTAACTCTTCCGTTTGTCTTATTTGAGGCTACAAAAGTTATTTTATTGTGCGCTAAAAAAGTAAAATTACCGGGACACCCCCACTGACAATTCTTGGTTTTTATCTTATTTGAGGGTATTATGATTATTGTACTATGCACAGAAATGAAAGAAATTGAAAATACCTCTAATACCATGATATTATTTTAAACACATTTTACATAATAAAATGAATATATAAAAAAGTAATATACATTTTTAGAAGTTCTACGACGCCGCACGTGCCATCCAAAATGTGCATGAGCTCTGAAATTGACGTCGCGCCCGAAGACGCGCCCATAACACTGCGATAGAAAATATAATTGGTAAATTACCAATACACCCCTATAACCAACTCTTGGATTTTGTCTTATAGGAGGTATATACGTACTTATAGAACTCGTGGTGCGCATCAGCTGACCCAGACATCCCGATTATAAAAAAAAAGTCTGAGGATCAGTCATGGTGCGCTTAAGCTAACCCAGAGACCCCGGTTATAAAAAAATATATAAGTGAAAAAAAAAACAAATAAAAAAACAGAAGCTTAAGTTGGCCTGAAGACACCGATCAAAAAAAATATATAAGTGAAAAAAAATAATAAAAAAAGTATAAGCATGAAAGCACTGTAGCAATCCATATTGTTTTTTTTTTTAATCAATCCATGAATTAGTCTTGGTGCGCTTAAGCTAGACCGGAGACCCTAGTCATAAAAAAATATATAAGTGAAAAAAAAAGTATAAGGAAAAAAATAATAAATTAGTTCGGGGATTAGTCATGGTGCGTCCATGCTGCCCTGAGCACCCCAATTATCAAAAAACAAATTTGGTCCGGGGAGTGGTGGTGGTGCACTTAAGCTGACCCGGAGATCCTGGTTATAAAAAAAATATATAGGTGAAAAAAATGAAAAAAAAGAGAGTTTAAGCTGGCTGAGAGACCATGGTTATAAAAAAATATATAAGCGAAAGAAAAAAAAAAGTATAAGCGTGAAAGCACTATAACAATCCATATTGTTTTTAAAAAAATTCGGCCCAGGAATTAGTCGTGGTGTGTTTAAGCTGGTCGGAGATTCCGGTTATAAAAAAATGTATAAGTGAATAAAACAAAAGTATAAGAAAAAAAGAAAAAAAATACACCAGCAGGAAAGCACTTTAGAAAAAAAAATATGGGTCCGGGGATTGTCGTGGTATGCATAAGTTGACCTGGACACCCTAGTTATCATAAACAAAATGGATATGGAGATTAATTGTGGTGTGCTTAAGCTAGCTTGGACACCTCGATTATTAAAAAAAAGAAAAAAAAATATAAGTAGAAAAAGAAAAAGAAAATATATAAAAAAGTATAGAGGGAAAAAATGTTTTGGGGATAAAAACAAAAAAATATAATAAGAAAAAAATGAAAAAAAAAATAATAAGGAACAAATACAAAAAAAAAAAGAAGCAAAAAACGGAGGAAAAAAAAAGAATAATTAGGAAAAAAAACGTAATCAGAGAATAAAAACAAAAAAAAGCAAAGAAAAAAAAAAGAAAAAAAAAATGCACTATTACAATGTACAATGCTATGTGTGGGAGCTACATTGCATTTAATATTTTCTCCTGCATTGCCCAACACTGTATATAGTATATACACGAGTACAGCACGCCTTTGGCAAAATAGAAAAAAACATATAATAAAATGAAAATAGTAATAAAGCTGCAACCATATATGCCGATATGCTGCATATGAGAAGGAAGAAAGAAAGTCCCTCTCTTACGCAAATTCTTCTCCAAGCAACAACCACTCCGCCCCTCTCTTTCCGTCAGAAACATGGCCACAGTTGCCAGCAAGTAGTCCTCCATATACTCGCAGCCCTCAAAGCTCACCACCGCCTGCTCTCCCCTTCTCTCTTCTTTCAAGGAACAAAGAACTCAAAAACATGTCTAAAATATCGACAGTTAAAGCTTTTATTTCCCTTCTTGCAATCACGGTCCTTGCAGTCCCAGCTACTTCCTCTACCGACTCTTTTGTTTTCGGTGGCTGTTCACAGCTAAAATTCACACCGGGCTCTCCTTACGAGTCCAACGTCAACTTGCTACTCACATCCCTTGTTAACTCAGCCACGTTCACCACCTACAGCAACTTCACCGTCAAGTCTCCCACGTCACAGGACACCCTTTACGGTCTCTTCCAATGCCGGGGAGACCTCTCCAATGGTGATTGTGGTCGCTGTGTAGCTCGCGCAGTGAGTCAACTCGGCACTCTTTGCCTTGACTCGAGCGGCGGCGCCTTGCAGCTCGAGGGGTGTTTTGTAAAATATGACAACGCGACGTTTCTTGGAGTGGAAGACAAGACGGAGGTGTTGCATAAATGTGGGCCGCTGATCGGGTATGATTCTGATGAAATGAACAGGCGTGATGCGATGCTGGATTACTTGGGGACTGGTGATGGGTCCTACAAGCCTTTCAGAGTTGGCGGGGTCGGGGGTGTTTCTTCTGTGGCGCAGTGTGTGCAAGATTTGAGTGCGAGTGAGTGTCAGGATTGCCTGTCTGAGGCGATCGGACGGCTGAAAACAGTCTGCGGGGCCGCTGCTTGGGGGGACTTGTACTTGGCCAAGTGCTATGTTCGGTTTTCCAAAGCTGGAGCCCACTCCCAAGACGGAAACGGAAACGGAAATGGAAACGGTAAGCAATAGCGCCACCGGGCAGGGTGGTGGTTTAAGGTTTTTTTTTTTTGTTTCTGATTGAATGATTCTTGGTTTAAATTAACGAGTAATTAGTGAAAATCCCCATCTTGAATAATCTTGAAATTTACCTAATTAATACACCATGGCAAATCTTGCTTGTGACAATTGATGCTGTAGTTCTTACATGGTTTTTGGGTAAATTTCAAACTGTTCAAGATGGGTTCTTAGGTAATTTTCTATATTTCTTTTCTCGCTCGTATTTATTTTGCTTTGATTGTTCCCCTTGTTGCGTGTGTTAGAGAGTGGGAATGCTTATCTCTTATCTGGTTAATGAGTGTTTGATGAGCTAATTTATTTTGATGATACTGCCCCGCTGGTGTGATCCGATTCGTTGACGCATCTTCAAGTTGAATGCGGTAATTCTTAAGGAGATTCTTGAGCAAAGTTTATTGAATTTTGCAGAATGATATAGCACTAGTTGTTTCCATCATGAGTTTGACATCGATTCCATAATTATATATCAAAATTATTGTTCTAGATTTGATGAATGTGGAGAACAAAACCCAAAAGGGAGTATTTCATAATCCTGTTCTGTATTTCCACTGTCAAAGTAGTTGCACACCTGTACATAAAGAAAAGCCCTTTAAAGTTCTTAATCGCCACGCCATGACAAAATTAAAGCCCCACTTTTGAATTAATGTCTCACTAGGAATCGACTAAGGATCCAATGCAAATGAAGTTATTATGGTCTTTCTTCACTGTCTTTGGTCCTTAGTGTCTGAATTTCTTTAAAAGTGGAACAAAGCATATGGGGTTTTACTCAAACAAAGTTAAAATTATTACTACTACAATTTCTAAAATGAAATGGACATGTTCTTGACAATAACATAATCAATCTTTGCTGATAAATAAGTTGAAGCAATCGATACTTCTCTCTTCTCGTGCATTATGATTGCTAACCATCTTGCTATTGTACATGGTAAGATGATATCTAACTGTTTGATTTTTTTCTTTCTTTCTGCTGTAGATAACAACCAAAACGATGAAGTTGAGAAGACACTTGCGATTTTGATAGGACTTATTGCTGCGGTTGCATTACTCATCGTATTCCTTTCTTTCTTGAGGAAAGCTTGTGAAAAAGGAAAAGGTAACCTACTTGGTCATCTTTCTTTGCATCTTTATTGTTCCCTTTATTTTATACTCTGAACATTGTCAAAGCTTTTCGGTTTTTTGTAATGTAGTCTTACTTATATGTGTCATCTTTTTCCATACGCAGGTGGTAAATAATAGAATTTAAGCTAAAAGGGAAGATTCAGGAAATGGGTTCCCTCTCTTGCTCTGGTGATATGCGTTTGATTTATGTGGCTCAATTGCTACCCTTTATTGTTGTGGTCTTGACTTTCCTCTCTCTCTGCCTCCTTTTGAAGTTTCTTTCAAATTTCTCTTCAAGTAACTAGAAAGATGTTCATGGAAGCACGTGCCCTTGAAACAAGTGAAAAAGAAGAAAAAAGAAGAAAAAAATAAGGTTCGCGATAAGGTGAAAAGGCCAAAAGATTCCGCACTCTCCTTACACCAGCTCTAGTCTTATAACATCAATGTTAGTTCTGTCTCCCATTGTTTTGTACAAAAAGTGACCCCTTTTGTGAAAGTGCTCTGTAAACGCTGTAGTTGGTGCCCGAGAGATATTAGAGCTTTATAGTTTGTTTTCATGCAGGTGTTGTATTCACAAAACTTGTCGAATTTTATATCAATTCAATGTTTCCTTTCCTTTCCTCGAATCTCCAACAAGTTCTGTAATAGAAAACCTAAATCAGAGCCTGGTTAGAGCCAAGTTTTACTTCAAACTATTTTATTTCACTGAATTGATATCATTTCTGTTTTTTTTCCTTTTCACTTTTATTTACCAGAAGCAAACTATTTTGTGTACAAAAGATATATAATACGCGGCGCTAATAACAACGGGGAGATTTAACAGATAATCACTACACTTGAACATTTTATGCTTTCAGAGAAAGAAATTATCGCAATTTGTTTATCTGCCAGTTGAAAACTTTGCAGTTGCTGTCAAGTTGAGAGATTAGGCAAGCTTGTGTAGAGCCCGATAATACAAGTCATAAACAGTTAGAATATCGTGATGATTATCGTCATAATGATTAAGACAGTATTCTTATAAAACTACGCTTATTAAAGTACTAGCCGAGGTCTAATCAGTAGATTAAAAGGGACAATCCGAATGAATTAAAGAATTAATAACGGGGTTAGTGGGTGATACTCATGAATAGTTTAGATTACTCTCTCTCCATCTCTCTCCCCTCCATTATCCATAGCTTTTAGATTTGGAGTTTTTGTAAGGTGTCCCCAGTCTAGTCCTTGCCACCATTGCTTTAATCCTCTTTAACAAGCATGGATACAAATTAAGATTCTATTTCTCACCCTCTAGACGCCTGCATGATTGACTCAATCATATCATATAATATCATCAATTACAATCCATGTCACTTTTTTTTGAAAGCCATGGAGATCTTGATGCCCTTCGAATAAAGGAAACATAAACAAAGCAGCTAAAGTGACGAGAGGGATGCCATAAGTTTTTTGATCATCCAAAAAACGGGCGGTCATTTTCAGCCTTACCTCAACCCACAAATATGTCATTTTTTGACAATTTTGCTCGTGAATTTCTGTCAGTTCACATATACGGTTTTTTAGTTTTGTCTTTTTAAAAAAACATAACTCAGCCATAGTTTAAGACCACTTTGTGAAGGTCCCAGTATTTGGTCCCCAAAAACCTTCGTTATCAAACAATCATGTGAATTTGTTCTCTTACAAGCCACTTGTTTCGTTTTGGAAATGGTGTTAATACATCTTTTGTGATTGCTCCAATTAGAAGTAGGTTTCTGATTTTTGGGATCATGAATACGAAAGAAGTTTGCAGTGATCTGTTTTCAAGTATGATCTGCTTGCTGTTCATCAAATTCAAAAATCTGTGCCCCATGTTACCAAACGAAGTGTTGATTTAAACTAGGATAATTAGCCAAACATGCGGAGCCTGTAATATAATTGGGTTTATGCAGTGATAGACTAATGTTTGTTCTATGTGCGAAAGAGCGACAATGACAGAAGCTACTGGAAACCCTATCGTTGGCCTTTGACGAAGCTGTATTTAACGGTGTTCAATCAAGTAACAAACAAAAGAAAAGTTGTGGGTGGATAACAAAATAGCAACAAGAACCTTGCATTTCTAACCTAAACTGGAAGAGTTTAGAAAGAGGGAAAATGGGCACGAAGCTTCCATTGATCTGTTTGAAAATCAGCATGGCACTCGGATAGTTACAGTCAAGATCATGAAAGGGATGGGAGGGAAGGGCAAGGGAGAGTTGCAAGGAAAGTTCGGTAACAGCGTAGCTGAACGAGCAAAAACAATTAGTAATAAGATTTGGCGTGTGCAAGACTGCTTGTGATTTTATGTTGAATTGAACTCCAAATAGAATTCCATGATGAACTATGCAGCTCGATAGAGAGGCTGATGAATAGAAAGGTAATTTACCATCATTTTTTCACACAGGACCCATAAAAGCAAGAGCCCATGCATAAACAACTCAGTTTTCAAACAAGTGTTTATGGTTGGTTCATTGCAAGCCTGATGGGCCATGAACTTCTAATTCAAAGTCCAAAACTAATTAAGGCCCCTTGAATTGTCTTCTTACATTCCAGGTCTTGTATCCAGCCCATATTTATTAGGAAAGGGTTCGTTCATCAGCGAATTACCTTGTCTGAGTGCCCAACCACTAACAAAAAAAAAAAGAGAAAAAGAAAAGGCAACCTCATATATAAAGAAAAGGCAACCTCATATTTAAAGAGAAAAAGAAAAGGCAACCTCATATTGGTCCCCGAATAATACCATTTTCTCATTCGATCCTTATACTGAAAGACTTCCAAATATGTTATCGTTATCGTCCCTATTCGGAAATATATACACAGTTCTAGGGAAGATATATGTTTATTTAAGCATTAAACTGAGTGTTGATAGATTTATGGGGGAATTTATTGGTAAGAAAGTATATTTTAAGACTTAACTGGGATATTACTTTTTCTCTGGGGACTAATTCGAGTTTATTCTAAGACCTCTGTGAAAGCAAATGCCAGATGTCCAAAATAAATATACACGTGTCACTTATACCTCCTCCAAGCATATCATAATCGTCACCGCCCCTCTATTTAAGTATAACTACCCTATTTATCTCAGCACGTTCGATCTCTCCTTAATCCCGAAGAAAAGCACAAACCCAAAATCCCCAAATTTCCCAATCAGATTTAGATCTACAAGGATCTCGAAGCAGCAATGGCACTTGAATGGGTAGTGCTAAGCTACGCCGCAGGCGCTGAGGCAATCATGGTCCTTCTCTTGACAATCCCTGGTCTTGACGGACTGCGCAAGGGGCTGATCGCGGTGACACGCAATCTGCTGAAGCCGTTCATGTCGGTGGTTCCGTTTTGCATGTTTCTGCTTATGGACATATACTGGAAGTACGAGACGATGCCGAGCTGCGAGAGTGATTCCTGTACCCCAACCGAGCACCTCCGACATCAGAAATCAATCATGAAGAGCCAGAGGAATGCCTTGTTGATAGGTGCTGCACTCGTTTTCTACTGGCTGCTTTACTCGGTTACTCATCTTGTTGTGAAGATCGAGCAGTTGAATCAGCGCGTCGAGAGGCTGAAGAACAAGGACTGAGCGATGATGATGGATTGTTGATTGAGATAAGTGGATTTTGTGTTCTATCCTCATGAATTATTACGGTTAAATGAGACTTTAACTGTCGTTTGCAAATTCAGTTTTTTACTCGTTCAGGTAGTAACTCTGTTTGATTTTGGATGTTAAGACCTGATCAATATGAAGTTTTTCTTTAATCATATTATGAATTTTTTTCCTGCATGTCGAATTCATTTCCAATTCTGATTAGAACGTAGATTGTGTGACGTGGAAGTGTAAATTGATGAATATGTGGATCTTTACTGGGCAGTTTACTTTGTATTGATCAATGCGGATGGATGAGCCTGTAGTATATTAGGGTAGGAGGAGAGTAGGGATGGATATCCAAATTTAGTTATGCAATTACCATTTCAACACTCCAATTGATTGTGAAGTTAATGGAAGCTGTTACTAGTTATGACCAATAACTATATTAGTCTCTTTTAATCCTGTCCTGGACAACCACCACAATATTCAAATAATGGTCAGCTAGGAAATTGATGATTAGATCCAAGGACTTTTATTTAGTCTCCTTTGAAGTCTCAACTTTTCAAATTACACTCCCATTGACCCCTTTCCTTCTCAATGTTGATGGAGAAAGTTGTCGCTGGCTCTGAGTCAACTCTTACTTCATCATGTACACTCTCACTTTATCTATCATCTGTGGCCATGGAATTCTTATTAGTTTCGTCACCATCGCAGCTTGTATTGGCTTGATGTTGATGGAGAAAGTTGTCGCTAGCTCTGAGTCAACTCTTACTTCATCATGTACACTCTCACTTTATCTATCATCTGTGGCCATGGAATTCTTATTAGTTTCGTCACCATCGCAGCTTGTATTGGCTTGATGTTTCACCAGTTGCATTGGTGACAAACGATGAGAATTCTTGGTGGCGGGAAATGGCTGTGGGTTGAAGGAGTAGTTGAAAAGAGTGAATTGGTATCAGGATATAAAGAGGTGGAGGTGGCTTACTTTGCATAGGAATTCTGTTCCAGGTTTTAAAGAGGTTGTGGTAGTTTGCTTTGCGTAGAGGAGTAGATTTTTAGCTAGTTTGCGCCTGTGATCCGTGGGTTTTGGAGTTGATTTGCAACGTGGAAATTTGTTATTAGCATCCTGTTGAGTGACGGGTTTGTTGACGCTGATCTTCTTTTTAAGGTGTTTGCATTCTCAATCTTATCTTGAAATTCATCTATTCAGGGCCAAAACAACCCTCCACTTGCAGCACTATCATCTCATACCGAGTCTAATATTCAAGTATAACCAAGTAAACTTGCATTACCCACTACACCCACTTCTTTTCCCATACCAGTCAATTTGGTATCCTGTCTGCCCAAATTCCCACTTGTTTGAGTGTTTAATTTCGACTCTTGAGCATAGAGCCACAGATGAAGGGTATAGGATAGGTCCCAACCATTGCATTAGATGTATAGTAAAGGTTAGTTTCCTCAGCACGTATTTGATTCTTCACTTTTAGAAATCAAATGCAGACAGATTTACTACCATTCTTGTGAAGTGGGTAATCTCTCTGTCGTTGTTCAAATATTTCCTAATATATAACTACATAATGGTCAAAAGCAAATAATAGAATAAAAATCAGTTGTGTTGATAAAACTCAATCCTGGAAAATTATTGCGTTGTGCCTCAACTAAATGCTTCAAATAATTGCATGCGCACGACATTTCTACGACATTTTAGAATCCTTCCTCCTTGACCCACTAATTCCACATTTATACATATGCTCTGCTGCACTCAGACAAGACTCTTCGCTTATAAACTCATTTAAAGCTCCTGGTCTTGCAATTTTTCTCCTGCAGTCATGTGAATGGTGGAATAATCTGTTCATCTCTCTCTCTCTTACTTGCCTGGTCTACTCTTCTGGAACTTGTGATTGGATTTATTGAATTGTTCTGCTGTTTGATTTATAATTATTTCAAGCAAACCTCTTCTGCTTGACTATAATGATCTGTCATCTGATTTATTGAAATATTTTTCCTGCTTCCTAGTCCGTTGAATTATTTCTTTTCATTTTAAAATAAGAAAATCCATTGTCGCCAAAACTGTTTTCACCAAGAGTTGTAAATTGCCATTTGTTCATCATAATGAAACATTGTCTTCCCATGAATAATAATAATAATAATAATAAAAATCGCAACTTATGATTGCTTATATCATGGTTGTCAGGAAAAGATGAGCTTCAGACAAATTTCATTCTGAACAGCCACGCATCATGTTGTAGCTATTATTTTATAACTTATTGTCGTTAAATTGTTCGTGGTGCGTTGCAGGTCTAATAAATACTTTTTATAACAATTAGAATTAAAGTAATTAATAGGATTTGTTAGTTCAAAAATAAAATAAAATATCTATAGATGTAAATTTTGATATAATGAAACAAATTAATACATCTTATTATAACAATAGCAACATCAAAATTTTAACATATAAAATTATCATTATTATTATTGTCAAAACAATAAAAAAAATTAATTTTCCATGAGAAAAAAAAAACTCAAAAGATTAACAAAACAGTAAGCATGAAAAAAAATTAAAATTAAAATTAAAATTATTACTATTGTGTTAATAATAAAAAAACAAAATTAAATCAAAAAGTAAAAAAAGTAAAAATTTTAACAAAAAAGCAAATTAAAAAAATTAAAAATAAAATAAAAATTATTAGCTGAAAATAAATTATTTGAATTGAAAATAATAATAAAAAAACTAATAAAAAAACTAAAAGAAAGAATGAAGGGTAAAAAAATAGAAATATCAATTTTCAAATGATCATAAACACAAACTAAAATTTAAGAACTATATTTTTCAAAAAAATATCACTTCAATAAATAAGAAAATAATAAAATTAAAAATCAAAGCTAAGAACACACATATATAAACATGGACAAAAATAGAGACTATTTCAGAAATATAAAAAATAAAGGAATTAAAATAAAAACTTAAAAGTATAGGGACCGAAATTAAAATTAAATATATTCTCAATTTCAATTAAAGGATAAAATTAAAAAAAATCAAAACTTATGTACCGAATATATTAAGGGATTTAAAATCAATATGGAAATTAAAAGAATGAGAACCGAATTGAAACCTAAATATATAATCAATTTCAATCTAAGAACCCAATTGAAATGAATCAAAACTTATATAACAAGAATCAGGACCATGCAAAATAATCAAAAGATAAAGAACTGAAATGAAAACACCATAAAATCGGGGGTCTGCCCTGTATTTTAGCATGCAATAGAGAGAAAATGGTTAAATAAAGTTCAACCAACCACCGTCAAAAATCCGATCACTATGGGCAACCACACCAGGAGGAATAGTACATGGCGGTGTATCGGGTGAGACGTCGGATGAATATTTTCTGCTATCGTATGACATCGCGCACGCGCCGCCCGAAGAGAGCGTGAGGCCGAATACTGTCAGCACGTGTGTCACACGCGGGTATAGTAATCGGCAGATAATAATAATAAAAATTGAAATTACCAAAACACATCCACAACCAACTCTTCAACTTTGTCTTATTGGGGAAAATTAGTATTTTGTTATTTTTAAAAAATATAAAATTCCCGTGGCACCCTCCAAGCAACTACTGTTTTTTTTTTTTTCAAGGAATAAAATAATTATTTTACTATGCAAATAAATATAAAAAAATCAATAAACTGGTGACCTGACCGAACCGACCCAAAACCACATTATTATAATCTATAGTATTTTTACTCATATGCTACTGTCAAACACTGAACTCTTTTAATTTATTTTATATCTTGTTTATGTGAGTTGAATATATCGTGAAGTATGTTCGTTTTCAGTTAACAATGTGACTTAACAAGGTACAAAATGAGGTGATTTTGGTAATTATTTATCATATTTAATAAACAAAACATTACAAGTCATTAAGTGGGTCCAAATCAGAAAAATGACGCTAATTATTAATCATATATTATTACCAAAATCCCATCACTTTATTTCTTGTTAAGTCACATCATTAAATAACAAAATAATAAACTGTAGCTTCTTCACTCACAAAATACTATTTATTACAATAAGTTTTTTAAATAACATATAAAAAAAAAACATTAACTGTTTAGCAATTCAATTGTTTTTTTTCTTGATTTTAATTTCCAATATTACATTGGTGAGGTTTCATGAATGTTTTAGGTTTAATAAGTTGATTTAAGTGAACTTGAGTTTTTTTTTTATCATAGTAGATTTTTTTAAAAATAGTTATCATATTTTTTTTATTTGGTTTTTATGAGATTATTTTCATCTCATGATCTGGATTGCGGATTTGGTAAAGTTCAAATATGTTCATTTGTTTTATTTGTTCTTTTTTAACTTGAATATTCTTTTAATTGAGATTTTTTATTTGTTTTTCAAAGAGTTATCATGATATTATGTTTAGTAAGTTAATCTAGGTTGATTTAGTTTTTAATTTTAATTTTAATTTTATCTTTAATAATATTATTTTTTGAAATTATGTTTACCAAGTTTTTTTTTCGTTTTTTTTGTTGAGTTATCCCAGTAGCATGAGTTTTTTATTTATTTTTAATTTCAATCTTTAACATTAAATTTGTTAGAAATTGTGCTTTATAATTATTTTTTTCTAAAGTTATAATAATCTTATGACTCAAATCACAAGTTAGCCCTTGTTAATCTTGATTTTTTTAATTATATTTTTATTTGTTTTTAACATTTGGTTAATTTATAATTTCTTTTGATTTTTTTAAGATGTTATCTTGATCTTATTATCCGAATTATAAGTTTGACAAATGACAAGTCAACCCGTATATTTTTTTTTTACAAAAAGTTTTATTTTTTTATATTGGATTAGTAAAAAAGTAATCTTTATAATTTAATTTGACTTGTTTTTTATAAAGTTATTATAATTTTATGGTTCAAGTTTTTGATTTAACTCGAGTAAATTTAATACCTACAAGATTACATTCACCCCACGGTCGGGAACTACTGATTAGCTTTTTCTACAAGAATTTTGGATTTGCTATTAATGATCAAATTATATATTAGATCTTCTGTTATTTAAATCGTGTATCTCCGTCACTTGTAGTGATTTATCATTCATTGAATGACTGAAACATGATCCACCGATCCAGTTGTTATTCTGTCTGTAAGTACAATAAAACATTCAAATCTTACCCTTTTTTATCCACTTATTATTATTATTATCTAATATACTAAAAGAAATCAGTTTCATTTATTGTAGATTATGTGTAGAATTACTGTGGATTATAATAATATTATTCAGTTTTCGGTTCGCCGGTTTACTGATTTGGTTTTCATAGTAAAATAATCATTTTGTCCCTAAAAAGACAAAAATCAGGCCCTACCATAGGGGTGCCATGGTAATTGCACATTTTGGGTCCGGTTCAGGTAACCGGTTTATTGATTTTTTTTATATTTCTTTGTGTAGTAAAATAACAATTTTGTCCCTCGAAAAAGAAAAAACCAGCTCTGGCCGGGAGGAGTGCCACAGGAATTTCACAATTTTTTAAAATGGCTAAATAAGGATATGCCCCTAAATAAGACAGAATTGAAGAATTGGTTGTGGGAGTATTGAGGCAATTGACCATATTTTTAATATTATTTTTCTCGGAATACTGTTGGTGTGTGTAGAACACGCGGCCGACATTATTCGGCCTCACGCTCTCTTCGGGTGACGCATGCGGCGTCTTCCGGTAGCATAAAATTTCCATCTGGCGTCTCCGTGGATTCGTTGCCGTGTCCTCTTTCTAATGGTGGGGCGCGTGGCATCTAACGATGACCAGCGACAAGTCGGTGAGTGGTTGAACGTCCCCCTCTTTTCTCTCTCCTTCAGCCTAAACTAAACGTCATCCCCTGATTTTATTGCCTTTTCATTTCAGTACCTTCTCTTTGAATTGTGTTGTATGGTCATTATTTTTGTTATGTAAGTTTTGATTTGTTTTAATAGTGTTCTTCGATTGAAATTGATTATATATTAAAATTTCATTGTAGTCCTTATTTTTTTTAATTTCCTAATTGTTTTTAAATCCCTTAATATGTTTGGTACATGAGATATTTTTTTCAATTTTGTCCTTTAATTGAAATTGATAATATATTTGGTTTTCATTTCGGCTCTTATACTTTTAATTTTTTATCTTATTCCTTTAATTTTTTATAGTTTTTAAATAGTCCCTATTTTTGTCCATGTTTATATATAGGTGCCACTAGTTTTAGTTTTATATTTTTATTATTTTCTCTCTTGTTGAGATAACATTTTTATCAAAACAAAATTGTTCTTAAATTTTAGTTTGTAATTATAATCATTTGAAAATTGATATTTCTTATTTTTTTCTTATGTTTTTTCTTTTGGTTTTTTATTTTATTTTCACGTCAAATGCTTTTTTTAGCTAATATATTTTATTTTATTTTTTTGTTTGCTATTTTGTTAAAGTTTTTTAGCTTTATTTATTCTTTTATTGAATTTATTTTCCCATTATTCACCCAACAACAACAACAACAATAATAATAATTTTAGTTTTTTTTTCTTGCTTCCTCTTTTATTAATGTTTCTGAGTTTTTTTCTCTTCGGAATAATTTAATAATTTTTTTTGTTTTAGCAATAATAATAATGATATTTTTAAATGTTAAGCTTTCGATGTTGCTGTTGTTATAATAAGGTATGTTGATGCATTTCATTATATCAAACCTTGCATGTATAGATGTTATATTTTATTTTTGAACTAGCAAAATCTATTAATTGTTTCAATCCTAACAATAATAAAATTTATTTATTCGGCCTGCAACGTAGTGCGAGCAATTAACTAATATTTTCTATACATCCAAGAGATCCAGATTAATATTTTTAAAAAAATATTATTCAACTTGTTGTTATATTAATATTTTAAATAAATATATCATTTAATATATGATTGTATTAATAGTTTTTTTTTAAAAAAATATTATCTAATGAACATCTTATTTTTGAGATTATGGTTTATTTGAATAGAAAACACGTTTCATATTTTTTTTTATATTAAAAACAAAATTAATCTCACCCACTGTGTAAAGCTACTTGTCAATAATGTAGTTATTTTCTGAAAATAATAACGACATATTTAACTCCCATTGGCCCATTTTAAACCATCATGTCCATCTTTGTCTAACTACAAAGAAAAATAAAGTAACTGGTGCTGTGAGTTCATCTCCTCCAGGCTGACCTCCTTTTTCCCTGTTTCTTCATAACTCATGTAACTTTCAATCACCAAAAAACCGATCATGGAGATTAGTTTTCTAGAGATTTGTTTTGGGTGCACGGTATTCGTCTTACTTCCAGGTTTTTTTTTTTTATTTATCATTTTTCACAATCTGATATATTCAAGGTACCCATTTAGAGAATTTCATAGACTTTCCATGAGATTCTCTTTTTTCATTAGTTGAGAGAGATGATCAGGAGAGCTTTATAGAAATAGCTTATATTTTCTTTTTTATTATTGTAAATTTGTAATTGTTATTGATCATTGCATGTATGGCTTTCAATGAAGTCAAACCAGTCTCGACAAAGCAAACATCAAATTACACTCCAACAATCTCCAATTTACATTCTAAAACCAAACACCTTGCTTGAAGTAATAATATGGCCAACCGGAACAGCATCCAAGCCTACCAAATATACATTCCTTTTCTTACACAACACTGCATTACTAAAAAAATAAATAAATTAGGCAATATCCAAACGTGACTACCCTTTTCCGTGTCACGAATCATTTTTTTAATTTATTTTACTAGCAAAAGAATTCGAAGAGGATATAGATTGGTGTATCCGTTATTGATAAAGGGCGGTGAATTACGCTTTCTTTTTGGCTGATGCTCTCTCCTTCTCCATGCGTTCAAATAGGCTTCCATCATAGGCAGCTCTAATTGTATCTCTGTGAAGCAAATCATCCTTGTCCTTGCAAAGTATGTACAGGATCTTCCATTCTGTGTAGGAGGCAACCCTGCAATAGTTTTCCAGCATTTAATTACCTTCACATGTTTTTCTGAAAGTCGTGAAATGATTTTCTAATTAGTTTTGGGTACTCGAAAATTGAAATGATCAGAAACCAACCATCCTCTGAAGTCCTTGGCTTCTCTGTTAGCCTTGAGCATTCCCATCAACTCGTCTGATGTCAAGGAATTGGGATGTGAACGTGCATGTTTGCTGAAAATTTCTTCAAATTTTGCAGCAACAAACCTATAATTCTCTTATAAGAATCAATATATGAAATCAAAATAGAAGAGCCGGGAAATGCTCTGGTTCAATTAGCCAACACGAACTATGTCAAGCCATTAATAGAAATGCCCTAACTGTGCTACTGAACCAGACGTCTTGTGTGTTAGCTTTTGACTCGATAGATAGATGTTAAATCGATGATATAGAGGACAGAAACAGCATCTCCAAAAATAAAAACAAGAAGAGAGAAGAAAAAGGGGGGGTAATAATAATTAATGGATAAATTAGAGCATCCATAAATGTGACTACAGTGATAGAATATGTACCTTCCTTCACTGTCATAGACACCAGAATCACTCCCGTGTTTAGCTCGCTGGATGTTCTTAACCTCAATAGGGAACAAAAGAGAAGGAAACTTCCCCTGTAACACATGATCAAAATCTGATCAGTCATTAAATAATTTCTCAGGCCGCAAGTGAAGTGGTTGTTAAATAAATGGCACTGGTATTTGTAGACTATCCAACTTTTATTCATCTTGCACTTATTCCAAAACAAGAAAAGAAAAGAAAAGAAAGTTCTTTCAATGGTAGGATTAAGCTTTATTTTCTCATTTTGATAAACTTACAGAGCTCATACGGAATTAAAAGAAGAAGAAGGTGATTACGAGCAGTTGTTTCTCATTTCGTAAATGTTATTGGCTAGAGATTAATGATTAAGTTCTTGTCATCGGATCCCTAAAATGCTACAGCATTGAATCACAATAAATAAAATTAAATTAAAATCACACTGATGGAAGTGAATTGTCTGCTCCGTTATTACTACGATTTTGCGGCGAAGCAAAGAGCAGAAAAACTAAGCAGATGAATGAATAGATCAGGTGCTTTAGACAGCTTACAAGTCAAGCATCGGTTGAATGTGTACGGACACCTATTTTTTATTTTATTTTTGTGTTACTTACCTGCCCCTTCAATTTCTTATACAATTATTTTTTTACGTGCGTGTGAAATTTTTTATTTTTTAAAATTATTATTTTTATATTAATATATAAAAATAAACTAAAAATATAAAAATAAAATTAAAATAAAATTAAAAAGAATTCAATTTTTTTTTATTTTATTTTGAAATACAGTAGCAGTAACAGAACATTAGATTCGAATTGGATAGGGAGAGAGGGAGAGAGATACAGGTCGAGTTTTCTGGCTGAGAGTGATATTGATCAGAAAGGCACTGGCAGTGGATAAGAAGATACCACACCCAATTGAACGAAAACCTGTTGGTTACCAAATCCAGATTCAAATTAACCCAATAATTAAAAAAAAATAATTAGACAAAAACAAGAGTGAGAAATATATATAAAAAAGAAAAGAAGGAAAACACTAGAACACACCTTGAAATGTCTCCCAGGGATAAACTATTCCATCTTGATTCCTATCAAAGAAGAAAACATGTTTCTGCAGAACGTTATGATCATTTGGTACAAATTTCCCTGCACGAAAAAACAATCTCCAACTTTAGCCATGAAACAAAAAACTGCAGGGGATTCTTGGGCATCGACAAGAGGTAACAACCCAACACAAGAAAGAAGGAAAAAGTTAAATCCATACCATTTTGTTGCCTTTCAGTTGATGATAAGGAGGAGGAATTCATGGCTGTAGAAGCAAGATGGAGCCGTGAAAGCAATTAGAGAGAAGGGAACGAAACGGGGTGGGAAGGATCTGTGCTGCAGGTGCTAGAGAAGAGAACCTTGAGGCTTTGTTCTGTTCTACTTTAATGGATTATTGCCAGCTATAAAAAGAGTAGGGGTTTGATGGCACACACAAAAACGGCAGCCATTTATTCTCTATAGCCCACGCGCTTTATTGTAGCGTGACGCTTTATCGTCTTTCCAATCATTTCATTTTTCTCTTCTTTTGTTGCACAGCAACGGAGGTGTGAATAATGTGCGTTCCTTTAACATATTTTAAAAATAAATGTAATATATTTTAAATTGTAGTTAACAATTCACAATTATGAAGAAATTCAAGTTCAATTGATAAGCATTTTGAATAATTAAAAATTATAGTTTATTTTCTCAATTATTTAGTTGTATTTTTATATCTTTTCAAAAAAAAAGTTGATTGTAGCCAAATATTCTATCAATAATCTTTTTTTATTCATTTGTGATAATTATATTCACACCCACACACACACAAACAAGCCCCCATCAAAAGATAAAATCAATAATTAAAAGTTATAATTTATTTTCATAATTATTTGGTTGTCTTACTATATATATTTTTAAATTGGCCGGTAGAGTGTCGAGATGGAAGGGAGGGCATGGATAGTGAAAACAAAGAGGAAACTTTCTCTGTACTTAAATCAACTGATGTTTCAGCTGAAAACTTCTTAAATTAATTATAAATTCTTGTGAGTTGGGATAAATTAATTATTTTTTTCCTAGAATAAATTATTTCTGAGATATTAAAAAATCAATTACAGTGGCCACTTAAAACTTACTATAAGACTTACTTTCGATCCCAGATGTTCTTATATCAAGAGTCTATCCAAAAAAACGTCAATACTAAAAAATGATTCAAAAATATTTTGAATGTAAAAGAAAAGGAAATAAAACGGTGGAGGAAAAGAGGGGGCACGCTTTTTGCATTTTGCTCTCCAGAAGGATGCAAATGACGGAGACGATGCTTTTCTCCGATGCCTTCACAAAATTTTAAAGCATCTTTTTTTCTATAATATCTTATCGAAGTAAATATATGCTATTTTCTGACAATGTTTGATAGAACAATAACTATTTTAATTATGATCGAGTTTCGTGTCTAGCAAATTTTATTGTACTTAGAAGCTGTTTGTCGCGGCGTTTCATCCGCCTTGCCGCAGCTTTTGGTAAAAATTTTTTTTTTCATTTTAAATGAATATAGTTTGGTGTTATTAGATTATTTTATTGTGCTGATGTCAAAAATGATTTTTAAAAAATAAAAAAATATCATTTTGATATATTTCAGTACAAAAAATATTTTAAAAAACTATCACAACAGTTCTCCCAATCAGGACGGTCTGTATCGCTGAATAATAATGGATATTTTACAAGAGGAAATGCACCTCTTTTTTTTTTGTTTTTGTTGGTTGTGTTGTCTGTTACAAAATGGGCCCAAAGGCCCGAAACAAAACAAATTATCTGAGAAATCTGAGGTGGCAAAATAAATGGAATTATTGTCTAATTTCTGTTCCTTTTTTAGCCGAAATACCACTTCATTTATTTGCCTCTCTGTAGGCATGGATGGCACACACAGACAGTCCATTAACATTGAGCAGTCTGCATCTGTTTTCTATCGTACCATATTAAGGCTGTTTGGAATCCAGATTAAATGTTTTTCCCTTTTTATCAAAATTTAATTTATTTTAAATTAGTTTTCTTGATGTTCTGGAATTGTTTTTACATGTTGAATTTAAAGATATTTTTTTATAAATAAAAACAAATATTATTTAAATATATTTTCAAGTTAAAAAAAAAAGAATGATAATTCCCTTCCTCTTCATTCTCTACAGAATTAAACTGCTACACTAGCTCCAAGCGCATGTTTACTGTTCTCTCGCCTCTGTTCCAAGCTAATTCTTACCCGATTTTAACTGCCCATGGTTACAAGCTAATAGCATTGCAACTCACAACCCCATCAGTTAACCCCGCCATAAAACGCCCCAGCCACCGGTGTTCCGAGGGTTCCCTCTGGTCGCGCCACCGGTGTTCAACCTAGCCCGTCCCTCTTTAAATGGCTGCTAACTAATATGCGTGGACACAAGAGCTGGCAGCTGCATCGATCCTAGTGTACTCCTGCATTTTGAAACTTGTTTTATTTCCGTGAAATAATGGTCGGCGTCGTCTGGTGAGAGGATCTGCGAGGACAAACTAAAAAACCATTTCAAGCACTCAACTGGAATAAAGTGAAGCCAGATTGAAATTCACGTCATTCCATTTGTCCCTTGCAATCAAAGAATAGGCACCTGAAATAGAAATTCCACCTCCTTTACCATTTAATGAGCGAGCAATGCATTGAGCAACGTTTTCAGGCAAATATTACCTGTCAAAGCACTCAATTTCCAATCCCCCTCCCCTGTCACCAAACAAATCAGCCACCTTTCTGCAAGTAGCATTCCGAGTCATGCAGAACTGTTCCCATGAGAATTCGTGAGCCTCCAAGCACCACCCCAATCTCTTTGCTGCTTCATCTGCAATCTCTCGGTTGCTACGAGATTCAACCAAAACTATCATATCTGGGTTATAAATCCTAGCTGAGTCTGTAAGGATGCTGCGGAGCCGTTTATTCCTGGCTCCTCGGCAATTCCAACAGAGACATCTATCAATAAATAAGTGTAGAGATAAAATAATAATAGTAATAAAAAAAAAAACTGTTGACATCCAATCAATCAACTCGAACCCCTCATTCAAGCCTTGGATTTCATACCCTCGTCCTCATGGCCATATGTTAAAATAGACCATGCTATGCCCCAAGTATTCCCATCAACTCACTTCTATCAACTCACTTCTGCTCGCCGTCTGTTTTCCCATCAACTCTCACCTTTTACCTAATCTTATAAGAAAGACTTCCTGTAGTACTCAATAGGGAGATTGGTCTCTTATCAGGAAATCTGTATCCAATCCTTTTCCCCAGAACCTTTACTATCAAGGATTGTCGCCATGGCGCTCGAAGCTGCCGTGAGTTCATGATCGTACAACCCTGAGTCAAATTCATCTTCTGAATCTACAGCTTCAAAGCCCATAGCAGTCTCAGCCAACAAACCATTATTGAAAGTAGAAACCCACAACAGTATCTTTAAAGGAGAGTATCATCTTTCCATGCTGGCCTCCTCTTTACCTCCACGCTGTAATACTTCAGAGAAGTTAATTTTCTTGTTTGTTACTTTGTGCTGCTAAATCTGTTTCTTCGTTCGATTTGCCATAGGGATATGAGTTGGAAGCTAATCCTCCTCTACTCATGTGGTAGGTAAACTTTGAGAAGCTCTACAGGAATCACACTTTGATTACAAGAACAATGCAATGCTTCTTTTGAACTGCAAAAACTACGTATTATGAGTTGAGTTGTGTGACGATCATGAACGTATCTATCAACTATACTTGAGAAGTGATCATGACTACTTTTAGGTTACCCCGACCTTGACAGGATTAAAACTAGATTTGCTATTTCAGCCAAAAATACACCACATTATGAACTGCAACTGCAAAACAAGATTTGCTTTTCTTGCTGGCGGCATATTTTCTGAACAAAAGCGGCAGCTGCCTGCCAAATCTAAGTCAAATATTTAAGCAACACGCAATTGCATTTCACAGTGCAGAGATCAAAGTGGCGGCAAAACTGGCTTCGTTTGTGAACACAATCTGGCCATGAAGATGTTTTGGGGGATAAGGAAAAGGCAATCTTTCTCTGGTATGGTATTAGTTTTCACACATCACCCTCAAGCAGTCAAGGTACGAATAATTCATCAGGGTCCGTTTATTTAGCCACCGTTTGAGGGAACTACAGTTATCTTTCTCGTACACGAGATTTTACATTGCTGGAACTAAGCCTGCAGGAGGAATAGGGCATGCATCTATATACAGTACTTGGCCAATAACTTCCAGATGAATTAGAGAATACAACACTTTAGAACTAGCCCCTTTTGGTCCAACCTTGCCTCCTCGTTTCCTGCACATACAACTTAGATTATTACCATATTTCTAGTGAATTTTACAGTATACATACATATTGTAAGCAATCACATTGTTAGCAAGGCGCCTTTCATTCAGTAGCTAGTGATTCCACATCTAACCATCTACACTTCATTTTTGTTTTTGCCTTTCCCTTCTGAAACAGCACATTTCATTGTTTTTAACCACTCCCTGCCCTCCCCGGATAAATAAGAGTTGCTAATTTCATTGTGTAAGTCTTACTTGCCAAGAAAATCAATACCAAATGGAAATGATAGACCACCAACATGCAGAAGCAAAATTGACACACCTTCAGGAGGCTGAGCGAGCTTCCTGTTCTGTGAAGCTGTCATTTCTTTCTTCAACTGAGTTAATATATCCTCCATTGTATGCTCCCTCTTCCAATTAGCAAGCATAGGGAAAAGACTGGGCTCAACCTGATAATTTAGTGAATAATTAGATTATTTCCAATCAATTGATGTAGAAGAACTCAGCAATGCATCATCACCTACCGCTCCACTTTCAGGATTGACGCAGGTCATGTTTATCCGAGTTTGGAACCTGACACTTGGTGGATTTTCAGGATAATCTTTGCCACAAAACAATTTTAACTGGTAGATACGCCCTTCATGAACAGTCTGGCAAGTAGTATGAGTCAATACATTATTATTCCTTTTGAAAAATGATATAAAGCACACATATTTACTTTGAAGAATCATATCTCATCATTCAAGGATTAAGGCATAGATGGTAATGATTATCATGCCAGGCCACCAGAGTCATCAGGTTGTTTGCATTGCACATAAAACTAGGGATGGCAATTCACCTCATTAGTCAGGAGTCAGAACCTTTCCTGCCACTACAAGGATGGTTTTGGCAATGCAGCGGGCGAGGACCATCAGGACACTTGAATAAGATATTTAATTTGGTGTGGCTTCAATGCGGGGGCAAGTTTAAAGGAGATCTTGCCATCCCACCTAATGATTACATAATTTCTATGATGTGCTTATTCCCAGCATAATCAACTGTACACAAACAGTATTTAGAGGGGATTGTGGTTAATTCTCCCCCAACAAGTCAATCTAACAAATGAAAATCACAATCTCCCGTGCCTACATTGAAAAACACACGAGTTTATTAACAATCAAAATTTGGGATCCATTAAGTACTTTTCGGCTTGGAAAGCTTCAAGAATTTATGGTCATCCAGATAAAATGAGCAAAATACGTGATTCTGCCCAAAAACAAACTTCAACCTGAATTGATTCATCAATAGTTTCAGCAAGGCTTCATGAAGCAAGTGAGGGGCAGACCATGGAGGTTCTTTTTCTAAGTATATGAATGGGTGAGGGGTGGGTTGTGATAAAAATCCCATTACCATTCTCATTCCAACTTTATTCACCATGATAGGATGCTACCATCAATGCCCTGGAATACGGGTCAACCTACAGATATTGGCTACAGATCCAACTGTATATGGATAGCATGCGTCAACCTTTTAGGTGTAGCAAAGGAGAAAAGAAATTTGAGACTTGATTTGATTTAGTTAGTTTTGACAAGTTGGGGAGTTGTAGCCTGGAGTTTTGTATCTTTAAGTATTTAATTTAAATTATATTAGAATAATGCAGTGAATATTTTAAGGTCTTTGGATATATAAATATTTAGATTCAGTTGAAAGGTCGCTAATCTTTATCTATAATTGGTTCTCCTTTTCCTGCTTTTCTAATGATTCTATTTTACCCTTGCCCCAATACTCTTCCAATTTCCAAGTATCCTAAATTGAAATTCTTTGGTACATCACACTGCATGAGAGATCAGCCGCAGTTTTCTTTTGGAATAAACCTCTGCAGATGACAGCCAAAACTGACATCAAAGCTTATTCATTTATGATGAATCATACTATTATAGAACACTTGACAAAATAAGTTTTTCAATGACAATCTTCTTTTTTTAATTTATCTTTGATAGATAAGTTTTCCCAATGACAATATAATGCAAGAAATAAAAGAAAAATGGTTTTTAATGTATTAAACTACAAACAAAGGATAACCTTGACGAGTCTGAACTACATGCATAGGCAACTGGATTACTAATGAGTTACAGAGACATTATACTTCTGATTGAGAGCATCTAATGACACACCAAGGTTTAACAATGTTGTGGAAAAAGTTATAACAAGAGCTGCAGGAAGAGCAAGAGATTAAAGTTACTTAAACAAATCAAATAACATCTATTCTGAAAAAGGCAAAGGGTAACTGTTGATTCTTGAGGACAAATACAAGTAACTGACTTGCTGTGAAGTAGAGGAAATTTTAGTAGTTGAGATGACATCATGCCTTTTTCAGGAAAAAAAGATTCATGAATGTTGATTTTCAAGAGTACTAAAAGTTTATATGTGGATGAACTGATGGCATGATACTATAAGGATGATAAATTATTCTTGGAAAATTGTCTGTCTTGCTCACACAGATGTTCAGACCTGAGATGGTTTGCCAGACGATTAAAATTGGTATCCTATAGTAGGAATATTTGTTCGATAAGCAAGATTTTATGGAAAAGCACAAAAAGGGTGAACTCATATAGTAGCTTTTTGATAGATGATTCCATATATAAAACACACAAGTCTCATCTTGGATCATAATCTACCGCTTTGAATGTAAACCAAGCATATTGCCAAAATCAGATCATCAATTGTCAATTCGGCATGCATACAGCATGAAAGCACACTGAAAGAGAGAATATAAAGAACGAAAAAAAAATCAACATACATTGGGGGGGCCAATTATAGTTCCTGTCCATGACTGCATGAAGATATCATCAGCATCGTCCATTCCATAACTGACAGTTCCATCTCCGATCCCCTTTTCCCCTCTCTCAAGCTCCTCCAGTAGTCTGAAGTTCCTCGGCACTGCAGTGGACAGTAATATTCAGTTACAAAATAGTAATCATGCATGCATTCTAGAAATCATCGAAGAGAAAAGGAAATCTCCCTTCCACCCTTCATCAGCCTAAATAAGCCTTGCTACATCTGAAAAGCACTAAGACCAGACAGAGAGAAAGTTGTTGCTGATGAGGATTTGCTGACATGCAAGGAAAATGATGGGGCAAAAATATGAGGTATTTCATCGATAATATTTTTTACCATGAAATCACTTGATTCACTAAACATAAGCAGGATTTCATTTTTCCGCTCTAGAGACATTTGCATCATTGCGCAAATCAGCAAATGAATACAACTGTTTGAGGGGCTCCTAAGTCAGATCTCCTTCAATTCAACATCTACCAATGCCGTCTTCTAACCTCTGCCATTGCACACATATTGCGCCCCCATTTTAAAATTACTCTCTAATTGTAAACCAAAAGGATGGAAATATTGCCTTTGGTCATGATTAGTAAAATCAAAAAATGCACAACTAATTCAAGTGCAGGCGCCTGCTTGTTTTACGCATTTGCTCCCTCTATAACAGTACATTCTACATTCCACATTGCATTCATATTTTATCACGTAAAGGAGTGGAGAAAATAACCTTCAAAGACAGAAAACCAACTTCAAGAGAATTTATTTATGCTGAGTGATCAGAGGAGGATATAAATGCAGTAAAAGAAAACAAATTGGCCAGAAAACAGTAGATGTCAAACTAGTCCAGCACGCCCAATTCGGAAAGCTTTATAAGAAATTCTAAGAGAAACAACAGATCATCACGAATTTTAACTCAGAAACTGATCATCTTCAATCATAACTCAAAAACCCTAACCAATTGTAAACCACAAAGCAAAAATCCAAATCAAACACTCCACCAACACTGCAAAGTGAAAAGAAACACAAAAAAACAAGGACGCTAACCTGCTAAGAAGAAGAATACAATTTTAATCTAAACAAGGAAATTTGGGATTTTTTTTGGTCTTGAAACAGTAAGCTTACCGACAACGCTCGAACCTTCAGAACCCATTGATTTTGGATGTTGACTTCAGCGAAAGAAGATAGGATTTCTCTTACTGTTATCTATTTTAGATTAAAAGGCTAGAAAAGGGGAATGAAGAAATGGAGGTGATCTCTCAAGTTAGTAAGAGAAAAGAAACAAAAAAGCGGAAAAAGTAAAGCAGACCGATCCCGACAACAGTTTAACAGATCTCAAGTCCAACAGGTCAAGTAAGGACTTTTACTTGCATGTCATAACTCGTAAATTTGAAGTAGTCCTGGTTATTTTATTGTATTTACAGGATTCGTGGACCCGCACAAAGCCAGATTTTTAAAAATAATAATAATAGGTGTCATGAACATATTAAAAACAAATAACGATTATTTTTTTTGGAATATTTAAGATGTATATATTACCTAATATATAAAATACGCGGGGTTTTCACTGTGCACCCACGCACTGCGCACAGACACAGTGCACTGTGGATTGCAATACTATTTTTGTTTTGTTTTTGTGAACAGTGAAAGCACGTTTTTAACCCCCGAAAACGACATATTAGTGCACAGTGACAGGGCCTCTCTCGGTTTTTCACAATTTCTTTGCACAGTGTGCAGACGAAACAAACACCGAAAAAAACAAAATTGCGCACAGTGAACGGGGGCAGGGCTGTATTTTCCCCTCAGGTTTTTTCATAAATGTCAGTAGGATCAGGGGCGTCTTCGTAATTATCCCATTATTTTATTATTTCTTTCAGGCGGGCGGCTAACGCGTCATCGGGCCGCGCCAGCAGCGTTCCACACGAAAGCGCTCTTTAGAAGGCGCGTGCGTATCCGTCAGGCGGTGCAAAATTCACTTCCGTCGCATTAGGCGGTGCGCCTCCATGTCCTCTATCTTCAGTCGCGGCGCGTTCCGTTACTAGATGCTCTGGTAAGCGGCGGAGAAAGGTTTTGTGTCGGTTGTCGGTTTTCTCTCTCCTGCCGCCGCAAATTCAGATCCAGTCCCTGATGTATGTACGAAGTTTATTTTGGTCCCTGATGTTTTGATTTCTGATTTCTTTTTTGTTCCTGTAATTTATTCGGTACAGATGTTTTAATTGCTTTTAATTTGGTCCTCTAATTAAAATTAGTCATATATACAACTTTTCATTTCAGTCCCTCTTCTTCTAATTTTTTTATAACATTACACAGCAATTAAACTTATTATTTCATGATTTATTTTGGTCCCAAGATTTGTTTTTTTTTCAATTCTATCCTTCAATTGGAATTAATCATATATTTTATTTTTCATTGTGGTCCTTATTCTTTTTATTTTGTTCTTTTATATTGATTCATTTGTTTTTTTTTTATTCTTGAATAATATTTATTTTTTATTCATAGTTATGCATCTATGCTTTTAGTTTTTGTCTTTTTTTTCAGGTTTTATTTTTAATCGGTTCAATCCTTAAATTTTATTTTATATTGGTAATCATTTTAAAATTAATATTGAAAATTTTGTCCCTTTATTCCTTTTCTTTGTGTTTTAGATTATTTTTATTTATTCTTTGGATTAGATGATTTTTATGATTTTACTATTTGCGCAATAATAATGACAATTTTAGTGATTATTTTTCAATTGCTTTTTATACAAATCTTCTGTTTTTTTTGTAATGATTTTCCTGGGCAATTTTATTTTTTGATTTTTTCTGACAGTAATATTAATAATAATTTTAACTATTATAATAATCATTTTACTATTAATATTGCTCCTTTTTTTTTTTCTTTGTTAATGTTTTTTTCCTTTTTTGCTCTTTTTTTTCTTCTTCTGTGGATTGGATGTTTTTTATAATTTGACTATTTATGCAATAATCATGATAATTTAGTGGTTGTTTTTTTTTCTTTTTTATACAAAAATCTTTTACTTTTTTTGATTGCTTTTTCAGGGCAATTTAATTATTTAAATTGTTTTGACAGTAATATTGATAATAATTTTAACTATTATAGTAATGATGATGACAATAACATAAGGATTAAATTTTCAATTTATGTATTCATCTTTTTTTTTGATAGAAAATTAACTATTTAGTTTTGTTATTTGATTATTTGATGGGTTTTTTTTATATTAATTCATTTTGTTTATTGTTTTTTTTCTTAGGCAATTTATTTTTTATTTGTATTTATACATCTATACTTTTAGTTTTTTTATAGTTTTTTTTGCTGAGATTTTTCTAATCGATTCAGTCCTGAGATTTCAATCTAAATTGGTAATCATTTTAAAATTAATATTGCTTCCTTTTTCCCTTTATTTTTTTTTCGTTGTCTGTTATTTTTATTGGTTCTTTGGATTAAATTATTTTTATGATTGTATTATTTACGCAATAATAATGATAATTTTTGTGATTGGTTTTTTATTGCTTTATTTATAAATCTTTTGCTTTTTTGAATAATTTTTCAGGGCAATTTAATTATTTTAATTATTTTAGCAGTAATGTTAATAATAATTTTAACTGTTGTAGTAATGATAATGACAATAACATTAGGATATATTTTCACTTTATGTTTTCGTCTTTTTTTTTTATATAGAAAATTACAACTTATTTTATACTGGTTATTTCGTTGAAACCAACTAAACAAATAAATTTATATTCATTTAAAATTTATATATTTTATACAAAACTTGCACTTCATAAAAATTATATACAAATTTATTATTTTGTCTAAATTTATGCTATGATAAAAAAAATCATACATAATAAATATTTTTTTACGTTGAAAAAAATATGATTCCGCCCGCGACAAGGTGTGGGTGCCATGGCTAGATGTTTTATTTTATTTTTATTTGTTCTTTGGATTAGATGATTTTTATAATTTTATTATTTGCGCAGTAATAATGATAATTTTAGTGATTATTTTTTTAAAAAAATATTTTGAGTTTTTTTTTTAAGATTTTCCTTAAATTTTAATATATATCGGTGATCATTTTAAAAGTAATATTACTCTATTTTCCCTTTATTCGTTTTTTTTTGTTTTCTGTTTCTTTATTTGTTCTTTAGATTATATGATTTTTATGATTTTATTATTTATGCAATAATAATGATAATTTTAGTTATTGTTTTTTTATTGTTTTTTTATAAAAATCTTTTGCTCTTTTTTTTTTTGATTTTTCATGACAATTTAATTATTTCAATTGTTTTGACAGTAATGTTAGTAATAATTTTAGCTTTTATAGCAATGATAATGGCAATAACATCAGGATGAATTTTCTATCTATGTTTTCGTCTTTTTGTTGATAGAAAATTAACAACTTATTTTTTAAAAATTTATTATTGTGGGTATTTTCACAATTTATATTTTATTTTTGTTTGATTTAAATTGAATTATAAAATGAACTAATCTTAATACAGTGAACTTAATAATTCAGATATCCAAGTTTTCTTGCTTTTTTAATTATGATGATAAATTTATGCTGGTTATTTCGTTTGAAACTACTAAACAGAAAAATTTATATCGATTTTAAATTCATATATTTTATAGAAAACTTGCACTTGACATGAATTCTGCACATATTTATTATTTTAGCTAAATTTATATTATAATAAAAAAAATACACATAATTAATATTTTTTACATTGAAAAAAATTTTGTGCCGCCCGCGGCGAAGCGCGGGGGCATTGTCTAGTATATAATATATAAAAAAGGTAGATTTACATTTAGAGGATCCGGCTGTAATGCCAGCTTGGTCCAAAAGGAGGCAGGCTTCCCTTAGCCTGGCCCTCTCGAGGGCTTCCAGCCGACTGCCTTTATGGGCTTACAGAATGCATTGTGCCTTGAGCCGAACATAGAGCAATCTCTATACTATCATTCCGGCCTTCTTCTGGACCGTCTGCAGGCTTCAGCCCAAATACCCTAGCCTAGATCCATCTCAGGCTAGAAGGCTTCTTCATCTGCCAGGCCTGGTCACTCTAAGAGCCCCTTCCGTCTTAGCTGATGTTCCACTTTGCTTTAACTGCCCCGGAAAGTGGTCTCTGATATACCTGGCGCATATGAGAGGGTGGCCGACGTCCAAAGTTTAATTCGGGTCGTGATTCTTTCAATCAAGGGGCTGCAGTCTCTAGCCGTTAGCTTGGTACAGAGGCACTCCCAAGTAGGTCACCAGCAGAGTGGGAGTTGCAAACCATAATATCCTCTAAATGTTTAGGATTAATAAATTGATTTTATTTTAATTAGATAGAGAAAAAAACTATATTAATTGAATTGAATTTTTAAAAATAATGGTTATGATAAAAAAAATGCTATTTTTCAAAAAACATTTAACATTGTAACTCAATTCTAATTCAACTGGATACAAAAAAAAGAGACAAAATTAGATAAAAACAAAAAACAAAAACATATCAATCTAAATTTGAATAACAAACTTGTAATTCATGTAGTAAGAATGAAATAACTTGATAAAAAATAAAAATAAATCACAAAAAATAATTAACAACAATGTAAATATAAAAGGATACAAACAATTATCTAAAACATAAATTAAAACAAGTAGGGTGGCTAAATTAGCGTCCAAAATCATGTCATTGGAATAACAAAAAAGAAAAGAAAAGGAAAACAATGAAGATCAATTTAAGAGAGAACAAAAACTTTGAAGACCTAGTAAAAAGTAGGAGTCAAACTCGTGTTTCAGGTTATGAGATTATGATAACATTGCAGTAAAACAAATAAATAATGAATCATGTTTTTTTTTTTAAAACCAATATTAAATGATAAAAAAATAAATAAAAATAAAATATTAACTTGTGTTAACCTCTTAAAATATAATCAAGATCACTAGATTAAAAGTACCACATCTAAAAAAAAATTCACATAGATTAGTTCCTCACCAATCAAATCATATATGAAAGAGAAAATTAAATTAATCATACAAAATGATGAAAAAAATAACAATTAAAATAATAAAAATAAAAAATATACTAGAGGATAACTGATATTTTTTTGATCGAATATTGATATTAGAAAGAAGAATAAATTTAATGGAAGTAAAAAAAAAAAAACTAGAGAAAAGCTGGACAATATAATATATGATATATCACACTTTAAGGATGAGATTAAAAATAAATTATTTTTTTACACACACAAAAATCACAGATAAGAATTGAATTTTTTTTTATTGAAATAATAATAAATTAGAAGATAACTCTTGAATTTCTAAATGATTAACGCGAGTTTTAAGGAAATGAGAGAAAAAAAAAAAAAAAAAACCCCATGAACAACCATCCCGCGCTCATTACCTTGTTTTGTCCCATGAGAAAAGAGGCATTACGAATTTACGATACGTCCACAAACTGTGTTGAATATGATGGGATTCCCAAACACTGGTATGTGAATTGAGCACGCTGATCAAATTATCCTACACACTACCATGGTCTCTAGATTTGTTATATTTTTAATTTTAGTCCTTAAAAAAAATAATTGTTTAAATCATGCCTAAGAAATTATGTATTATGAGGGGATATACTGTTCATTAGAACAGTGTTTCATTGTAATTTTTAATTAATATCATCTCTCTTTTTCTTTAAGTTATTTAGTTTAAATACTTTTAAATAATAATTAATCTCTAAATAATTTAAATAATAATAAAACAAACTATTATTATTATTATTTGTTTTTAATGTTTCACCTTATTGAGTTTAAGATATATTATCCGTATCTATACAATGCATATGTGGAAATCTTAGCAAAACCAACAATGATTTTGTTATTGTCACGATGAAAAAATAAGAAAAATTGAAGGGGGAATAAGGGTTTTTATTAGTGAAATGAAAAGTAGTACATTGTGACGACTATGGAATCTCGAGGACTAGTTAAAAATGGATTTGAAAATATAAGGACTAACTGGGTAGTGATTGAACCTACAGGGGGTGGTTGATCTATTTCCAAAGAAAGGACAAAAAATACTATGCTATCATAACTTTAGGACCTGTACACACACACCCTCTCACGCGAACCTATTCCACAATTCCAATAATTCAGCCTCGCCAACTGTACCGCGCTCAACATCCACACAGCCAAAAACTTCTCGGAGCAAATATAGCACCGTGGTAATATTTTTTATTTAAAATATATTAAAATAATATATTATTTATTTATTAAAAAACAATTAACACATCATATATTGTCTTCAAATAGAAATATACTAGTTTGATGGCCCGCACTTCGTTGCGGGCGGAGCAAACAATTTTTACAACTGTTCAGATTAAAATATAATATTTCTACATGTAAAGTTTGATATTATGAGATAAATCAAAATACCCTGTCATAACAACAGTAACATCGAAGTGTTAACTTCTAAAATTATCATCACTATTACTATCAAAACAATAACAATTTTTAAAATACCTCGAGAGACAAAAAAAAGCAAGTAAGAACAAAAACTCAAATTATTATTATTATTCTTAATATTAATATTATTATTGCGTAATAACCAAAAAATAAAATTAGATCAAAGACTAAAAGAAGTCTAAAAACATTAACAAAAGAACAAATAAAAAAAATGATAAAACAAAAATAAAAATTATTACCTGAAAAAAAATTATTTCACTTGAAAATTAAAAAAAATTGACCGTACTACGTTGCGAGCTGAGCAAACAATTTTTATGATTGTTGGGATTAAAGAAATTAATAGGATTTGTTGGTCTAAAATTAAAATATAATATCTATATATACGAAATATAATATAATAAAACAGATTACAACGTTCTATTATAAAAATAGCAAAATCGAAGTTTTAACATCTAAAATTATCATTGCTATTACTGCCAAAACAATTAAAATTATCAAATTATCCTGAGAGAAAAAACACTCAAAAACATTCACAAAAGAGTAAACAAGAAAAATAATTAAATTTATTATTATTATTATTATTATTATTATTATTATTATTATTATTATTATTGTGTTAATAATGAATAAAAAAACCAGAAATAATGAAAGACAAAAAAAAAACTAATAACTTTAACAAAAGATGAAACAAAAAAATAAAATCAAAATTATTAGGCAAAAAAAATTAATCTAACTTGAAAATATAAAAAAAAATCATTAAAAAACTAAAAGACAGAGCAAATAAAAAAATATAATAGATGATAAAACATAAATAAAAATTATTAGCTGAAAAAAATCATTTAATTTGAAATTTTAAAAAAATATATGTTCTACATTGCGGGTTGAGCAAACAATTTTTATAGGATTTGCTGGATCAAAATTAAAATATAATATTTATATATGTGAAATTTAATATAATAAAATAGCTCAACACACCCTATTATAACAATAGCAAAATCAAAGTCTTAAAATCTAAAATTATCATTGCTCTTACTATTAAAACAATAAAAATTATCAAATTATCCTGAAAAAAAACACTCAAAAACATTAACAAAAGAGTAAGCAAGAGAAACAATTAAATTATTATTATTATTATTATTATTATTATTATTATTATTATTATTATTATTATTATTATTATTATAATGAAAGAAACAAAAATAAATGAAAGACTAAAAAACATGCTAGAAACTTTAACAAAAGATAAAACAAAAAAATAAAATAAAAATAAAAATTATCATTGCTAATACTGTCAAAACAATAAAAATTATCAAATCATCCGGAGAAAAAAACACAAAAAAACATTAACAAAAGAGTAAGTAAGAAAAACAATTAAATTATTATTATTATTATTATTATTATTATTATTATTATTATTATTATTATTATTATTATTATTATTATTATTATTATTATTATTATTATGTTAAACACACTTATATATAGATGGACAAAAGTAGGGATTATTCTAGAAATATTAAAAAAAAAGTATAAGGGCTGAAATGAAAATCAAATATAAAGGGATGAAAATCAAAAATTAAAAGTTTAAGGGCTGAAATGAAAATCACATTTATTAACATTTTCAATTAAAGGACAAAGTTGCAAAAATTGAAACTTTTGTACCGAATATATTAAGCTTTTTCAACCCAATTCGGAAATTAAAAGAAGGAGGACCGAAGTGAAACATTAACAATGAAGTAATTGCAATCAAAGGACCCAATCGAACTAAATCAAAACTTATATAACAGAAATCAGGACAATAGACACAATTAAAAGTCAAGGGACCAAAGTGAAAAGCCACCAAAATCGGGGGCCTCTTCTGCACTTTTGCGTTCAGGAGAGAGAGAAACGGTGAAACCGACTTTAACCGGCCACAGCCGTGTCCACGTCCACCGTGTGAAAAAAAGCTCCGCACCGGGAGGAAGACCAAGAGGAGGCACACCGACAGAGATGCCGGTAGCCCATTTCCGGCCACCCTATCAGCCTTCACGCTCCACCTGAAATGGACGTGAGGCGGAATACTGTCATTCGCGTGTCCCACACGCGCCGACAGTATTGCGAAAAAACACTAATAATGGTCAATTACCGGGCTACCCCTGTGCCTAACTCACCAATTTTGTCTTATTAGGGGCTATATCCGTAGTTTGTCATTTTAAAAAATATTAAAAAAAAAAGTTGCGGCGGACCAGACCGGTCCGTACGCGCGCAATTAAATCTGTGACCCTCAGCCGGAATCGTTTTTTGTCCTATTAGCTAGGGCAAAACCATTAAAACACTGTTCATAATAAGAAAAAAAAAAAGACGGACGAACTCGCGCGACGCATGGATGGAAAATGGCGAGTCCACGGTGGAATGAGTCTAGTGCTACAGGGAAACACTGAGCTCTTTTAGGTTATGTTTTAATGGACAAGAAATAATAAAATATAAAATAGTTATTTTACTATTAAATTGCATATTTTGAAAAAATAACTAGATATTACTCTATTTCTTCTTTTACTTTAGATGACATTGAGTATTTAATTAATAATATTATAATAATCCTAGTTATAAAACTAAAACTAATTTGATCGGTTGGTCCAAAACCTAAACTAATCAGAGTTTAAAAAATAGAGAAATAATTGACTTGACTTGACCCAGTTAAAAATCCAAGTCAGTCCAGGATAAAGCACGTGCTAAATTTCATTAATATTTTTAACACAAAAAATTGATAAAAACAAGATTGTTTTGATTATTTTTTGGGTCAACTAGGTTGACCTTCCCAGCCACTTACCTAAACCTCACATTAGGTCAACTCTCGGGTCAAATTTTAAAATTATAATAATAACTATTTTTATTCATTGTTAACTCGGGTCAACCGTGTTAACACTTTTGACTTGTAACCCAAGTCTTTCTCTGATCGCCCCTTGAATTGGGTTTTAAAACTATAATAATAATATTTTTTATCATTACACCAACTCAAGTTAATTCCGGATTGACATTGCTAATCCGTTCCCCGACCTTGCCCCAACATCTTTAGATCAAGTTTAAAAACTTTGATAATAATTGCTTTTATTTTATGCTGACACTCTTAACTCATGATTAAGGTCTTACCCGATTTTAACCCATAAGTCAATTTTTTAAAAACATGACAGTAATCATCTTTATTTTTTAGGTTGATATGAGTCAACAACTAACCCCACTCTGATACTAAACACTTTTATTCTTATGCCAGGTTGGGTCAACTAGACCAGTGACCCGAGTCTTGCTCTAAATCGACCTCCGAGTTGAGTTTCAAAACTATAATAATAATAATTATTTTTATCTTTATATGTTTTAACTGGACAATTATGAAATTGAGATTTATTCACAAGGATGTTTTTGGAATATAAAGTAATTTATAGATACATATTTTTTTCACCTCATGTTTTTAAAATATAAAAATCACTCCAAAATTATCTTGAAAATAAATTTATCTATATATCTTTATTTTTATCTTTTTAACCAAACATATTTTTATTTTTACTCCCTTCATCTTGTCTCACTACATTAACCACACACTGTCTAAAATTACTACCGCAATACATAACAATTAACATATATGTGCGTGTGCGTCCATCATCTAGTATTTGATACAAACTTTAGTTTTATTTTACCAGAGGATTACAACTTCAAACCCTAGAGACTAATTGATAAACAAATACAAAATACAAGCATTTCCCCCCCCCCCCCCCGGGGGGGGAGTGTAAAAGATACAAGTATAGTTAATATCTTATATACAACCACACATTATAATATAATTCATATTAATTAACGGATCTCAATGGTATCACGTGATATTTTTTTGGGATGAGAGGAAACTCACCTCCTAAAAAGTATTTAAAGGTTCAAGTGAACGAGTAAAATCTTAATTATTTTAATTTTTTACAAAAAGCATATATCAAAAGTTGAATATCCTAACTCAAATTCAAAATTTATTATATAAATCACAAACTTTTTATATAGCATCACTCACATTATTGATGACTGGTATCACCATGGTACTTTAGAACATTGGGGCTCTTAGCGGAACTCCTTTTCTTGATTGCTTTAATTTCTGCCTCTTGAGATGTTGAATTCGGTATTCATCTTTCCTGTACTTGCCTCCATAAATGGCCGCAACCTAAAAATAATCAATGAAACGATTGTTGGACTTTTGATTTGAACAATAACTATTTAGAACAATTACTATTGAGATTAAAAATATGGAAAAATAAGAAATCTTGAAGAACTCGAAAATCACAAATATTGGAATGAATCTCATTAAATTCATTCAATTGAAACTTGCCTATTTATAGGCTTACAAGAACTAGAAATTAAAATAAACTAGAACTCTCAATAGACTAGGAGAGGTTATTGGATAAATAATAGGTTTGTTGATAAAACCTATTATGAATAGTAATTTCAACTAAATTAAAAGACTACAACTAAATCTTCTTATATTCAAAGCTAATCTCATTAAAATCTAACACTCCTCCTTGAGATTTGCTTTGAACATCCCCAACTTCATCTTTAGGAACTCCAATCTTGCTAGAGGGAGAGCTTTTGTCATTATGTTAGCAAGCTACATCTCGGTTGGAGAATAATGAAGTTTGATCAGCAGATTCTTCTCATCCTCCTTTATAACATGAGACTTAACATTTATGTACTTGGTTCTTTCATGTTGAACTGAATTTTCAGCAATAGAATTGGCAAACTTGTTGTCGCAATGAATATCAGTTGGTGAGTTTTGTTCTTGGCCCAAATCAGTGTCAGCATATCCTTCTAATTTTGCTCCTCCTGTCTTCGTGTACCATATTATAAGGTCAGCAGTACAAAGATGAGTTTGAGCATCCTCTCTTGCTTCATGCAAGCAATTTTTTGAATGAGCATAATTAATCTGAGATCATCAAACTCTTCTCTACCCTTATTTGGTTGCCTAGTGAAAAACCCTAGTTTCGCATTCAAAGAACTAGAAATGCAAGAAACCTCATCCATGGGCTCGTCATCCACCACACCAGTATCATGCGAGTATTTTAATGATTTTAGGTTGTAGTTGCCATAACATTTATGCCATGTGAGACTGTCATCAACTATGACACTACAAACATACCCTTCAATTGCATCAAGCTTTAAATAAAAACTATTACCATTCATTTCAATTCTTGCTACTTCTGATCCATGAATATCAACAATAAAACACCAATTATTCTTGAAAGAAACTTCATAACCATTCCTTAACATTTGTGCAACACTTAGTAGATTTTGGTCTAGTTCTGGAATGTAAAGAACATTGTGAACGAACTTAGTACCTCTTTTAGTGTTGACAGCAATTGTCCCTTTCCCTTTGGCCTGCACAACATCACCATTTTCCAATTGGATTCTCGGTTGAATAGATTCATCAATGGAAGAGAAAATTGCCAAATGCTTGGTCATGTGGCTGGTACAATCACTGTCAATCAGCCAGACATTCACCCAATGCATGTTGTCATTCTGTGGTGCCATAAATAGGTGTTCATCCTCCCCTTTCTCTTCTTCTGAAATGTTTGCTTGTTGTTCAATAAGCTGCTGAGGTTGCCTTTTCTTTGCTCTACAAAACTTCTCATTATGGCCAAAATTGTTGCAGAAGGAACATTTAAAGGAAGGTTTATTTTTGTACCAACAATCCTTCTCAACATGGTTTGTTCTTCTGCAATGAGAGCACGATGAGTAAACTTGTTTACCTGAAGTATTTTCAGTTTTCCATTTAATAGAATTGAACTGCTTCTTCCTCTACATATCTCTATAATTTGTTCCCATAATGCTGGTTTGGAAGGCCCCTTCCATGACCTCTTCATCTCTCATTTGCACTCTTTGTTCTTGAACAAGCAATTTGCTTGTCAACTCTGCAATTGAGAGAATGTTTAAGTCACAAGACTCTTCAATTGTAAAAATTTTGGCTTCAAATTTTTGTGACAAAGAAACCATCATTTTCTCTACCACCTTTTGATCTTCAATCACCTTTCCAAACAGTCTCATTTGATTCACAACATCCATTAATTTGTCAGAATAATCCTTGACAGATTCATCATCCTTCATCTTCATCAGTTCAAAATCCCTTTTCAATGCAAGGATTCGAACTGTTTTGACTCTGCTACTCCCTTCAAAATTTCCTTGAAGCTTGTCCCATACAAGCTTTGGTGTTTCCAAGTCCATAATCTTGGTGAAGATGATCTGCAAGTCCCGAGTGTAGGCAGGTAATGACTTTGTCCTTCTTCAGTTTTTCTTCTTCATGTGCGAATCTGAGCAAGTGTTGGATTTGCTGATAATGGTGATGGATCAGCATCGGTTGTAACCACATTCCACAACCCTTGAGATCTTAGATATAATCTCATTTTTACAGCCCATATGTGATAGTGTTCTCCAGTAAATACTGGAATGACAGGAGCAGTGTTGCTTCAGGTAGACATATTTTGATAAAAATAAACCTCTTTTGTTTGCAATCACTCACTCTGTGTTTAGCTCTTAAACTCTCTTGTGTTTATCACTCAACAAAGTCCCACAGTCCCGTAAGAAAAACTGCTTTAATACCACTGTTGGACTTTTGATTTGAACAATAACTATTTAGAACAATTACTATTGAGATTAAAAATATGGAAAAATAAGAAATCTTGAAAAACTCGAAAATCACAAATATTAGAATGAATCTCACTAAATTTATTCAATTGAAACTTGCCTATTTATAGGCTTACAAGAACTAGAAATTGAAATAAACTAGAACTCTCAATAGACTAGGAGAGGTTATTGGATAAATAATAGGTTTGTTGATAAAACCTATTATGAATAGTAATTTCAACTAAATTAAAAGACTACAACTAAATCTTCTTATCTTCAAAGCTAATCTCATTAAAATCTAACACTCCTCCTTGAGATTTGCTTTGGACATCCCCAACTTCATCTTCAGGAACTCCAATCTTGCTTGAAATTGTTTGAAATAACTCATAAAATGTTTGAAATTGTGTTTTAAAAATGTTTTTGAAAAATGTTTTTTTTTATTATTTTAATTAATTTTTTTTATTATTTTAATTAAGTTTTTTTTTATATATTTTTAAATCATTTTGATATGTTGATATCAATAATATTTTTTAAAAAAATAAAAAAATATAATAATTATATTTCTTATTTTATAAATAAAAAACAATTTGAAAAACAATCTCACAACACTCCCAAATAATTAATAAAACCTCCCCAAGGAGTTATATACTTTACACACACACATACCTTGCATGCAATACTGCAATAGTGTGAATTGTTATCTTGCAAACTTCTGTCACAGATGATGCATCTACTACAGTCCTTGAAATTAATTCGCTGACGATGATAATGGTTCCTTCGCTTCAAGAATAGCACTTTAGCTTTATTTGTCAGATAAGTCTGTGGACAAAGCAAAACAGCTTAATTGTATATGTGTCTAAAAAGTCTAGAATATATATATATAGATATAGATATACAATCATTTAATGATTATAATCAAGTAGGATAGAAGTCCAGAGTAAAAACGAGGAGATAAAGAAGTAAATTAAGGAGGAGAAAACCTGTATCCCAGAGCAGTTGAAGAGCTTGGACAAGTCTTGCCGATTGATTACATCGCTATACATATATCTTCGAATCTACAGCTCCATGGAAAACATGCACAGAACAGAGAATCAAGCTCCACGCATGCGTATATAATGCAGTGAAGATTAACTAGGAAGAAGAGGAGATGATGGAGTTGAGAGAGATGATGCACCTTGACGTGCTTATGGCGAGCATGAAACTGGAAGACAATTTGAGCACAGAGAAGAATAGCAATCAGCACAAAAACGATCCAGTTTTGAGTCTGGATGGGTGGCGCATGCCCTGAAGAAGACGGTGCTGTACATTACAACTTCCCATTGCGGCACCGCAGAATAGTTTTTTCTGCAAAACCATTAATTTGTTTATTCATGCTGAGATTAGCAGAGTTTTATGCTGTGGAAGTATTAAAATGCAGGAAAGTGAAGCTTCCATGAGGGAGGTGAGGGAGATTACTGGGCGTTTTGATGCACGGAGTTGTTTGATTCCCACAACCTTTCCCATCGTTCTTCAATTCTGTAATAAATTAAAAGGACTCTAGTTTGACGTCTCTGCCATGATCCTGGATCATTTATAAGCCATAGCAGCTTTTTGCTATAGTCAAAGTCAAGTTCCCTGTAGATAAAATACAATAGAATTTTAATAAGATTTGGCCATGCCTTGCAGAAATTTCACTCGAGATGAAACAGTTGACTGGGTGATAAAATACAATAAAATTTGTGATTTTCCTGGAAGTGATTTTTTTTCACAAAATAGAAAACGTATTTCACATGGTGGATTGGATTAAATTGATTATGCATTTTTATATTATTTTTAGGTGAAATATAATTACACCAAGCCAGCTCCTTTAAATTCTCTTCATTCGTACAGGCCATGGCATTAAAAACAAAGGCCTGCTGCTATTTATTCCCTCCACCAAATTGACTCGGAACATTCTATCAGACGCTATTCTACCCTCCCATTTAGATCTGATATTTTGCTATGGGCACAGCTTCGATGGTGTTAATTCTCCAGCTAACTCACCAAACGAACGTAAGTGGATGCCACGTCATCAATCTCCACAGACTTGCCTTCTCGGCCACCTTGAATAGCTCGGTGCGCTGCGTTTAACACCGCCATAGAAGAAGCCAACGTTTGGTCATTAGATAATATCGCATGCCTTGTGTATGAAGGATGCACAGCCAAAACGCTTGTGTATGTGGTGTACGTGCTAATTATTTTTTATTTATTAAAATAGTATTTTTTTTAGACAACTTTATTATAACTAGAAAAAATTATTAAAATACAAAAATTCCCTGGATGTTAGGTCTTTTTATTGTTTTTAAGAATAATCTAGTCATTTTATTATGCTTTAGAAAGTAAAAATAAGAAAAAGCTCCTAAATGCTAGTTTAAAAAAAATGTTTTTAAAGACAAAATCTGTTACTATATCATGTTTTAAAAAGTGTTTTTTCTCTAATTATTCTAGTAATGATTAATAAATCTTGTGAAAAGACTTATTATTTCTAATGATTTTTTTTATCAGAATAAAAAAATAGTCAATTATATTACTCTAATCCACCTTACGTTGAGACTGTGACTGCAATGAAAGTTGAGTCCAACCACATCTGAAATGCCCAGTGTGTGTACCATTTCAAATTTTAAAAAATTAATTTTGGTATAGAAGTTTGTTTTTTTTATTTTGTTTAAGAAAAGAGAGAGAGATTACCGAAATACAACGACAAAAAGAGAAGTCAGAGTTGATATCAATTTTAACCACCAAAATAATTGGTTAAGGTGATGCCAACTGCCAAGAGAGAGAAGGATAGCCACTCCCAAAAACATTATTTATTAATTTACGAGTTGCCTCAATTCTCAATATTATCCCTGTACTGTAAAATATTACTAAATATGCTAAAAAAATACGTACACGCACAGACAAACCTTTAAAATCTAAACTCAACTTGGGTGAGTATAACGGCATGAAAATGAGTTGGGCGACCTTTCTAGTAGTAGATAACCAATCAGAGTCGTCAAGTGGAGAACGGAACCTAAAGACAGCACACAATACATTCAACGAAACTTGAATTGTTTGTTTCTGTTTGATTGACGTGATTGGTATAGCTTACTAGATTTTTAACAAAAAAAATTGAAAAAAAAATTATTTTTATTTTAAATTATTTTTTTAACATTTTTATACTATTTTAATATATTAATATTAAAAATAATTTAAAAAAAAATAAAAAATAACGAAGAGTATACAGTCAAATGATAGTTACATATAAAAATTAATTATTTTAATATTCCTCAATCATTTTAAAATATTGACATAAAAAATATATAATTTTTTAAATAAAAATAATTTCACCCACTTTCAACGTCGAAAATGAAGCTTACACGTTTTATTGGAGGAAGACAAGTACGACACTTGGAAAAAGACACTTTTTTTGGTATCAATTTTGAGCACTTTATTATGGAAATTATTTTTAGATGAATGAAGACCGATAATATCCAATGCTCTCAATCCAGTTCCCTCTTCGCATCGGCAACACACACAGCCACCACAAGGAACACCACTCCTGCCATAGCAAAACAGGAAGCCAAAAGAGAAACAGGAAGATTATCATGGCAGCAACGATCAATGATACTACTAATCAAGAGTACGATCGTTCAAAAGAAGTGAGACAGTTTGATGATTCCAAAATCGGTGTCAAGGGCTTAATTGACTCGGGCATCACTTCGATTCCTAAGTTTTTTATTCACTCCGCAGAGACCCTGTCGGATCTCAAACCCAAGAGGAGTTCCCGACTACCCGATGCTGAATCCAATCTGATCCCCACAATCGATATCTCGGGCCTGGAGGATTCGAATCGACGGTCAGCAGTAGTGGACAAAGTTGGACGAGCATGTCGTGAGTTCGGGTTCTTTCAGGTTGTTAATCATGGGGTTCCTCTGGAAGTGCTGGACCGTACGATTGGAGCTATAAAGGGGTTTCATGAACTGCCCACAGAGGAGAAGATGCGGTGGTATAGTAGAGAGATGGGGACTGGCGTCTCCTTCCTCTCTAACGTCGACTTGTTTCATTCCAAAGCTGCTAGTTGGAGGTAATAAATACCCTGTTATGTACCCTTCTAATTCCAAAATATTTTTTTTATATGCTAATTGATATTAAAAATATACTCGAACAGAGCGATAGCTTCCGCAGCTAAGTCTCTTTTCAATTTGATTTTAAGTAGATCATTCAATTCTGATTCTGAGTTGGTACATGCATGAGAAAATTATTCTTTCTCTTTATCTGAATCCCTGTACTTTAATATTAATAACAGTAATTGATCATTTAATTCTTTTACTTTCTTGACCCGACCAGTTCTCTATCCCACTGAATGGAATAATATTTAGTTATTGTCTAGATTTTTGTCCGTGAATTTAAAATTCACATACGAGGTATATGGGAATCCACGGGATGAATCCCTTGATTTTAAGGAGTTTAACAGTCAAATTCCCCTCTTCTAATCTTTCCAATAGCGTGATCCTCCAAAATTTCAAAACTTCACTTGAAGGAACGGTAATAGTCCCTGATCTAATGGATATGTGCAACAGTACATGTCTAGAAAGGCAGTGTTCACGCATTCTTATGATTTTAAATTATTCTGATACAAAAACTATAATATATTTCCATCTGCAGAGACACACTCCAGATGACTCTTGGCCCTAACTTACCAGAGTTTGAAGAAATCCCTGGGGTATGTAGAGATGAGCTTGTTGATTGGAATCACTACGCCAAACAATTGGGAGAGGTGTTGATGGAACTGTTATGTGAAGGCCTGGGATTAAATGCAGGAAAGTTGAAGGACTTGACATTTTTGGATGCTAGGACTATGGCAGCCCACTACTATCCTTACTGCCCCCAGCCTGATCTAACAGTCGGGATTATGTCGCACACAGATCCTGGGGTTTTAACAGTATTACTGCAGGATCAGATCGGTGGCTTGCAGGTTAAACATGGGGAGGATTGGGTGGATGTTAAACCTGTCCCTGGTGCTATTGTCATCAATGTTGGGGATATACTGCAGGTAAGAACTAGTAACTAGTCTCACTGCTCTTTAGCTCATTACCCTGGATACCTTAAAAAGATTGATATGCAAACAGGATGAAATTCTGAATTTTTAAACTCTAATGTTTTCCTTTATGAATTTCAGATTCTGTCTAATAACGAGTACAAAAGCAATGAGCATAGAGTGTTGGCTAATGGTTGCCAAGACCCTCGGATTTCAATTGCAATTTTCTTCAACCCACTCAAGAGGGATAACTTGTTTGGACCTTTTCCGGAGCTAATATCACCAGAAAAACCAGCTGTTTACCGGGAGTTTGTGTACACGGACTATATAAAAAGGTTCTTCACAAAAGAGTTGGATGGAAAATCTTTGACAAATTACTACAAGCTGTGAGGCATGGAGTAAACAGCAGGAAAGAACACTACCTTGTAATATGGATTACTGGACAGTGTGGCCAGTTAATATTCTCCCTGTAATTTATCATGCCTAGAAGTTGGTTAATTGAAATGCATAATGGCATTATTTGGATCACACGATCACCATGATCAATTATGTGCAGGTAATGGTAGCTCAAGTTGAATCCACTTCCCCGAATTAAGTAAATACCATTACAATCAATTATGACAACCTCTGAATCAATAATAGGCCTGCAGGAACATTAGCTTGGAATGTTCTTGAATGAAGTAATGCTTCATAATCTAATGTACAGAAACCTTCACATTGTATTATTTGTTGACATCCATGCTATATAGATGCCATTTTTTAATTACAGAGAAAGCACGGCATTATGAGTGGATTTCAATTGTTTTTTTAATCCCATGTCAAGGGGTTAAGTACAAGCACTGCTTAGGTTTCCCAATAACTTTAATGATCACTAGAAGTGAGTAGACATATCTGCCCCCCTGGCTTTATCAACATATACAGATTTTCTCCGAGTTGTAGTTCTGGAGAATTGGCTTGAAGAAGAGGATTTAAATGAAAGCAAAATCAAAGTAAAATATTCAATTAAAAGAATTTCAAATACAATCTGAAAAGAATATAAACATGCAATAATTTAAAACTTATGATGTAGGATTATTTCATTCCGAAAATTATAAAACTCAACTCCTTGTTCCCGTTGAGATGCAGTTGCTTGATAAGGGCAAGGAATATGTTAGTGTTTGATGCAACATCAATAACATCATGTGAGAAACCAAGTAATTTCCATAGAAAAAAAATTCATTATTTTGATAGATGAGAACAATTAATGCAATGTATGCTTAAATTATCAGATGTATCTAGATCCCACCTTACCAGGGCTTGATGAAATCCCACAGATATGTAGAAATGAGTTGAAATTTTATTGAAATTTAATCTTCCATATAAAGTTATTTTTTTTTTTGAAGGGTTTTGGGCTCACTAAATCCCACAGATATATTTAGGAAAAATTAAAAGTAACTTCTCTAAATTTTATTGAAATTTAATCTTCCATATAAAGTTTTAACATAAAATATTAAATGTTTAAATAAATTATGAATAAAAGAAAAATTAATCTTAAAAAATCTTTACTGCTATATTTTAGTGAACTCAAAACCCTTCAAAAAAAAACTTTATAACATCGAAAAAAGAAAATCTAGTTTTTTGTAAAGTTAAAGTTGATAATTTCGACAACAGAAGCTATGTTCCCAGACTATCTGCGCTTGAGGAAATCCCTCAGGTATGTAGGAATGATTTGGTGGAGTGGAACTTACAGACTGAATGGCTGAGCTGTTGGTGGAGTTGTTGTTTGAAGATAAGAGATTGAATTCAGGAAGATCAGAGATGTCGTGCCTGGAATCAAGGGCAATGACGAGCCAATACTATCCCTACCTGATCTAATGGTTGGGATTACATCTCATATAGATCCTGGAGTCTAGAAAGTGTCGCTTCAGGACCATATTGGAGGTTTGCAGGTTGAGTATAGTGGTGAATGGGACGATATAATTTGGAGATATACTTCAGGTAAACATCCATTTTAAATGGCCTTTCGAATATTTTAATGTACTCTAACCTGACACTTTGCAAATTGATCATTCGCTCATGAACTCAGATAAAATGCATCAACTACCTACTGACTCTGTTTCTTCACTTAACTATGTTTTTCGGATCATGTCCAATGATCAACACAGAAGCGTAGATCATACTGCTGGGAAATCGTTTTCATGAACCAAAAGTTTTCTATTGTAATTTCCTTCAATCCCAGTAAAAGGGACTGCTTGTATGGACCCTTCCCGGAGATAACATCACGAGGAAAACCAAGTATTTACCGACAGTTCATCATCATAAACTATATTCCAAGGTTCTTCACAAAAGAGTTGGATGGAAACTATCTGAAAGTTTACTATAAGCAGTGAACGAACAAATGCTCCAATGTAATAATATTTTTGAACTTAAACAGCCATTCTTATATTGCAAATATTCTAGGTTGGAAGAAACAGTGTAGTTTTCAGCATATTAATTTGGTAACAAACATGTTCCCTTACAATTTTCTAAATGACCTCTTTTATGCACTTTGACAACTTCCATCTCATCTACAACAGGGATTCATCAAGTTTGCAAAACCACGACATTTTTTTTACCGTTGACCTCTGTTATATGTCACATCCACATCCAGGGACTGTTGATCAACAACGCTTTTCTCAATCAAGAATTTTCTCAGTTTCTGTTCCAGAGAACATCATGTTTCCGTTTTCCCTCCATGTCCAAACCATTCAGCCATATCTTCATCTTCAGTAGATTCAAGGTACTTGAATCTTCTTTGAGTGTTGGCACGTTCAAATTCCTTTTCACCTTCTTCCACATGCACAGCACCTTTGCTCCTGCCCAACATTTCTAGCTTCCATCTCTCTCTTTCTTGGGCATTTTGAGACAGAATACTCTTTCCTCCCGCGATAGGGAAATCTACAAACCTCACACCCTCATTTGATGAGATTGAATGATTATCTTCTCTTTCTTCCTCCACAAATCTCCACACGTCTGCACCTCTTTTGTGATATGTTCCATGCACTCCTACAAATTTATGATCAGCAGCTTCATTTCCACTGTGAAGAAACTTCAATCCACTCTGCTCAGAATTACCTCCCGTTTCATGTTCAGGCTCAGTAGATGACTTCAAGGAATTTGATGCCTTTGGCCTTCTATGATCACATTTCAAGCATACCATGTTTCTTCGGAAATTGATGTAGTTGCACCTGCACAATATACACATACATATATATAATGGTTGTGATAGAACAATAGAGAGCAACTACTTTAAGTATGCATATTTATAAATCTAGAAAAATGGCAAGTGGAAATAACCCACGATTCACATTCCCACTCCCCAGGATTAAGCTGCCGCTTTGGAGGTCTCTCTTTGCATTGCAGACATCTTGTATTCTTGGCAAAATTCAAGAAATTACATCTGTAAGAATAAAAAGTCAACGGTAAAGAAGAGCCTCGAGTAATCGAATACCAATAAATCTAAGAATCCTTACATTGCACAAATCCAGTCTCCTTTTTTTAATGGAAGTTGATCCTGATCCTCGCATAGATGCTTTAGCCTTTCTTGGGACAATCCATCACACCGCAAACATCTAACTTTTCTGGCAAAATTGAGGAAGTTGCATCTAACAAACAATATATAGAAGGAAGGTCAGCCACTTGAAGACAAAAACTATAGATGCCTCGAAATTCATAATGCCAAAAGATAAAAACCATAAATTACTTAGGGCAAAGCCAATCGCCAGGCTTCATTGAAACATTTATTGGGTCTTTTTCTTGTGTAGACGAATTATTTTGTAAAGGGAGACCCCTTTTCAGGGGTTTGCCATTGGGGAGATCAGAGTCAAGTTCGTCATTGCTAAGCCCCACCAACTCTTTCAGCAGCCTTCTCACTGATTCTTTAACCATTTTGTTCTTTTGACATGGCTTATTCTCCACTGTACAGGAAACATAATCGAGCCCGTATGTCAGTAAAATGCGCATGACATCCACAGTCCGCCCACCTTCATCTTCTCGTGCTTTGACATATGCCCTTTCACAGTCCCCCCTTAAGTTGCAGGAGCTGCAAACCTACGAAGATAACCAATTTACAGAGGCATCCCTTACTGATTGATCTAGAAAATTTGCCAAGAAACATTGAAAAAAGAAAAATAAAAAATTTCTTTTACTATAAAATACTTTTCGGGAAAAAAAGTTTAGTGCATACATGTCCTTCGTTGATTCCCACATGTGCTCTTAAACGTTTCCCAGAGTTTACAACTTTTCTATCTATGCTAGGGCAGCCGCATCCTGCAATAACCCCAATATCTTTCCTCGAGAAGTACCTGGAAGCAGAAGTAGCATGAGAAAGAGAGGTTATTTCTCTCGCATTAACCAAATATCAAACAGGTAGTGTGCCTATTGGAAACAATAATTACGGAAAAATATAATCAAATTGCTTAAAATAAAAGCTGGAACTTAAACTACTCTATAAATAAAAAGAAAGAGAAGCAAATATCAAAAGTTAAGGCAAAATCATTCGCCCACAAATTAATCTCGGATACCTTACAAGTCCAGACCGATCCCGTGCAAAATTAAGGCACGCAGTTCTAATACAGCCCACGTCCTTGGAGCCCAGTTCCTTGTTTCCAACTGGGTTTCCATCAGCTTCAAAGTACCCTCTCCTTAACAACAATTCCATCAAATCCACCCATTCAGGCCAAGGATGGGAAATCTGAACCGTCGATTCCATTCGTTCACTGGGTTGGCTGTCATCGGACGGTTCGTTAGTTTTTGATGGAAGTTGGGTTTTTTGGTTTGCAGGTTTTGATGAATCGAGGACTTCTACCTCCCCGAGAAGGAAGTCTAGATCCTGGGTTTTGGAGAAACTGTGCAAATGTGAAATGGGTAGAAGAAACTTTGGGTTTTTATTACAGCTTTTAATGGAAAAAGAAAGATATTCATGGCGAAATTGAAAGAGCTTGTGCATTTTATAAGGATAGGGGGTTTTATTTGGGGCGGGAAATGGAGCAGGTGACCGTTATTTCAAGGTTTCATTTCATAGATTTTAAAGGGACAGGTTGGGTTTGCATAACTTTTTGAACTGGGATAGAGGAGGTGGGAAAATATAGGTGGTTTTATACAAAGTATGTGTGCTTGGAAACGACTATAAATTATGAAAGTGAAGTGTCATAATCAATAGTATGGACTGGGCTCAGCTCTGAAAGAAAAATAATAAAAGATGGACACTTCCACAAAAGTGGCCCATCAAAAAGCTAAAGCGAATAAAGTTAAACACAACCCAGCCCATATTAAAACTGCTCCGAAACACAACCCAGCCCATATTATTCTATATACCAGTTATATATACAGGAGAGAAGTTGACATTTCCGTGGATCCAGACAAGTGGAAACACATAGTATGGCATACCGGCGGGTCAAATTTGAACTGGTATATAGTAATGTAAGGGCATGAAGACCTAGACACTATGTGATCATCCGTTTTCTCCTGGGTTAGAGCATCTCCGGTGGGGAGTGCCATTTTGGAGAGGCAAATCTCCAAAATGGCACTTTGAATAGTGTAAAAATAACATTTTTGTTGATGTGTGCTCCAGTGGTAAAAACCATTTTGGAGAGTCATTTATTTTTATATTATTTTAAATATAGTGCAATTATTTTGTATGTAGTTTAATCATGCAATTAATTATACAATTAATAAGAGTAAATTATATAATTAAATAATTGCTTTTAAAAAACCCTCCAACAATATAATTATTAATTTTATATATTTCTTGTTAAGGTATTTGTAAATAAAAATAAATATTTTTGATATAATTATATTATTTTCTAATATATATATTACATTGATTATATGATTAATAGGAGTAAGTTATATAATTAAATAATTGTTTTTAAAAAACCCTCCAACACTATAATTATTAATTTTATATATAAATTTTTACTCTCTTGTTAAGGTATTTGTAAATAAAAATAAATATTTTTGATATAATTATATTATTTTCTAATATATATATATATATATATATATATATATATATATATATATATATATATATATATATATATATATATATATATATAAAAGATGGCCCCAAGGTGGGGCCACCTTTTTTAGCTCCATGTCCCGAGCTGCTAGAAATAGCAGCTCGGGAAGGGGGAGGTATTTTTACCTCCCCTTTTGGCACTCCCACTGGAGTGCTGAAAAGTACAAAAAAATGCCAAAATATTATTTTTTTATTTTTGCCTCCTCATTTTAGCATGCCAGCTGGAGATGTTCTTACGCAGCCTCCTTTTCTTACCTAGACCTAGACCTAGACCTAGTTTGGGATCACGCTGCAAATTGCGCCTTCCTGGTGCAGAAAATAAGGCTAGATGCGCACCTACTTTCTGTTCAGGGTGGAGAATGACAAAGCATCCATCAATGGGTAAGATTCTGATACTATATTAATAAATTATCTTATCTAAAATCTTAAACTGTTAAATAAAATTTAAAATATAATTTATATTATTTTTTAACACTTCTTCTTCTGCCACAAAAATCAGCTTAGGGCAAGTACAGATCAGCACTCTCCCGCCAAGGATTAATTTCTTCGATTCCATATGTGCGTGCGAGTGCGAGTGCAAGGGAGATAGGGGATTTAAATATAATGACATTGTATATAAAGAATAAGGATGCCTGATCGTGCACTCCAACCTTCCATTGGTAATGTGTTGATATGGCGCGGAGTCCAATATTCTATACTATGAAATCATTTAAAAAATTAGGTTTTTACATTGGATGAAAGATTTGAATACTCTTGGTGTTAATTAACCAGAGATTGTGCACTGTTGTGCTTTATATAGATGCATTGATTTACATGAGGAATTAGAGTACAAGACTAATGTTTACAATTGATAATGGCTATCCATCAATAACCTTACGTAACTGAGAAATTAAAGGGGAGAGTTTGAGTTGCAGTGGGAAACAATTGCAGCAGAGTCTTCATCACTTTATCTTCAGTCTTTGAAGACTTCTTCAACAGCAAGGACTCTGTCTTTATCCTTAACATTCCCCCGCAAACCAGTAGGGAGCTCCTCCACTGACAGCTTGTTTCTGAGGAAGCAGAAACGATCAGCTGTGTGTCCTTTTGTAAAGATGTCTGCGGGTTGAAGAGAGGTTGAAACATGTTGTAAGATTATGTCTCGGTTTGTTACCTTTTCTCTAACAAAGTGGTAATCCACCTCAATGTGCTTCGATCTTGCATGAAAAATGGGATTTGAAGCTAGGGCTAATGCACTGACATTATCACACCACACCACAGGAGCAGAGTCAAGTGCAATGTGCAGTTCACACAGTAGCATGCGTAGCCAATATACCTCAGCTGTAACTAAGGCCAAGCACCGATATTCAGCCTCTGTACTGGACTTTGACACTATTGGCTGCTTCTTGGCTGACCAAGAGATGAGATTGTGACCCACATATACGCCATAACCACAAGTTGATCTTCTATCGTCAGGATCACCAGCCCAATCAGAATCACAATAGGCATTTACACAAAAAGTCCCTTGTTTGTAGAATAGACCAAAATCCAGTGTATTCTTTAGATAACGAAGTACTCGTTTGGCAGCAGTCCAATGAGTAGAAGTGGGAGCCTGCATATGCTGGCAGAGCTGGTTCACCGAATAGGCTATGTCTGGCCTGGTGAGAGTGACATATTGCAAGGCACCCACGGTTTGTCGATACTCAGAAGGGTCTGGAAGAGGTTCCCCATCGAATTTAGACAACTTTGATCCTGAAACACATGGTGCTCTATATGGACGGACACCAAGAAGTCGAACACGATTTAATAAGTCAATGACATATCTTGTTTGCCGAAGATGCAGACCAGATGAATTTCGCACAGCTTCAATCCCCAGAAAATAAGATAGTTGTCCAAGGTCCTTCATAGCAAACTCAAGCTGTAGATTAGAGATGACAGAGGCAATGAAGTTTTGAGTGTTTGCAGTTATAAGAATATCGTCCACATAAACTAATAAAAATGCATGAACTGAATTTTGGTGATATGTGAATAATGAAGGATCCACTTGTGAGCTGTGAAACCCGAGAGACAACAGAGCAGAAGACAATCGATTAAACCAAGCCCTAGGGGCTTGTTTCAAGCCATACAAAGACTTGTTGAGTTTGCAAACATACTGGGGATGCACAGGATCTTCAAACCCCTTCGGTTGAGCCATAAACACTTCTTCTTCTAAGATGCCATGAAGAAAGGCATTTGAAACATCTAGTTGCCGAATGTCCCAGTTAAATGAAACAGCAGTTGCTAGCACCATACGCACCGTAGATGGTTTAATTACTGGACTGAAAGTTTCATGGAAATCAATTCCACTTCTCTGGAAATACCCAACAGCCACTAACCTGGCCTTATGTCGCTCAATACTGCCATCAGGTCTGCGCTTCAATTTAAAAACCCATTTGCAAGGAACAATATTTTTACCCAGTGGACGAGAGCATAGTGACCATGTATTATTGTCCATCAAAGCCTTGAATTCACTGTCCATTGCTGCACACCATTCAGGTCTAATGGCAGCTTGAGCATAAGTACGAGGTTCTGAAATTGTCACTGCTGTATGGAAGGCTTTAAGAGGATGACGGGTGGTGTAGTGTAGGTGGTACTCAGGAAACATGCGAGGTGCAGAGTGACCAGTTTGGGACCTAGTGATCATACGAGAGGATGGCTGATGAAGTGGAATAGTATCATCTGAAGGCAGCGACGATGCAGGTTCGATTGAAGAATTGGAGTTGATACCCAGAGATGAATTGGAGAGAGATAGAGTTATGTGGTTATCAATTCCTTCAATTGGCTGTGGTAGAGAGGCAGAGGAGGGGAGATCAGTACCAGGGGCTGTGGGATTTTCCTCCAATGTTTGAGTCTGAGTTGAATTTTGCTCAACATTTTGAATTGGATTAGGGTTGTCATAGGGAGGCACAAAACTGCAATTAAAGGATGGAGAAGAGAGATGGGGTGATAGGGAGTTCGAAATACCTGAGGAGACGACGCAATTGGCAGGGGCAGTGAAGATGGATTGTTTGTGTGCTGGGAAAATTTCTTCGTCAAATAGCACGTTCCTGGATATGTAAACTCGTCGGGAAAAAGGATCAAAACACCGAAAGCCTTTGTGATTAGAACAATAGCCAATGAAAATGCAAGGGGTGCTACGGTAAGATAATTTATTTGAATTGTATGGACGAAGACATGGGAAACATTGACAACCGAAAGTTCGAAAATATGAGTAGTCTGGTGACTGGAGAAACAGGCGTTCATATGGGGAGAAATAATCAAGCACTTTGGTGGGCAATCGGTTAATGATAAAAATAGAAGTGAGAAAGGCATCAGCCCAAAACCCCTTAGGCAAACCAGATTGAGCGAGTAGTGTAAGACCCATTTCCATAATATGACGATGTTTCCTTTCGGCGAGACCATTTTGTTGGGATGTATGAGGACATGAAAAACGATGCAAAATTCCACAATTGATTAGAAATTGCTTAAAGAGTGTAGAACAATATTCACCCCCATTATCACTTTGAAATTGTTTAATGGTGTAATTGAACTGTTTTTCTACCAAAAGCTTGAATTTAACAAATGTAGAGTAAACATCGGATTTATGAGAAAGAGGAAAAAGCCAACAAAAGCGAGTGTAGTCATCAATAAAAATTACATAATATCGACAACCACTTAACGATGGGGTGATAGTAGACCAAACATCAGAATGAATTAATTCTAAAGGAAATTTTGACTCTCTTGACGAATCTGAAAAAGGTAATTGTTTGGATTTGCCCAATTGACAAGACACGCAACTACCCTGTGTTTTTATGGAATTAGTGACTGGAAGAGAAAAATTGGAAAGAACAAGACTTAATGTTTTTGCCGAAGGATGTCCTAGACGACAATGCCAAATGGAAGTAGAAGCTTTGACCCCAACTGTCATAGTGAGAGCTTGGAAACGTGAAGAAGAGAGTTGACGAAGATTAATTGGGTACAATCCATTTTCACTTGGCCCCGTCAGAAGCGTGTCCCCCGTCAGCATGTCCTTCACAGAAAAATGAGTTCCAGTAAGTTCAAAGAGAACATTATTGTCTTTGCAAAATTTGTTAATTGAAAGCAGTTTAGCCGAAGCTTGAGGACAACAAACAACATCTTTTAACACAAGAACAGATGAAGAAGTTTGAATAGCAGCAGTACCGGTGTGGGATATGTTCAAACCTGCCCCGTTACCTACACCCACAGAGTCATCACCCTCATAAGGCTGTGAGTTGTCGAGATTGGCAATGTCAGAAGTGACATGAATATTTGCTCCACTGTCAGCATACCATTGATTTTGGTTGAGATAGGTTGTATTAGCTTCAGCAACCATGGCAGCCAATTCCATAGGTGGATGTCGACCCTGGTAGGAGTAATTCATCCTGTTGAAGCAATCCAGTGCTTGATGACCATCACGTCTGCAGATTTGACATGGAGATCGAGATCGATTGGTATTATTAGAAGACACTGGTGTGGAAGAGGAAGGTAAATGAGGCAAAGGCTGCCTAAATTGAGAAGGTGCAGGACTGGAGCTTTTTGTGGCTGCACTAAACCGAGGCTTGTTTTGACGAAAGCCTTGTTTGGGAACAGATTTATGACCATAGAAGGCATAAGAACTTGTCTCTTGTTGAATGTTGTGGCTGTGGAATTTCTGCATGAGATCGAAGTTCAACAGTTCAGCATGGAAGTCTGAGAAAGACATGGATTTTTACTTGGCCATCAGCATGTATGTGGTGACAAAGGAATGAAAGGATGAATTGAGACCATTAAGGACTGAAAGAATCAAATCTGAATCCTCAATAGGTTTTCCCATAGCAGACAACTCATCTGCAAGAGCTTTGACAGCATCCAAAAATTCTTGGCACTGCATAGAACCTTGTTGTAGGGATTGCAGCTTTCTTTTGATGAGGGAGATACGTGAGGTAGAGGGTGCAGCAAACCTTGCACCAAGTGCTTGCCAAGCAAGCCGAGAGGTCTCAAGACCATAAATAGTGGAGACCACCGCAGGAGACAGTGAAGAGATAATCCAGCCAAGAAGAGTTTGATCTTTATATTGCCAAACCATATAACCAGGATTAACAATTCCTTGGTTTTTATGTTCAGTACTGGTAAATTTAGGAGGACTTGTTTCAGAACCATCAACTATGCCCATAAGGCCATAGCTGCGAAATAAAGGGAGCAGCTGAGCACTCCATGAAAGAAAATTTGTGCCATCAAGTTTAATAGCAATAACTTGAGATGGAAGATGAAATGCAGCGGAAGAAGGAGAATCTGTGGAAGACATTGGATCAATGGAAGCGTGAGCTGTAGTGTGCTCTGATACCATGAAAGATTTGAATACTCTTGGTGTTAATTAACCAGAGATTGTGCACTGTTGTGCTTTATATAGATGCATTGATTTACATGAGGAATTAGAGTACAAGACTAATATTTACAATTGATAATGGCTATCCATCAATAACCTTACGTAACTGAGAAATTAAAGGGGAGAGTTTGAGTTGCAGTGGGAAACAATTGCAGCAGAGTCTTCATCACTTTATCTTCAGTCTTTGAAGACTTCTTCAACAGCAAGGACTCTGTCTTTATCCTTAACAATGGAATGACTTTTCAATACCAATATGCTATGTTGAAGAATATCAAACTTTATTGTTAATGCCTAATGAACTAATGATGGCACCAACTACCAAAGTAATCTTATCTATATGAACACATATGGGGTGTAAATGGAGGTTTAATTAATGATGAAATTTCTTTCATTTCTGTGGGCTAGGTTGAATAAAATTGTTAATTTCTTTCAAGTAATCTTATCCAATATATATATATATATATATATATTCGGAGACTTTTTAATAATTAAATTAGTGTCAGTTCAAAAGGAGATCAATTATACATTTGAAAAAAAAAACTTTTAAGATAAACATGTCATTATGTCTAGAAAGAAAAAAAAATTGTACCACCTTAAAGGTGTCATTTTATTTATTTATTTATAGCCCTTAAGGTTCTATCATGATAAGATATCTTTGTCTTTGTCAGGGTAGAAATATTTGACATAGCTTGAGATTTTTTTGAAGTTATAAAGACCATAAACCTAGTGTCGATAAGTCTATTAGATGGAAGAAAATAAGTCTCATAAATAAGTTTTATAGTTCATCAATCCTACCTACATATATGCAGGTTCAATTTTAAAGATATTGAGTTATAATCTTCTCTTTGGCAATATTTCTAAAAATTAGTCTCATACAAAAAAATTAAAATATATTCATTCATCAATTATATTATAATGACATGTTTTGCAACTCCATGTTTACTATTGTTGTGTTGTGTTATCTAATTTTTGCTATATTATAGAATAAAAGAAGTATTTAATAATTAGTTTTTGTATTGAGTTTATGAATAGTTTCTATTGCTATAATTTTAAAATATAAAATAAAGATTACACTAAAAGTATTTTAATAAATACATTTTATTTATATTAAATGATTTATGACTTCTTAAATTTACATAAATGCGGATATTTTTTCTATAAAAGTGATTTTTAAGATAAGAAGAAGCAGTTGAATAGGGTATTAATACACAAATCATTTTAATAAAATAAATTATATAAAAACACATTGAAACAGAATTGTAAAAAATACTAGCATATTTTTTTTATTTGTAATTAGAAAAAAAAATGATGGGAAAGGTTATTATTTTTATTAAATAAAATGGATCCTATAAGTAGCTGTGCTTTTATTGAATGCAAAGCACCCTATTTAGTTTTTGTATCTAGAAAAAATAGTTTTTAAACGATTTTTATTTTGATTTCAAATTAAAATAAATATTAGCTAAAATATCGTTTTAAACTAAAAATACCTAAAAACTGCTGTGTTTTAAAAACACAACAGTATCAAGGAAGCACCTTGAGTTCTTTGACAGCTGAACGTAGGGAGCCACAAAAAGCAGCATTTTCTCTCTCTCTCCACATAACCCTGCAACCCAGGAGCGGAACTGGGTATAAAGTTAAGGGTGCGATATATATGACAACCCTAAATTTTGAGAAAGTTTACAGTTTGGTCCTGCACATTGAAGTTTACAACTATAAATTATATTTTAAGAAATATATATTTTGCATCCTAAAAAATCATGTACTTTCTCTATAGCTCCTTTGTTATTTTTATGCTCAACCTTTTCTTTTTCTTTTTTCATTTTGACATCTTCAGCCCCGTTCATGCTAACCTGTCAAATGTTTTTAGGTTGGCCATGTGCCATGAAACCATTGGCTGGCTCGTTGCAAAAATTAGTAGATGAAAAGAAAGGGCATCGCGAGGGGGCATAGAATCTGATGCCTAAGAAATTGGTTAGTGGCTGCACGTCACCTCTCCTTAGAATTCTCTACTCCACCATATCCGTTGTCTTCATAATTAACAAGATGCTCGATCCGTTCATCTTGACCCAGGCCAAAAAACTAACAAAATACGTTCTGGGTTCTCATTACAGGCTGAGTCTTCTACAAACATCAACGATACCAGTCAAGGCAATCAGGAGTAGTTTTATCCAGAGTTGTAAGTTTCGTTCCGTTCGGCCAAATACCCGTCGAAATGTTGTTTTGTACTAGTTAAATAAACGAGACAAAATACTTAAATAGCTCATGTTTTTATAGCAGTCAGGGCTTAATTTGTTGGATGGATGAACTCTGTATGACAGCAAGGTGATTTGCTCATGTTTTTATAGCAGATGAATTAAAAGACGGGAGGAACTACGATCACATAATACTTAAATAGCTCGTTACATGGAAAGTAAAGGATTCAATATCTCACCAGAGAAATTAACATTTACATTTTTCAGCTACTTCGCCCTGCTTCGGTTTAGTTATTATAATTAAGAGTACATTAATAAAGACCAATGATAGTCCAGTTTACTAGTTCGATCTTGATCCGTACGTCTTCTGATAGCTGTGTTATGTACAGATTAATCTAGTATTTGCTATCTCAGAGAACATGATGGCACATGGTGTTCGTTCTATTGCTGCAGAGATGTATGGCGCTCAACTAATATGTCCAAGGCTTCCTTCATCCACCAATCCCTGCAAACTTCTCTCGCTTCATCCACAGTCATCTGATTTCACGTATAATAATATTATTAGCACGCAATATGTTGGCAAATTATTTGACAGATATGGTGCAACAGAAGAAATCAAAGCAACATACCCAGATTCTTTGCCTGACATTCTTCTCCGGCCAAAGATCAAGTTGCTTTGTCACGAGCAAAGGAAACATATATCCTTCATAAAATGTGCCATGTCTTTTGCTTAAAAAGTTCCATTTCCCTAGTCCATCCTGCCGTTTATATGCATCCATATTAAAAACAAAATTAAAAAACCACACCAATATATAATATATATAAAAAAAAAAAAAATTACTATGACTTAATAGACACCAACCTCAACATTGCCGAGAACCCCGGCCTCTTCAAGCGATTCTCTGGAAGCTGCTTCTTCCACGGATTCATCAAGTTCCCAACCACCCTGATAAGCCAATAGGTAACATAGATGTTAAAGCATAATTAGCGATGCAATTTCAGGCCTTTGATATACGAGAGGAAAAATGCGAAGCTATTTTTTATTTTTTTGCATACCTTAGGGAACATCATTCCTCGGGCTTGACCCTTCTGTGAAGTGATGGCCAGGACCTCCAGTTCATCACCTACAGAACCATCACTACAACTTTTGAATCTATATGGAATGCATCTGCAATTTCAAACATTCAACAACATTAATAAGAGATTTCTGATTAATTAATATAAGCAACTTAATCATGGTTTTGTTATTTGAATCAAGAAATCAAAAGGAAACGAAAACAACGTATAATGTCCATGAAGGAAAAGCGACAAGAATGGGGGCCACACCCACGAAAAGGGCAACAAAAAGAAAGAAAAAACTCTTCTCCTATCAAACAAAGAGAAAGGCCGCCGTCATCAAGAAGGAAAACTCATGGGGCCACGCAGCTACGCAATCTCAATACTAAAATCCAGAATATAAAAGATGAGAAAAGGAAAATTAAGACTCACCCAACAACTTGGCGGCGGCCCAGGTTATCATACCTCTGCAGCTCCCTCCCTGATCGAGCTACCAAACACGCCATTTTCGAGAGCTTTGGGTAATTCTTCAGTTAAAACAATCCACGGCAAGGGAATGACTAACAATCCTTTATCAGTTTAATTTCCAAGAAAATCTACCAGCAATTAAAGAAAGATAAGATCTAAATATTCCTAGATATACAAACTACGGGGGTTGAATAGAAATTAAGAACTAGCTAAAACAAGAATGAGGCTGGGAGGGTTGCTGGTTTGGCTGGCCACAACAGCGAGGCAGAAGCTTTATATAGAAAATTAACAAGAGATCACAAATCTGCCTTGGACCCTGTAAAATGTTTTCAAGTACGAGAGAGTCTTTTATCTGATGAACTGCTATATATAGAGATGGATATACAGATAGATATGTGTCTGAATTTATATGTTTTTGAGGTTTAGAAACATTAAGGGTAGGTCGGCACAAAGATGTGTAATGGACGCGTCGGCATCTCAATGTTACCTACGTGTCCTTTCTGTGTCTTTTCCTAGCCCCTGATTTTATTATTCTATTCTACCAGTAGAAGTAATTGCTAGCTTAGGAGGGCGGGTAAACGTGGTTAATACTGTTTAAAAATATTAAAAAAATTAACTTTTTTAGAAACGTTTTTAAATCCCAGGTAGTAGACTAGTCCACGCCCATGAAGAAGATGAGGAGTTGACATGATCAGAGAACTTACTCACGTGTGCGTGAGTGTGAGCTAGCTAAGATATATGCCATCACTTCGTGTTCGTATAAATCACGCTCTCCATTACAGTGGGTGGTCAACGCATTGCTGCTAACCTCTCCAAGCTAGGAGAATACCACTTTCCTTTTTTACTTTCAAATCCGTTTCCTCGCCTTTTGTTTTTTGGATCGAGGCTTCGGCATGCCCCCTTCTTCTTCTTCTGACTCCTGCAGGAGTTGCTGGCGATCCTGATCGTATTAATTACAGCTCTAGCAAAAGGCGACATTGATTTAGCTGGAGTATTTTATAGCCTCCAAATTGAAAAGAAAAAAGAAAAAAGAAAAAAGACATGTTGTGCTTCAATATTAAAGTTGTGACACTTTTGAAGAGATACACATAAAATAATAGAATGTAAGAAGTTAGATCTGGGAAATCAGTAGCGTTTTGCATTTGGTTTGAGTGCAAAACATATACTATCATAAATGCACATGCACTGCATAATTGTTCAGTAGCCAAACCATGTACTAATTTATATATATTCGTTTTTATTTTAGCTTATTCAAGGAGTTTTATTCATTAGTGAACTTGAAACGGCCAGTTTTTCTTCTGAAGTTTTTGAATCGCTGGTTTATTATTCTTTCCAGGGTAAAATGTAAAATCGGTTAAAAAATAATATAAATTATATTTTGAGATCTTACCTCATATCTTGTGAGATAATTTATTGATATACTATTAAATTCATGTTGATCCAGCGGTCACAAGTTCGAATCTCATCACTCTTATTCTATTTGATAAAAACCCAAAAAACTTTTAACTTGAAAGGGTGTATTAGAGAATAATATTAATCATATTCTGGGACCTCATTTAACAGTTTAAGATTTTAGATGAGAAGATTTTTTGACATGATATCAGAGCCAAGTTAACCCAACGGTTCTATTTGATAAAAAATAAGTACAAAATAATATGAATCTATGCAAGTTTGAAGCCCTAAATTTTTTTACTTGATGAAATATGTTAGAAAACGGTGGACATCCTGAGAGGACGAAAATAAAAGTTACATCGAGAAGATCTCTATCTATGCGATACAAATTAAGTCCAAACACAAGAAAGCCTGAATATGATGATTATTTTTCTTCCTCTAATTACGCCGAGCAATTTTCTCTGGTTTACTTACCGCTTTCGTGTAGGCAGTATAAGATAGAGTTTCATGGTATGACATCGATCCCTGCAGAAAACCAGGGCTCAAAGAAAACAACGAGGCGGCTCCAGGCTGAATATTTGGTATCAAGATTTGCAAACACAGATAGCAGTTCAATGTTGAAGATTGTAGTGGTTATTAATTATAATGGAAAAGTAGTCTCCCCCTCTACATTAATTAAGGCTGACTTGCGCAGGTAATTAAAATGCAATCAAGATTTTCGTGCTTATTGTTTTTTCTTTTAATAATATTCCTTCAGCTGGTTGATAGATAAACAAATAGCAAATGGATCTTACCAATTTCTACTATTCATTTTAGTTGTTTCTGTTTGTATTTTCCAGGTTATCTCTTCGATCAAATTGGTCATAAAGAGTGAACTCCTTCCCTGACATCTCCAAGGGCATATTTAGAATTTGCTGATCATATTTTAAATTTTGAATTTGACCACTAAACATCTAAACCAGGAAAAAAATGTGGCCCGGCATAAAACGTCCCTGTTCTTCCTCATTTTTCTGCTGCTACAGTGATTAATATATTTTCCATTACGGCTCAATTATAATTATTTTCGATATAAAAATAAAATCTGAAGTTATTTACTAAAATCAACAATGATAGTAAATAAACTAAACTAAGTTTTTTTTTTGACAATTACCCCCTCAGAAAATGATCGTTCACATAACTTTAAAATCTACCTGCTTTATATAACATGATGCCTGTTATGTAAAGAAGTTTCTCTTACTTTGTGTTACAATATAACATGTTTTATAATATAATGGAGTGTTTTACACGTGTCAACGATATAATGATTCGCCCACAATGGTAATTACTTTCATTCTATTGCACTTGTTGCAACTGTTACTAAGAGAAAAAAGAAAAAAGAAAAAGGAAATTATCTACTTCTGATGGTGACTGTAATGGAAATCATGCGGCGCGCTTCACGTACAATTCTATAAGCTACGAATTCTATAAGCTCAAATTAAACATGCACGCCATACAACTAGTCTCCATAAATTTGTTTTTTTATTTCATGCGTATGGAGAACTATTCACAGCCACTTGTTCAACCACGTCTGCATTCATTTCCTTCTACTTTTAAGAAATTTTTATTTCATCTGTTGGAAAGAAAACAACACCTTTCCTCTCTCTCTCTAATTACTAACAACTAATCAGTAATCTATATCAGCTTTGTCAAAGAAAACTCAACCATTTTGTTTAATCAATTCTACAATCCACTCCTCTATAATTGTGATCGGCAAATTAAATATAGCACCGTAGAAAAAAGAATCCCACGGATCAAGGGATAAGATACTCCGGGCGTGCTAGTTGAAAGCACCAGACTCTTCAATACAAATGAAATCGTCTCGTTAGTCCTCTGTGGCCTGAGAAGTCAGATCCATCAATTTTCTGTTCTCAATTCCACTACTTGCAGCAAGTTATTTATGAAGTTAAAAAGAATTGTCAAAGATCTCGAGCAGCAGACAAGTCGCCTTCAAAAGAAGACTAGTGCGACGTATGAATTGAGAAGGTCGGGCTCCCATGTTGTGGAAAAAACATGCATGCCCCGCCCACTACACAGGAATTTATTCTCATCGCTGTTTTATCTTCAAACCTATACAACTTGAAAATGACTTGCGAGGTTAATAATTAAGCTGGACGAGTCTTCCACCTAAGATAATAATAATATATAGAGGAGTGTTCCTTTTGAATTTTCATGAACACCTAATTCCATGTGATGCGTACGTGGTTGTTAGGATCCCTCTTCATGATTTTTTTTTACTTATTTATTTGGCTTTCCCAAGTCTATTCATAGGTGCATGATATCATTTATTGTCTTCATCTTCCTTTGTTAAATATAGTGAATGATGAAGTCATGAAAACCCTATCATTGAATTTAGCTTTCCATCATGATTGTTTTTGAAGTATATCAGCTTGAATACACGTTTAGTTTCTAGACTTTGTTATTATGTAAAATCAAGTTTCTATTAAATGACATGATGATCATATGATACTTCAGTTAAATAAAAGTAGGAGTGGTATAAATAAAAGGGGGGGAAATGAAAAATATGGGGTGTGTGTGATTTCTGAATGAACTTAAATGGGTTAAACTTAAAACCTGGTGAGGTATCTAAATCTAAAGAACTCGATCAGGTCAGCTTTATCTTTTGAAAAATATTATTGCATGGTAAGAGGAATCGCAGGTATCTCGAAAAGCATAAAATTACAGTAAGATAATATAGCATCGATGGAAAAGTTGGTGTTACCGTCGGGTATGCGCACATGTAAGCGTCAGTTGGCAGTGCAGGATGCCCACTCTGAATTCTTAAGAAATACATTGAAGGGTTTGTCCGAGCAAGAACACTGGGTAGAGCTCCAAAAATATTGTGCTCAGCACATCCCAGATGCCAGGGGTCGGAGCAGCTAGGGTTTTTTTTAAGAAAAGAAATAAAATCTGCGCAGCATCAGCGATAACTGCTCCTAATCTCATGTACACACGTGCATGAAACACGTGTATCCAGTAGAAATCAAGTGACCGGGATAAGAAATTTATCAGACAACTCTATACCAGTGCAGAATGATTGCAGGAGAGGAGGGTAGGAATATTTAAACGTCTGCCACGCGCGATGTTCTCTCTTTTCCAGTGTTTTGCTGTTTCTGTTTGCACCTTTGCCCTCTACTGCCTTTCTCTTTTCCTGTTGATTCGATTCTCTCGTTTTTTTTAAAAAAAAATGGACATGCATGAAATATTAAGATTTTGAGTAAGAGATGTTGCTGTAAAAAATAAAACATAAAAATATATTATAATAAGTTTTAATATTTTGTTGGTATATATTCTACCAAACCAATCCAAGTATTGTGCGTAAAACTTTTCATGGCCACCTAACATTGCAATATTCTATCCATAAAGTGTATGAAAACAAATATCGATCGTGTTTGTTGATCAGGTTAGGTATGTTTGTTTTAGTCTATGAGTAGGAACCCTAAATAAATTAGAAATTGGAAGAGAAGACAAGGAGGGAAATGATGTACCTGAAGGAATATGAGTTATTGATTTGGGTTTTATTACTAACAAGATTGGTTGAGTTGGACAATCTAACTGATTGAGATTGTTTTTGAAAATATTTTTTGTTTAGAAATGTATCAGAATAATATATTTTTAGTATTTTGCTAAAAATAATTTTTTGACATTAGTACATGAAAATAATTTAAAATAAAAAATCAACTTTTTTTAAAAAATATTTTTAAAACAGGGTATCAAAGAGGGCATATATGTTGGATGGAGTCATAATAGAGATTCCATTTAAGAGAAGTTAAAGGGGTGATCCATGTTATCTCATTACCATATAAGTGATTCGTTTCTTATTCTAGATTAACTTTTTTTTAACTATATAAAAAACAATAAGGTGGTGATAATTTATGTTACTTTTGTTATTACATTATCTGATATATGATATCAAGATAACCCGTAAGAAAAGTTATGCAAAGTTTAATGCTCCATAATTCAATATCAAATAATAAAATAAAATAAATCATTATAAAAAAATATATTAAAGAAAAAATTGAATCAACATGAATTAATTTGACTAATCAATCACTCATGATATGAGATTGGAATTAAAAACATTTCTCAAAAAGAAGAATCCATCAAAAAAAGGACCAAATTTCAATTATTTTATTTTAAAAAATACAAGTTAACTCTAATTGACTAGATTAACCTACCACTTTGTGTAGTTCCCTGGATTCAAACTATTTTTTTTAATGTTTTTGCGGACTTTTTTTATTCAGGATAAAGAACAAATTTAATTTATCAAGTATAACTTACTTTAATACTAAACCTATTGAAATGAACCTTCACGAATTATAAACGAGAAATATAAAAAAAAAATACCACATTTCTAGCAGCTGTGTCAATGATTCTCTGTATCATCTAGCCTTTACATTTTAACCTGTCTAGAGCTCTGGTGGTGCATCATGGCAATAATGGGGAATATTTGGTGCAGATGTGTTTCGAGATAGACATAGTTTGTGAGGTCAAATCATCAGCTTCTTTTTCCACGGCAGCATGTAACCACTTTTGACCGTCGTCGTATATTTTCGCAGCATTTTAAAAATAATAATTTATTATTATTTTTTATATCATTTTGATATAATATTATCAAAAATAATTTTTAAAAATAAAAATAATTATTTTTATATTTTTCAGATCAAAAAACACTTTGAAAATTATTTTAAACCACACTTTTAAACAAGTTTTAACTATTTATAAACTGTAAATTTTAGTACTATAGTCATAAAACACACTTGAAACCAAACTTTTTTTTATATAAAAAAAAGAAGAAATCCTAAAAATTTTTTTTTAAAAAAAAGATAAAGAATTTATTCCATGCAAGCCTTCCCCCCCCCCCCCCCCCCCCCGACAGAATTAGAGTAAAAAGACTAATATAATCTATTATAATGAATAATGTGGCATGTCTAGTGTCATACTAAAACACTAATGACTTTTATTTTTTTTATATCTTAAACTTTTTGAAGAAGAAAAAACCTTTTTTTCTGATATGTGTTTACAAAGTGAAAAAAATATTTTTCTATTTTTCATAGGAATAAAGAAAAGAAAATAAGAACTTTGTATTCAATACAAGCATAAAGTTAAAAATATAAAAATGATTTTTTTCCCTTTTTCCACAATAAAGTTGCTTATGGAAAAACATCTTTTGGGTGATCTTCAACGTTTTCTACCCTCCAAAAGCAATTTGGAAAAGTCTATTCTCCAAAGTTTTCCAACTCAAATGACTTTTGTTTTTTTTTGGATAAAAATATCCTCGTGAAGTTCACTTCGACCATATCCTATATGTATATAACTTTCTTTTGTTCTTATCCTAAATGGATTCAACGCTACAGCTACTCTGCAAATATCCCATCGTCCTCTCTTTTATTTCTCTCCAAATCTCCTTTCACAGCAATAAAATTTACAATCTAAGTACACATTCGTGTAAAATCTGTTATTTTCTCTCATTTTTTTAAATCTTCATTTTTTAAAATCTTCGGTGACCCTAACTGATGTAAAACTTGAACGTGTGATTTTAAAAAAATAAACCCAGAATCTAACTAGTTGAGCCACATTCTCAGAGTTATTTTTTTGTTATACTCAATTCTACAGACCATCAAATTCCGGCAGAGGTTAACAAATTGGCCCCTATCATCTTCCACTATTAGTTTCTGAGTTGGGAATGACTTCATTTTGGTGGCCGGGACAATGATACAAGTTGGATGGTTGGAATTTTCTATACAAGGAAGATGCATTCGAGTCCCTGTTTTTTAAACCACTTAGTGTCAAAATTATATTTAATTATATTTCTCTCTTCTTCTTTTTCCATCCCCGCACCATGACAAGTGGCTATCGTATACTGTGAAATCTGAGATTCGAAGCACGGTTGCTCTGGTCATTTACTTTTCTTACCCCATAATTAAGTAGAAACACAAATTCAAACGACGCATCAAACTTCCACATACAGTAAACCAAAATGAGGAGCCACTCCTTTTCTAAATTAGTCTACTGCAAGCCAAGAGTAAACCATGTGCTCCCGGACAAGTCTTCCTTGGATTTACAGAAATAGTCATCCCATTTGAATGGGAAATTGAGGATATTCATAATAATCGGAACGAACATGTGATGGCTGATGCTGCCTGACTAGCATATCATGATGTGTGGATTCTCCTGCCGTGCCGTACATAGATTTCAAATCTCACCCGCTACTTTTGTCCGATGAGGTAATGAAAAATTTGGTGATTTGTAGATGTCCAAATTCTGACCAAGTCTTTCTATTTTTTATTTTTTAAATTTTAGTGTTTTTGCTTCTTTTTCGTCTTCTTTTATACAATTGTCTCTGCTAGGTTATTGAAGATGTGTCCGTTAAATAAACTCACTATTCATAAACTTCATTTAAAAATAAACTAAGCAAATAAAATCAAAACCAGTGACATTTAAGTGAAGAAAGAGAGGTATAAGCACCCAGATAATAAAAAGTAAAGGCAATTAATTAGAAGATCTGTATAAGCTTCAGGGCCATCATTTTTTTCCCATCCCATCCTAGCTGGACAGGTGCACAGTACATGTTTGCCACCGCCACTGCACTAAAACAACCCAATTCCTGGCATCATCGATCCGCCTGCTCTAAAGAATAGATGGATCGCGATTGGAGGGGAAGGAGCAGCAAGAATGGAGAATATGTGCCTGCGCGTGCATGTGAAGAACTCGGTGAAGCATAAGTAGATACGAGAGTTTGGCTTTACAATATAGCGATGCTAAATCTGCACACAGGGTGAGACAGGTGTTCTATGATGGAAACTGAATTGCTTCTGGCAGCAAATGGCTTTTTGGTTCCTGGAAGTTGAAAATTTTTTAGATTGTATTTTGGGTTTTTTCACGGCTGCTTGATTATGTTTCTGGGTTGAATGTGGGCGACTCGATGCGTTGACAGGATGACTAGACTGTGTACTTTGTCATTTCAATCTTCTGAAAAACAGGTTTTCTGGGAAAATGAATCAGAGATTAGTTGTTTTTGCAGTGGGAATCCTATTTTATGATTTTAAATTGTTTTTTACTCAAAAGTATTTTTTTTAAAATTATATGCTGATATTAAAAATATTGTTTTATATACATTTCTAAAAAAAACATTAAAAATAATAATTACTGCAATACTTTCCAGCATTACATTAATGTTAGAGAATAATTTGCATTTTGTTATATCATTAACGGAAAAAGTAGCGTCCACTGGTGATGGTGATAGACGAGAAAAGTCAGTATCTACCGCGGAGACTTGTTTGGCAGAAAATAGTCAGAGATAGGCAACCACTAATAATTAGTGTGCAAGCACGCACTAGTGGTTAGGTGCCGTGACAGCTTTCTTTGAAGTCGTCAGTGTAATAGCGGATAGCCTGTTTGGGCCAAGTCACAACTTGCTGTATTATTAACAGGCCCATTGCAAGCAGAATATTTCGAATACATAATTTAGTAATTACTAGTTTGATGGCCCGCACTTCGTTGCGGACGGAGTAAATAATTTTTACAATTGTTCAGATTAAAATATAATATTTTTATATATAAAGTTTGATATAATGAAATAAATTAAAATACCCTGTCATAACAACAGTAACATCGAAGTGTTAACTTCTAAAATTATCATCACTATTACTGTTAAAACAATAACAATTATCAAAATACCTTGAGAGAAAAAAAAAGCAAGTAAGAACAAAAACTTTTTTTTATTGTATATATTTTTATTATTATTATTATTATTATTATTATTATTATTATTATTATTATTATTATTATTATTATTGTGTTAATAATGAATAAAAAACCAGAAATAAATAAAAGACAAAAAAAATTGTAATAACTTTATAAAAAGATGAAACAAAAAACTAAAATCAAAATTATCAGGCAAAAAAATTAATCTAACTTGAAAATATAAAAAAAAAACCAATAAAAAACTAAAAGACAGAGCAAAAAAAAAAGATGATAAAACAAAAATAAAAATTATTAGCTGGAAAAAATCATTTAATTTTAAAATTTTAAAAAATATATGTTCTACGTTGCGGGCTGAGCAAACAATTTTTATAGGATTTGCTGGATTAAAATTAAAATATAATATTTATGTATGTGAAATTTAATATAATAAAATAGCTCAACACACCCTATTATAACAATAGCAAAATCAAAGTCTTAAATTCTAAAATTATCATTGCTATTACTGCCAAAACAATAAAAATTATCAAACTATCCAAAGAAAAAAAACTAAAAAACATTATCAAAAGAGTAAGTAAGAAAAACAATTAAATTATTATTATTATTATTATTATTATTATTATTATTATTATTATTATTATTATTATTATTATTATTATTATTATTATTATTATTATTATTATTATTATTATTATTATTATTATTATTGTGTTAAATACACTTATATATACATGGACAAAAGTAGGGGTTATTTTAGAAAATTTAAAAAATAAAAGTATAAGGGCTGAAATGAAAATCAAATATAAAGGGATTAAAATCAAAAATTAAAAGTTTAAGAACTCAAATGAAAATCATATTTATTAATATTTTCAATTAAAGGACAAAGTTGCAAAAATTAAAACTTCTGTACCGAATATATTAAGCCTTTTAAACCCAATCCAGAAATTAAAAGAAGGAGGACCGAAGTGAAACATTAACATTTAATTAATTGCAATCGAAGGACCCAATCGAACAAAATCAAAACTTATATATCAGAAATCAGGACCATAGACACAATTAAAAGTAAATGGACTGAAGTGAAAAGCTACTAAAATCGGGGGGCTCTTCTGCACTTTTACGTGCAAGAGAGAGAGAAACGGTGAAATAGTATTTAACCGGCCACCGCCGCGTCCACGTCCACCGTGTGCCCAAATGCGCCGCACCGGGAGGAAGACTAGGCGGAGGCGTAACGGAATAGATGCCGGTAGGACAGTTCCGGCCATCATATCAGCCTTCACGCGCCACCTGAAAGGGGCGTGAGGCGGAATAATATCGGTCACGTGGACCGCACGCGCCGACAGTATTTCGAAAAATAAATAAATAATAATAGTCAATTACCGGCATACCCCTGGGATTAAGTCACCAATTTTGTCTTATTAGGGGCTATAACCGTATTTAGCCATTTTAAATAATATTAAAAAAAAGGTTGTGGCGGACCGGACCGGTCTGTACGCGTGCAATTACAGGCGTGACCCTCAGCCGGAACCTTTTTTTTGTCTTATTATCGGGGTTCAAATCGTTAAAACACTGTTCATCAGAGGAAAAAACAAAAAAAAAAGGTGAACGAACTCGGGCGACGCAGGGACGAAAAATGTCCACTCCACAGTGCAATGTGTCTAGTGCTACAGTGAAACACTGAGCTCTTTTAGATTATTGTATAATTACTATTAATAATTTTTTATAGAAAAATATATTATGATTATATCACGCTGTGGATAAATAGAAATCAAGGATAAATGATATAGTAATCATATGACTACTATATTGATGATGATGTATTTCTATCAAGATTCTATAGAAGAAATTTTTAGACATTGTTAATGTTTTTGCTGTAAAAATAAATAAATTATGAGAAGGTGTGATTTGAGCATGTTAATGAGTTCAAAAATAATTTAGATAACAATTAAAAACATGATGTTTTTTCCAATAATAAATAAATAAACCATGTGAAGGTTAACCCGATATAATCCAGTCAACTATATGAGTCTAAAGATAATGTAAAAACATTGTTTGACTTAAAAAAATTGAAAACATCTTTTTATTATGTAAAAAATATTTAAATGAAAATATATTACATCGTTTTGAATCATCTGGGTTTAACATCCCAAATCAATAACCTAGATTATAAAATCATGATAACCATATAGCCTTGTAAAAATAAACCATAATAAATTATAAAGTTTAATCTTTAATAAATTAAATTTTAAAATATGAAATTAGAAAAAGAAACATATTTTATGAAATGAATAAATTTTGATCCTGTTGTTTCAGGCTTAAAAGGCAACTGGGTTTAACTTGGTTCAGGTGATAGCTATAGTTTTTGGGTGTAGTTTGTGGAAAAATTGTGGGGATTTTGAATTGGGGTTTCAGTATTTTGGATTTTGAGATCGTGTTGTTCTTGAGTTATATAGGATAATTTCATACTTTATGTTGTTGATAAAAAGAATGAATAACTTTTATTGGTATTATATATAATCAAAGATTAAAAACCACGAATCTTTATCGCATATGACATGGAAATGGTGCGTAAGCATGATATGAGCAACCACGAATCTTTATCAGCTGATGCTCCTCTTGGAATTGAAAATGGAGTAGCTTATTGTATTGTGTGATCGCACTGGAGCAATGTAAGCTAACATTACCTATTTTGCTCACTCAATGTCCTTTTTCTTTTGAAAATTTGATGGGCCAGACGTATTGTTGATCGTCTCGTTTAGTATTCTACTAGTTTGATGGCCCGCACTTCGTTGCGGGTGGAGCAAATAATTTTTATAACTGTTCAATTTAAAATTTAATATTTATACATGTAAAGTTTGATATAATGAAACAGAACAAAATAACCTATCATAACAACAGTAACATCGAAGTGTTAACTTCTAAAATTATTATTACTATTACTGTCAAACCAATAAAAATTATTAAACTACCTCAAGAAAAAAACTAAGAAAAAAAAACAAAACAAAAAAACACGTAAGAACACAAACTAAAAATTATTATTATTATTCTTAATATTAATATTATTATTGCGTCAATAAAAAAAATGAAATGAAAGACTAAAAGAAGTCTAAAAACATTAACAAAAGAGCAAATAAAAAAATAAAATAAATGATAAAACAAAAATAAAAATTATTACATGAAAAAAAAATTGTTTGACTTGAAAATTACAAAAATTGACCGCACTACGTTGCAGGCTGAGCAAACAATTTTTATGATTGTTGGGATTAAAGAAATTAAAAGGGTTTGTTGGTCTAAAATTACAATATAATATCTATATATGTGAAATTTAATATAAAAAAACAGATTACCACACCCTATTATAAAATAGCAACATCGAAGTTTTAACATCTAAAATTACTATTGCTATTACTGCTAAAACAATTAAAATTATCAAATTATCCTGAGAGAAAAAACACTAAAAAACATTAACAAAAGAGTAAGTAAGAAAAATAATTAATTTTATTATTATTATTATTATTGTGTTAATAATGAATAAATAACATAAATAAATGAAAGACTAAAAAAATCCTAATAACTTTAACAAAAGATCAAATAAAAAAATAAAATCAAAATTATCAGGCAAAAACAAATTCATCTAACTTGAAAATAATAATAATAATACCAATAAAAAAACTAAAAGAAAGAGCACATAAAAAAAATATAATAGATGATAAAACAAAATTAAAAATTATTAGCTGAAAAAATCATTTCATTTGAAATTTTAAAAAAAAATATATGTTTTACGGTACGGGCTGAGCAAACAATTTTTATAGGATTTGTTGGATCAAAATTAAAATTTAATATAATAAAATAGCTCAACACACCTTATTTTAATAATAGCAACATTGAAGTCTTAAAATCTCAAATTATCATTGCTATTACTATTAAAACAATAAAAATTATCAAATTATCCTGAAAAAACAAACAGTCAAAGACATTAAGAAAAGAGTAAGCAAGAAAAACAATTAAATTATTATTATTATTATTATTATTATTATTATTATTATTATTATTATTATTATTATTATTATTATTATTATTATTATTATTATTATTATTATTATTATTATGTTAATAATGAAAGAAACAAAAATAAATGGAAGACTAAAAATATCCTAGAAACTTTAACAAAAGATAAAACAAAAAAATAAAATAAAAATAATAATTATTATTGCTATTACTGTCAAAAAAATAAAAATTATCAAATTATCCGAAGAAAAAAAACAAAAAAAAAATTAACAAAAGAGTAAGCAAGAAAAACAATTAAATTATTATTATTATTATTATTATTATTATTATTATTATTATTATTATTATTATTATTATTATTATTATTATTATTATTATTATTGTGCTAAGCACACTTATATATACATGGACAAAAGTAGGGATTATTCTAGAAAAATAAAAAAAATAAAAGTATAAGGGCTGAAATGAAAATCAAAATATAAAGGGATTAAAATCAAAAATTCAAAGTTTAAGGGCTGAAATGAAAATCACATTTAGCAGATATCAGGACCAAAAACAAAATTGAAAGGCGAGGGACCGAAGTGAAAAGTATCAAAACATGGGGGACTCTCCTGCACGTAAAAGTGCAGGAGAGAGAGAAACGTGGCCGGCGGCTTTAACCGGCCGCCGCCGCGTTCACGGACATTTTTAGGCATAACACGCCGCCGCGGGAGGAAGACCAAGCGGAGGCGCAGCGATGGAGACTCCGAAAGCTCGTCTCCGGCCACCGTATCAGGCCGCACGTGCCGTCTACAGAGGGCGTGGAACGGAAAACCGCCTGGCGCGTGCCCATCACGTCCTGACACCCGGGAAAAGAAATAATAAAAAATGAGGTCAATTACCTTCCTGTCCCTGCGCCCAAAGCCACGTGTTTTGTCTTATTAGGGGCTAAAACTGTATTTAGCCAATTTCAAAAAATAATAAAATAAGCAAAAGACCGGCCGGGCAGACCGGACCGGTCCGATCAGACGTGCGCAATGACCACGGAGCCCCCCGGTCTGGCGGCGTTTTTTGTCGTTTTCGGGGGGCTTTTTCGTTAAATCACTGTTCAAAAACGAGAAAAAAAAACAGGCGGACGAACTCGCGCGACGCACGGCCGAAAAATAGCGAGTCCGCAGTAAATGTCTGAGCTCTTTTAGTATATTGTATAATAATTTGGAATGGGGTCAATATTTCTCCTTGAAACTGAGTGGGGAGTGGCGGGTATCTTCAACTTGCATTGTGCTTCTCTGATTTGATAGGAAGAGATCAATATGGAGAAATATACGGCTTTATAAGATGTTAGGTTTAGAGATTTAGAATTGCAGAAACAAGAACACACACCAAATGATTGAAAGAATTCCTGATCACTTATTTCATTGAGTACAGATTTTAATACACAGAAACTTAATAAACTTTCCTAACAATCTGCCACTAAACATAGTGGATGAAACTAGTGACAATATGCTGTTGCTAGCTAAGCCAAATGCAGCAACTAACTTTAGAAAAAATAGCCACTAATCTTGACAAAGTCAAAATGAAAATAAAGAAAAACATAAAACATTGAAACTGATAGAAAACATAAAACTAATGTGCTGGAATTAAAATGTCAGCTGTCTAATACAAGATCAATTATCAGTGCAAGTGAGGTTTTGTTGGGAAGAGATCGATGTCTGTGTAAGAGCTACAACTTTAGACACCACTGCTTGAATTGGTTGGCTTATTCAGGTTTTCCCATCGAAGTGACAAGGAGCGTAACTACGATTCTGCTAGGCTGTAACGTGCAAGGGAAGAATCAGAAATGGCTGAAACTTAATTTCGAGTATCAGGTAATTAAATGCAGTTTCAGCACATTCATGGTTTCTCACCACCAGAATGGCAGATTCTTTACAGAAATTTCATTTCTAATTCCTTTAAACTTGTCATGCATGGAAAAAGAAGATGTTTTTCAAGCAATGAATTTTTTATGGTGGATAGTAGAAAATGAATAAGCAGTCAATTAGTGTTTAGATTGGGCAATAAAACTATTAATTAAGATATTCCCAATCTGTGTGGGTGTCCGCTGATTTATAAGCCTGACAAACAAATATTCCCAGATTACCGAGGGGATTGAGAAATCAAGATGGAGATTATTTTGTATGAGACCCTAGCTATCTGTTAACGATGAGACAATATTCACACAGTTATAATAGAGTTGATTGATTATGCTCCAAGGTGGAAAAACCGCAAATGCCTTCTAGTCTTGAGTGGCAAGTTTGGCAGGGCTTTGCTTTGATCCTTTCATAGAGCGAGCTCATTGGTTTCACCACTGCTTTTATGAGAAAAATCTGTGAAAATGACCGTAACAAGAAAAAAGAATAGAGACGTGGCAATCTAATAATCTGTCCAGTCTTGGATACTATCTAGTGTATGTCTGGGGTTGGGGTGATTTTGGAAATTCATTTTTGTTTGGAAATATTTTAAAATAATATATTTTTTAAATATTATTTAACTAGATTACCACGAGTTTAAATTTTATAACCTTATTCTATTTAATAAATATTAAGTTAAAAAAAACTTTCATTTGTGTTAGAAAATAAGATAAAACTATTCTTGTAATTTCACATAACAATCTAAATTTTTAAATTAAGATAGTTTCTTCATATAATATCAGGATTTATTGATCAAATAGTCATAGATGTAAATTTTACAATCATCATTTTATTTAATAAAAATAAATATAAGTTAGCAAGAATTTGTGCAAGCAAATTTCAAACTTAAATAGCTTTTATTTTGAAAAATGTATTAAATAATAATATAAATTATTTTTTAATATCCTATATAACATAGCTGTAGTATAGCTATAACCACGAAAATAAAAAGGAAGTGAAGAAAAAAAGAAGAGCCAAGAAAAGAAAAATGGATCAGGAAATCAAAGCTTTCACAGAGGTCCTGTAACATCAAAGATATGTACAACAGCTGACTGCTCGACAAGATCCAAGTCATACACAAGGAGGTGATTTTGTCATTTTGATTCCTAGAACTAATTGATACCAGCTTCCTGCCTAGCTTTATGCAGAACAGTATTTTGATGAACTCTGTGGTGTCTCTCGGCTAGACCCAGAGGTGAACGCGATTGCTGCCTATCGATCCTGCATCTTATAACCCTTCTCTTCTCTAGCTGCTGCAGAGATGGATGCATGGTCTTTTCGAATTCTTGCTTGATCCTTATAACCTGGCTGTGAATCGGAAACCCTAGACATCCATGATCCCCATCCCTGCCTCTGTTATTGCTGTTGTTCTTCATTGAAAGTGGCCGGATCCTCTTTAAAGAAACAACACTTCAGGACTTAGCGATAAGTTCTGAACCTGATGACAGGTATTTATGCATGGATGGTGCGTGAGAGAGAAGAAAAAACATGGTTTCTTCATGAAATAGTTTAATATTGCGGAAAGGAAAGGGAATTAAGTAGTTTCTCCACATTTCCAGTCCTGAAACCGTGTCAACTACGACGACTGGCTAAAAATTGATGTGTTTGGGTCAAAGAATGGATGGTGTCAGACCATTCCTTGTTCCTTCGACTGTTATCTGCGTTCTTCAAATTCACTAATGTTCATTCAAAGTTCATCGAACGGCTGTGGACTAGACCTTTCCCATTTGTGGAACAAAGAAAAGCAATTTGGTTATTTTCCGAGTCACGATAACTTCAGCAAGACTGAAGCATCCCATATATCGTCCAAAACAATACGCTTTTCCATACCTAAACCATCGATTCTAAACATTATTTGTCAGTAGATTGTGATTTGGGTTTTCTAGCTAGTGTTTTTAAATTTAAAGGTGATGTTGAACAAGTGACGGATGCATACATGTTGAAGAGAGAATATCCTAAATTCAAGGGCAATCGTATTCCAGTAGTCTGGGCGTCAAAGTCAGAATGACGTGAAACTCGCACAATTAATGCGTTTCGGCGAGTCTGTCAATAGTCAAAAGCTTGTTGTTGAAACATACTTTTTTTTTGTGCTGAATTTCGTCGTTTAGACCCCAAAATCATTGTTTTGTCATTTTGGAAAAGTTTCGTTTTGGCCACAACTTTTGATTTCCAAGTTCGAATCGACTTCCGTCAATTCCGACTTGCTCAGGATTTCTAGCAGTTTTAATTTCCGCAATTATTTTGGTTTTGCTATTTTTGGTAATTTTTAGTAATTAGTCCCGTTTTCTTGTCCAACAAGAATTAGGGTTAGGTTTTCGTTTTAAATATACTTGTAAGTCTTTTGACCAAAGGCAATCAGTTATTCAATAAAATTTCGAATTTTCTTGAGAATTTCTCATGTTTTCTAGTGAATTCCAGTGTAATTTATAGAATATAGGTCGTAATCTTTTTGTGTTTTCCACTGCGTCAAAAGGTGTATGCTTGCTGTTGCAATATACTTTTTTTCCCTTTTTTCCATTTCATGGTACGAATTAGAAGTCCTTATGATCTTCTGTTAATATTGAAGTTGAGATCAGACATGTTTGACAAGTAAATAAAAGGCAGCTCTCTTCCATATTTCCATTGTTATGAAATTAAAAATAATTTAATACTAAACCCCAAGTTTGGTGTATATATCACAGATTCACAGGACCAGGAGAAGGTGCAAAGCTTCAGCTTCTATATCATCATCCCGTGATGAGCAGCTAGCTAGTGCTGCTCCCTGTTAGAATTAGGTGAGATATTGCCTTTAAGACTAAAGATGCTGATTGAAGATTGGATTGCTGATTTGAAGATTGAATTGCTGATTTGAAGACAATATTTTAGTCAACTTTAAATGTTCTTTTGTATTTGAATTTTGAATTTATTTTCCGTAAAATCCGATTCAGTTGATTGCTGAATAATTGATTTTGTTTACCAATAATCTCTCATGGTTGTTGAGAGTTAGTTTTTTGATTCAAATTCATGTTTTTGTAAGCCTATTTATTGGGCAATTTCAATAATATTACATTTTGTTCTTCCAATTTCCCTGTTGCTTGCAATTCCAGATTTTAATTCCAACAGTAACTGTTATAAACAGTTACTGTTCAAATCAAGAATTCTAACAGTGGTATCAGAGCTGATGTTCCTTCGGGACTGAGGGTGATTTTGCGAGTAAAAATAAGAGTGATTTTTCTGAGTGCAAACACGTGAGATTGAATGAAACACGAGAGATTGAGAGAAAGAAAACAGTGAGATTTATTTGTTAAAAATCCATGGCTTCTTCATCCTCATTGTCTCACTCGTCTGTCCCAGTCTTTGATGGTGAGCACTATCACATTTGGGCTGTCAAGATGAAGTTTTTTCTGCGATCCCAAGACGGATGCTGATCCAAATCCACTACGTATGAATCCAATGTTGGCGCAGATAAGGGCTCATGAAGAAGATAAATTGAAGAAAGACAAGGCAATTACATGTCTGCATTCCGGAATTGCAAACCACATTTTAACCAAGATTATGAATCTTGAGACACCAAAACAGATTTGGGACAAACTTCAAGTTGAATTTGAAGGCAGCAATAGAGTTAAAACAGTCAAACTCCTTGCATTAAAGAGAGAATTTGAACTAATGAAGATGAAGGACAATGAAAATGTCAAGTCCTATTCCGGCAGATTGATGAACACTGTCAACCAAATGAGACTCCTTGGGGAGACATTTGAAGATCATAAGATAGTGGAAAAGCTTATGATGTCAATTCCAGAAAGATTTGAGGCTAAAATCTCTGCAATAGAAGAGTCTTGCGATTTGCAAACTCTATCTATTGCAGAGTTAATCAGCAAGCTTCAAATTCAGGAGCAACGAGTTCAAATGCGAGATGATGATGTTATGGAGGGTGCATTTCAAGCAAACTGGAAAGGAAGGAAGACTGTAAACTTTCAGAAGAAAGATTTCCACCATGGTAAAAAACCTCCCTCGAAAAATAAAGCTATTGTTCCTGTTAATAGACAAAATTTTGCAGCTTGTTCTTATTGTAAAAGAACAAACCATGCTGAGCAAAATTGTTGGTTCAAAGGCAAATCACTTATCCAATGTGATTTCTGCAAAAAGAATGGCCACAGTGAGAGGTATTGTAGACTTAAAAGGAAACAACCTCAGCATGAAATTCAACAACATGCTAATGTTTCTGAAGAAGGTAAAGATGATGATGATGAGCACTTGTTCATGGCTATCTCTGCTGTCAGCACCTGCAGACAAGATACATGGTTAATTGACAGTGGCTGCACAAGCCATATGTCAAAATTTATGTCAATCTTCTCTTCAATTGACAGATCAATAACACCAAAGATCAAGCTTGGAAATGGAGACATTGTGGAGGCAAAAGGCAGGGGAACCGTGACAGTCTAAACTGCAAGAGGTACGAAAATTGTTAACAATGTTTTGTATATTCCAGAGCTGGATCAGAATCTATTGAGTGTTGCACAAATGATGAGAAATGGATATGAAGTTGCTTTCAAGGACAGAACTTGCTTTATTAGAAATTCAAATGATTTAACTGTTGCCAAAATCAAAATGGAAGGTAATAGTTTTTACTTGAATTTGGTTGCTGTGGAAGGCCATGCCTTAAGTGCCAAAATTGATGAGAGTATTATTTGGCATAAAAGGCTTGGTCACTGCAATTACAAGTCATTGAAGATGCTGCATGACAATGACTTAGTGGATGGTATACCCGAAATATATGACAGCAAGCAGATGTGTGAAGGCTGCGAAATTGGTAAGCAACACCAAAAACCATTTCCACAGACTTCATCATATAGATCAGAAAAGAAATTGCAACTGGTTCATTCTGATATTTGTGGACCAATGAGAGTAGCTTCTTTGAACAATAGTGCTTATTTTATCTTGTTCATAGATGACTATAGTAGAATGACTTGGGTTCATTTTTTGAAGACCAAGTCCCAAGCCTTTTCTGAGTTCAAAAAGTTCAAGAGTTTGGCTGAAACTCAAAGTGGTGAGAAGATTATGATGCTAAGAACAGATAATGGTGGTGAGTACACATCAAAAGAGTTCACGGCATACTGTCAAGATGCAGGAATTGTGCATCAATTGACTGTGCCATATTCTCCTCAACAGAATGGTGTTTCTGAGAGGAAGAATAGGACAGTAATGGAGATGTCTAGGTGCATGCTATTTGAGAAGAAATTGCCGAGATTCTTATGGGCTGAAGCTGTCAACACTTCAGTTTATTTGCTGAATAGATTGCCTACAAAATCTATTCAAAACCAAACACCATTGGAAACTTGGTCTGGAATCAAACCCACTGTCAAGCACTTGAAAATGTTTGGCTCTCTTTGTTATTTTCAGGTACCTGCCGAGAGAAGGGGAAAGCTTGATGAAGTGGCTGAAAAAGGTGTGCTTGTTGGTTATGCAGCAGATACAAAGGGGTACAAAGTCTACAATTTGAATAAATCAAAAATTCAAATTTGTAGGGATATGCACTTTGATGAAACTTGCAGCTGGGATTGGGAGTCTCTTGATGCTGTTCCAAGAGTAATTAGCCTAGATTCTGCAGAAGCTGAAATAAATGATGAAACTGCAAAACACTTGCTAATTGAAGACACTACTGATTCAAATGTCTGCAAAGTGAGATCATTGGCTGATGTTTATGAGAGATGCAACTTAGTGCATGCTGAACCAACATCATACACTGATGCAGCAGTGTCTCCAGCTTGGGTTGAAGCCATGAAGGCCGAGATAAATGCCATCGAAAGGAATGGAACTTGGACCTTAACAGAGCTGCCACACGGGAAGAAAAGGATTGGTGTGAAGTGGGTGTTTAGAACTAAGTTCAATCCTGATGGAACTGTGTTCAAACACAAGGCAAGATTAGTTGCCAAGGGATTTGCTCAAGTTGCTGGTGTTGATTACGGTGATACCTTTGCACCTGTTGCAAGGCATGATACGATCCGTTTATTGCTTGCTCTTGCAGGTCAATTGAACTGGCATGTATACCATTTAGATGTAAAGTCTGCATTTCTAAATGGTATACTTATTGAAGATATTTATGTGCAGCAACCAGATGGATTTGAACTGGCTGGGGAAGAACATAAAGTGTATAAATTACACAAAGCACTTTATGGATTGAAACAAGCACCAAGGGCTTGGTACAGCAGAATTGACTCTTATTTGATTCAATTAGGATTCAAAAGGAGTGAAAGTGAAGCAACTTTGTACTTGAAACAAGAAGATGACAAGGAGCAGTTGATAATTTCTCTTTATGTTGATGATATGCTGGTGACTAGAAGTAATACAAAGTTGCTTGATAAGTTCAAACTGGAGATGCAAGAAGTGTTCGAAATGAGTGACTTAGGTGTTATGAATTATTTTCTGGGCATGGAAATACAACAAAGCAGCACTGGAATTTTTGTGTGCCAAAAGAAATATGTTGTTGATGTGTTGAAGAAATTTAAGCTGGAATCATGCAAGGAAGCAGCTTCTCCGTTGGCACAAAATGAGAAAATTTCGAAGCATGATGGTGATAAGCTTGAAGATCCCTCTGCTTTTAGAAGTCTGGTTGGCAACCTGTTATACTTAACAGCAACCAGACCTGACTTAATGTTTCCTGCAGGTTTATTATCAAGGTTTATGAGCTCACCTAGCAACATTCATATGGGAGTTGCTAAGAGAGTGTTGAAGTATATACGGGGAACAAGTGATTTGGGGATTATGTATTCGAAAACAGGAGGAGTAAGCTTGACAGGTTATGCAGACAGTGATTGGGCAGGTAGTATTGATGACATGAAGAGCACATCAGGTTATGTTTTTACTCTTGGTTCAGGTGCAATTTGTTGGAATGCAAAGAAACAAGAGGTTGTGGCACAATCAACTGCTGAAGCCGAGTATATTTCCATGGCTGCTGCTGCTAATCAAGCCATATGGTTAAATAAAGTCCTAGCTGATTTGGGTCAAATCAAAGCTCACCAACCGAGCTTTTTTGTGACAATAAATCTGCGATTGCTATTGCGCAAAATCCAGTTCAGCATGGGAGGACTAAGCACATCAATGTGAAATTTCATTCTCTACGAGAAGCGGAGAAAAATCAACTCATACAGATTGTTCATTGTTCAACTGATGTGCAATTAGCAGATTTGATGACCAAGGCTCTGCCAAGATCACGGCTGGAATTTTTAAGATTAAGTCTTGGATTAATCAAGGCAAATCTCAAGGAGGAGTGTTAGAATTAGGTGAGATACTGCCTTTAAGACTAAAGATGCTGATTGAAGATTGGATTGCTGATTTGAAGATTGGATTGCTGATTTGAAGACAGTATTTTAGTCAACTTTAAATGTTATTTTGTATTTGAATTTTGAATTTATTTTCCGCAAAATCCGATTCAGTTGATTGCTAAATAATTGATTTTGTTTACCAATAATCTCTCATGGTTGTTGAGAGTTAGTTTTTTGATTCAAATTCATGTATCTGTAAGCCTATTTATTGGGCAATTTCAATAATATTACATTTTCTTCTTCCAATTTCCCTGTTGCTTGCAATTCCAGATTTTAATTCCAACAGTAACTGTTATAAACAGTTACTGTTCAAATCAAGAATTCTAACACTCCCTTGTGTCTCAGACCTGAATTCTAACACTCGCCGTCCTGAACTTATCAGGATGATAACCCCAGCAAGCTCCATGACCATCTCCACATGCCTTCTGACAGAATAAGATGTATACAAAAAGATTAAACTATCCTAAGAAAAATCAAAGAGAGATTGTCCTAATTAATTTATGCAAAACACACACACACGTTGCCACCTATCTAAAAACGTGATACCCTCCTCTTCACGTGAAACCTTTGACGGCAAAGATACTTTCGAAGATGATTTCCACGTTGCTCTGTGTTGACGACGTGCCGCTTGCGCCGTAATTGAAAGGTTAATTATGAGGTTAATTAATGCTAATCAGTAAGAAGGCAGTGAAGTTCTACTTTAGAATTCTATCTTTCAGTTAAACTCCGTGATAAGTTTCTCTAACAATCCTGTTAGATTAACAATTTGCATGCAGCTATTTTATTTGGGAAATTCAACCATGTTTAATTTTGATTTAACTCGTGCTGGAAAATAAATTTGATTTAAATATTCTTCATAGCACGTGCATATATAAATTTAAAACTGGAATCCTGTACAGCAACGGCACAAGTCTGATATGTTTAGCTGTCAAAATTCCCTGACATGGAAGATCTTGCCACCTGCCGACGGAGTGTTATGGAGCTTCCAACATTCGTTTCAAGGTAGGAATATTTGAGTTTTGGGCTCCTCTTTCTAGGACCAGGGGAGCAGTGGTGGGTGGGTTCACATCCCGTACAGAAACTTTTTACCACATTTTCTTTATTAATTTGAGATAATTATTTTATTTAAAAAATCATTCAATCATACCTTATTTTTAAATGAGATTAAAAATTTTATGTTTATATTTGAAATAATTTTTTTTATAATTATATATGAATCTAATGACCAACAAAGTATATTAAAAAAATCACATACAAGTGTTCAATCAGAATTAGATTTTTTATTTTTATTTTTCATATAGTTTTCATGAATTAATTATGCTTTTATTCTCTTATATAACCACATTAAGATTATGAAGATAACAAAACAGCAAAGCAATATCGACATGAATAAGCAACGAGTGAATTCCTGTGTTATAGGAAACACTTCCACTTACAGACAATACCCAGCAAAGCTAGCTACCCACCCTCTCCATATCTTCTGATAATTTCTCTCTTTATAAAACTAAAAGCTCTCCAATCCAAACAAAAACAAGGAGAAACAACCACCGATGCACCAAATAACAAAAAGGCTACTCCTGCACGACCTGTGTAGAAGTGGTGGTGGTGGTATCAATACGGTACTGTATTGCTATCTTTGTTCATAATATAGTAATACGTCGACGCTCATCCCGTAGCATTGCGAGATCCACGTCCCCTGAACATAGCTTCTTATTTCCATGAATCGCAAGAAACATCCATTGAAAAAAGAAAAGGAAAAGGAAATGGAAAGAACATGGTACAAATTATAACAGCGGGGATGGTGTTGAATGGAACATAGTATTCACAGATTCGTTGATCCACCGATATTGATTATCAATTTTAAGAAAAAAACACCATTAATAAATAAATTAGAAATAGAAATATCCTACAGATCTTGTTGTTGAAAAGCAATCAGAACCCACATAGCACCACCACCACGAGACCAGCCAAAATCAGACAATCAGAAACACCGCAGAAAACTCAGTCAGCTAATCCCCAATTCCTTAGAGAGCCTCCATGGAATCCCACCGAGCACCCGTCGTCATCATCACCTTAAACTCCTCGAAATCAATCATCCCATCACCATCACTGTCAACCCCACTAATTATCTTCCTGCACTCAGCCATTGAACAAGGCTCCCCCAAACTGGCCATCACTTTATGCAATTCCTCAGCAGAAATCGACCCGTTTCCATCAACATCATAAACGGAGAATGCATCTTTCAGATTTTCCATTATCTCATTTATATCCAACCCCTGTGTGTTTAGTGCCACGAATTCTTGCAGATCAATGAATCCATCACCGTCGGCATCGAATTCTGTTATCATAGTTTGCAGCTCATCTTCGGTTGCTTGATGACCCAGGTTTGCCATGATTGAGCCCAGTTCAGCGGAGGAGATCTTGCCGTCTCCATTGACGTCGAATTTCTTAAAAACGTGCTCAAGCTCCTCAGCTTGGGGTCTTAGCCTGATAGAAGGTGATTTGGAATCGTTCATTGATGCAACTATAGCAGGTGGTGAATCTTCAGAGGAATCTGGTTTCCTGGACTTCTTCTTCTTGCGGCTGAAAAGGGCTTTAAACCCCATTTGTGTTTTCTTAGATTTGTTATTAAAAAAGAGGAAAGAGAAGAGAGGAGAAAGGAATGAGAGGGAGAGAATGTTGATGATATTTTTAGGCATTTGAAAAGAAACGGAACGTTTGAGATTTGTTGTAACTACCATCGACAAATCTATTGGTTTGTTGAGGTGAAAAAAACAGAGAGAGTTTAAGCTTATGATTCACTGCTCTCCTTCACATGCCATCTCCAAAAAAAAAAAAAAAAATACCACAAGTATTATGGTGGATTGAGATTTTTAAAATTCAATCAACCCTATACTTATTTATTTATTTGTTATCTTGGTTTGAGAATTTGGGATTTATTTTATTTTATTGTTTGCATAGATTTTTTTAATATATAAAAAAACAGTCTGTCCCTTTGCTAAAGGAGAATTAATTAAAATTTAATACGGTACAAAGCGTGAAAATTAGACCTACAAACTTATAAAAATTTATAATATAAATCTGACCCGTGAATATTTATAATATTTATTAAAAGTTATATATATATTTAACCCACTTGAATCCAAAAGATATTGCATGGGCTAAATTCATGATTTATAAAATATCAAAAATAAGATTTGGTATAATGGCATAACAAAACTCGATCAACTATGTCATGAACAACTATAGGGTAAAATTATAAATTTTCTAAAAATTTGTTCCCTGGTACAAAGTACAGACCGCGAATTAGTGCTCGCACGTTAGCGAGGATATCTCTGACCCAATATATTCAATTTCTCCGGTCAAAAATTCAAATAAACAAACCGGACCCTTTAAATGATAAATGGGTCGCATCGCACATGCTGTGTTAGATTTAAATCAAGTCACCTGAAACAGATTGCTAATCTTCACGGGAACGACCGGTCTCCTTAAAGGCTCACTGAGCTGAGATATTTATCTCGCCGCAGAGAATGTTCGGCATCATATCTAACTGTTATCGGTGAAGAAGTCGGTGCTTGTTTATAATGCTTGCTCTGTAGCTGATACAGTGGTCGGTGCTTCAGCTCTGAGGCATTATTAGGGCATGTGATTCATCTCACAAATTGTACGGTAAATCTCCTCACAAATTATCATAAACTCGTTATTCACAATGTATTTTTTTTTTTAGTTTTGACTTTATAGAACTGAATTGTAAGCCAGTTTAGATTAGTTAAATAGGAAATAGCATGATTAAAACATAGAGGATCAAAGTGAAAAAAACATAGGAAATTGATGTTCATGTTAGTACTTGTTCTTTTCAAATTATAAATATTATGCTCCTTCAATTTTCAAACTTTCAAAACAGAGTCAATTCTAGTATGAAGTTTTATTTTTATTATTTTAAATCTCTTAATTGAAAGATAAGAGAGAGTTGTCATATGGAAAATCACCACCACCACCACCACCGATTCAAATCATAAAACAGTCAATCTAATTCAAAAAATAATAGTTGAAAATTGGTTTCCAGTAAAAAAAACCATCATCCTGTCTGGCTGTAACCCCTATCCTCTCTCTCTCCGCTACAAAGGGGCTAACGGCCCAAACACAAAAGGAGGCGATGAACAGCATCTGAATCCTCGCCTATCTTTGTTCGGATGCTCCAAATAAAATAAGAGGAGTTAGTTTATGGGTAAACATCGTATCACGATCAAGATCAGGCGACCCGCCGCAAAACTCAGGGATAAGAGAATCCGGAAAGGAGTTGAAAGAAATTGCAAAGGACAATTCATCGATAAATTTCAGTGCAGGAAAGGGTAGTGGGGAAGGAGCTTGAAGTACGATCGGGAAGCCACTATTTATGGCCCCCCAAAAAACGCCAGTATTTCAGGTGGTTATTAATATACATTTGTTCTTTTTATTATATGTTTTTTTTTTATTAAAATTGATTCCATCCAAGTGAGCTTTAATTGTTTAATATATGTTTAAAGCCAATTGATTATCGAGTACACATTAATAGCAAGTGAATATTAATGCTATTTTACCAGGTGATATAGATTCTTGGGGAGAAGAAAAGGTTCTGTGGCTAAAATTAATTTCAGATGAGATTTTAGGATTATATCCACTGTTATTATTTAGTTAGCATCCTTCTAGAAGTTCATGTCAGCTTCTCCAGCCCCATTCGTACCAGATCTGTGATTTTCCCTTGCGTGGTCTTATTGAGTTTTTCTCTCGAGGTAAAACAGCATATTTGTTTCAAGGCTTTTTAACGACCGCTATTTCTTCAAGGAAAAAAAAAATTAACTTGATCATTGAAGAGTTCTCTAATAAATAAAAGAGGACTTATTATAGGTAATGATGATGATCTACCTGTATTTTTGCTATGAAAGAGAAGGCCAGATTTTACGACTCCAGTCAATAACTCTAACATTCGACAACCAATAGCCTTGTGGCTTGTAGGGATTTATGCAGAACATGAGGAGTTGAGGACATAATCATTACCACATCAGCTGAAGAAAAAAATTTCTTAAATTCTCCGAAACAATTAACGAGTACTAAATACTCTGGCTTGGATCATAGATCAGGAAAATGGATAAGGTTATATATATGCTGTACTGCCAAGTGCTAACAGACGTGAAACAGTTGGTAGTTCTCATGTGCAATTGCGGTTGTTTTTTAAAGTATTTTTCATTTAGAAATACATCAAGCCATTGAATCCAATGCTAATTTATGCTCTCTTTCATGGTTAGGTTTGGAGAATCTTGGAGTCCAAGTTTGCATATCCAAAGCCATCGACATTCAGCAATCTCTACTTTGGATCGGAAGGAAACACTTGCTAGGATTTTCTCCCAACTTTGAACGGTCGACGCAGAAAAAGACCGAATTTCAATGGGAGTTTCTCTGAAGCCATAATGTGAAGTGAATATATAGACAAAAGGGTGTAGGAAATGCAGACAAGTCATCACGGCAGTTCAAGCTTGGAAACTTACATTGCACGCGAAGCTACGTGGAGTGGTATTATTGTTGTGAAAATGGCAATGGTCTTAATATCAGACTTGAATATTACGAGTCTAATTAAGTTTGTGCCGAGTATTAACCATTTATAGATATATTTTTACGTGTTTTTAGATCAAATTCTAAAAATAGCCAAAAAGCATTTCTGATTAGGAGTTGCAGCGAGACCGCCACGTACGAATGTGAATAGGGCTCAGCAGATATTGATAAGAAAAATCAACGCGTTTGAAAATTTGGTGTCACCTGACCTTGCACAGCAAAAGTTGTCTTCCACCTGTTCATTGAGTGAAGGACCAAAATTAGAGAAGAACTACGAATATATATATGTGTGTGTCTGTGGAGAGATAGAGAGAGAGAAGAAAAAAGTCCATTATTCATCAAGTTTATGCGACCTGTTTTTGCATACAGAAGCAAAATATTCTCAAAATATTTATTCCAGTTTTCTTAATTGGGTTAGCATGGAAACACTTTCTACTGTTTTTATTCTTGTGCTTCTTTTGATTGTGAATCTTGTATTCAATGGGATCGGAGCTGATTCGAGCTTAAGCTGTATCGAGAGGGAGAGAGATGCTCTTCTCAAGTTCAAGCAAGGCCTCACGGATGATTCAGGCCGATTACTTTCCTGGGTCGGAGAAGACTGCTGCGCATGGAAGGGGGTAAGCTGCAGCAGCAGAACTGGCCATGTTGTGCAGCTTGATCTACGCAACCGGCCGGTTTCATCTCCAAACAAAACTACCTTGCGAGGCGAGATAAACCATTCTCTACTTAACCTGACACGTCTCAATTATCTAGACCTGAGCCTGAACGATTTCCAAGGTGCTGAAACTCCAGCTTTTCTGGGTTCTCTGAAAAATCTTAAATACCTAAACCTTTCTGGTGCATCTTTCAAAGGACAGGTTTCCCACCATCTTGGAAATCTTTCGAACTTGCAGTACCTTGATCTTAGCTGGAACTATGGCTTGGAAGCTGACAAACTCCGGTGGGCATCCACTCTTCCTTCATTGAAGCACTTGGACCTTTCAGGTTTGAATCTTACCAGGGCCGTCGGCTGGTTAGAGTCAACAAACATGCTTCCTTCTCTGGTAGAATTGCACTTATCCTCTTGTTCTCTTACAAACATCCCTCTCTTTTTGCAAACTAATTTTACATCTCTTACTGTTCTTGATCTCAACACCAACCACTTCAATTCCTCCATCCCCCGATGGCTATTTAATCTTAGCAGAATTCAACATCTTAATCTAGGGATGAATGGCTTTCGAGGCTCCGTCCCCAGTGACATGGGAAATTTTAATCTACTTGCAGTGCTCGACCTTTCTCACAATGAACTAGAGGGTGAAATACCAGAAACCTTGAGGAATCTATGTAATTTGCGTGAGCTTGATTTGGCTCACAACAAATTCAGTGGTGAGATTTCTCGACCTTTTGGCAGTCCAACTAGTTGCTTGCAGAATAGTTTAAAGAGTTTGGTTGTTGAAACAAATCTTCTCAGAGGTATTCTTCCAGACAGTTTAGGAAGCTATCAGCATCTAGTCAACCTCAATCTTTATTCTAACGCCTTTTCAGGTCCAATCCCAGCATCAATTGGAAGACTATCAGGTTTGAAAAGATTAGACCTCTCCCATAATTACCTGAATGGTAGTGTTCCGGAGAGCGTGGGGCAGCTTCTCAATCTTGAATATTTGAATATCCATAACAATTCATTGAGTGGCATAGTTTCTGAACGTCACTTTTCAAAGCTCACCTCCTTGACTACCTTGTATTTGTACCATAACTCACTAGCTCTTGATCTTCGTCCCACATGGGTACCTCCCTTCCAAATTCAAAACCTTGCATTGTTTTCTTGCAAAGTTGGGCCCCAATTTCCACAGTGGCTCCAAACACAGAAAAATCTGTCAATATTGGAAATGTCTAACACTAGCATTTCGGATAGAATCCCGAATTGGTTTGAAAGCATTTCCTCCAATATTGTATTGTTGGACTTGTCTCAAAATAAGATTGGAAAAAACTTGCCAAGGCTGAGAAAATCTTTTGCTTCTTCCAGATTCATATACTTGTATTCCAACAAGTTCGAGGGTCCTTTCACTCCTTTTCCTTCAGATGTGATCGAATTAGACGTCTCTAACAACTTTCTTCGAGGCCAAATCCCCCAAGATATTGGCAACATGATGCCACGATTGACCCTGTTTCATCTATCCAACAATTCCTTAAATGGGAACATCCCAGTTTCTTTATGCAAGATGGGGGAATTACGACTTCTTGATCTCTCAAAAAATCAATTTTCTGGGGGAATTCCTAATTGCTGGAGCAAGCTGCAGCATCTACGCGTGATGGATCTGTCTAGTAACATTCTGGATGATCATATTCCAAGTTCTCTGGGTTCTCTACAGCAACTTCGATCTTTACACCTGCAAAACAATAGTTTGCAAGGAAAAGTAACGGCGTCGTTAGAGAAGCTAAAACACTTGCACATTCTTGATCTCAGTGAAAATGTGCTAAATGGTACCATTCCTCCGTGGATAGGTGAAGGACTATCTTCATTGTCAGTGCTTGATGTTCATACCAATAGATTTCAAGGTGAGATTCCTCAGGAACTTTGCCACCTCACTTCTCTTCGCATTTTGAGCTTGGCACACAATGAGATGACCGGAACTATTCCTTCGTGTTTTCACAATTTTACTGGAATGATTGCAAATGAGTTGGCAATGAAAGAACAATGGCCATATGGTCCTACGATATTTGATGATATTTTTGGGTTTCAGTCTGTGGTATATGAGGAGACCGTAAGGGTTTATATGAAGGGAAGGGAGCTGGAATACACCAGGACACTTCCATTCCTCTTTTCCATTGATCTTTCAAGAAACAGGTTTGTTGGAGAGATTCCAAATCAGCTTATGAATCTGTTGGGGCTACAAAGCCTGAATTTATCTAGAAACAATTTTAGGGGGCAAATTCCTTGGAAGATTGGAGATTTGAGAGCGTTGCAATCGCTTGATTTGTCTATCAATGAACTTTCTGGCTTCATTCCTACAAGCATTTCTCAATTGAATTTCCTAGGTGTCTTGAACTTGTCATTCAACAATTTATCTGGCAGCATTCCATCAGGAAATCAACTCCAAACTTTAGTTGACAAATCCATCTACGCTGGGAACAGTGGACTTTGCGGGTTTCCACTTGACGACTGCCATGTAGAAGTACAAGTACTGCCTCCAGTTGAGGGAAGACCAGAAAATGAGTTCGAAATTCTTTGGTTTTATGGTGGCATGGGAGTGGGTTTTACGACTGCATTCGTAGGAGTTTCTAGCACGCTGTATTTCAAGGATTCCTGGAGGGATGCCTTTTATCGATTTGTTGACAAAATTTACAACAAGTTCCGAGTGCTGACTGTGGGTAACAGCACAAACCATCTATCAAGATAGATCTACGGAGACAAATTTGGAGGACATGCTTGAGAAGGTTAGTTCTTGATCGCTCTTTCTATATGTCAATATTGACTAGTTGCCTTTGAGAAATCTTGTAAACCCTACTGTATATTCATTTTGCCACAGGATATATTGAAAGAGAAATTGAATAAAGCTATGCTCAAACTAAGGGGAAGCATGGTTGTGCTGTGATCGATCTATGATGTCTGAGCCTGGAAGATATATTACAATTCTGTAGAGAACACAATTTCCTATTTCTTTCTTGATATTTGTTTTTCCTTGGAGTTTGCATTCGACATCTTGCTCCAACACCCATGATGCTTGATGAATGTCACCGGAACGTTTGTAGATTTATGTTCTAGCTTTCAATTCCCATAATGAATACAGAGTTTCACTGAAACTTGTTCCAGAAAGTTCAGTTTGATTGGGATTTGATGAGGTCAATTGTGAATGGTAAATAATAGTCAGCACTATTTCTTCTTCTTCTTCTTCTTCCTCGTCTTCTTCTTCCATCCTATCTGGTCTTTATATTTGTTAAAAAATATATAAGAAAATAGACAAAGGGAAATCACATTCCTCGCAAGTAGCTGGCTCAAATAGAAATCTAGTTCTTGAATGATGCTAGCTGCAACTCTCTTTGAATCAACAGTTAAGTCAACCTTTTGAGAATTCCTGAGATAAAATAATATATGATCAATTCTACTTTTTCTTCTTTTGAGCTTCCTTGCACATTTGAAATTGAGTCTCGCTGACTTTTATTTTGAGAACACTCTGATCGATGAGGAAAGGATACAGTGGAAAAAAATAAACGAAACCCTTTTGAAATAATGATGATATTTCAGATAGCAAATAATATATTTCTATATTATTGAAAAAATGATATCGAAAGATTTATCCAGGCGAGCTTTTAATTGATTGCTGGTATTTTTAACTATTTTATATTTTTATTGGTTGACTTTCTTAAAATATTTTCATGAGTTTTACTTTTTTTTTTACTTTTTTTTTTTTATCGAGCTTCACGTTTATCATTATTTTTTGTTGGTGTAGTGATTTTTGTTTTAAAACCAAATTGCATATAAATCGTTCAAATAAATAGTTTGATTTTTTTAATATATAGAGAGGGAGAGTTAATTGATATCTTCAATCCCAAGATTTTGAATGCTTGAAAGCTTATGATTTAGTTTCATTTTTATTTAAGAGTTAAATTGGGGAAGAGTGCCGTTAGAATTAATATATATATATATAAAAAAAAAACAGAAACAAATGTTTTAATAAGCCAAATATCAACAAGTAAAGGGACTAGGTTATATTTTATAAAACCATAAAGGGCTAAGCCATTAATATAAATGAAATAAAAGGACTAACAAATAATCCCCTCAATCATGTTTTGTGATGGAAAGTCAGAAACGTGTGACCCTACTAATCAAATCGTCCCCGCGACCATCATCACTCAGAAGAAGTTCACCCCTCCACCACTGAAACTATCATTTGCACCCTGTCCTCTCTCTCACACACACCCTATCTCTCTCTCTCTAAGAAAAGAAAGCTCAAGATGATAGCTTTTTTTTAGAAAGAGAATTGAATTATAGCTTCACGCTCCTTGCCTCATCGCTGTTTTATTCCCTCTGTCGAAGAACAAACCCATATACTATGCATATCAATTAAGCAAGTACTAATAATATTGTTGCTATGATAATGGAGCCATCGAAGTCATCACTACGCTTCATAGCCCACCAAGCATTCTTCACAGCCGTCCGATCAGGCGACCTTGAATCTTTGAAACAGATAGTGGGGGATCGGCCATCCGATGTTTCCGATCTAATGTCTTTGCAGACTGAAGCAGGAGAGACTGCTTTGTATATAGCCGCCGATAATAACTTGGAAGAGCTATTTAGTTATTTGATAAAGCTGTGTGATTTTGAAACTGTTAAGATCAGGCCCAAGTCTGACTTGGATGCATTCCATCTTGCTGCTAAGAAGGGTCACCTGGGTATGTTTTCTTTTCCTTTCTCTAGATGTATGCTTAATTACTGTCATCTTGTCTGTGACAAGTTCACAAATTACGTTGACTGCAATATAGTTTTGTTCTAGACTTTGATCTGTAAGGTTTTTGCCTTTATTTGAATGGCTTCCTTTTTTTCTTTTGAATTCTCTCCGATGTCCACTGTATCTGGGTGATTGGAGGTTTGTGGCTTCAATTTCAAACAGCTTGGTGATATTTATTTTTCAAAACGCGTGACAATTGTGCTGTTTCTATGAAATGGAAGGTCTAGGTTATAGTTCGTTTCCTTGATTCGGCACATGTGAGGGAGGAGGGGCTTCAGAATATAAAATCATTTTACTCGATAAACGTGGTCGGTCAAAGCAGCAATTCAACTTAATTTACTTTTTCAAAAAAAATCTATATAGATCACTGCCGATTGAAATTGGCCATAGTCAAATAGCACATTTGATTTGCATAATCGTTGAGGCTTAGGAGATTTTGTTCATGAAGGTTGAGCTTCGTCGTAAAGGATAGCTACATCGACTGTGTAACCTTATGAATGTGCCTCACAGCCAGTGATTTGTATTCTTGTTAGTTGATGGCACGTTGCTTAACTCTTTATGGTGTTAAACACTGGTTTTAGGCATTGTGAAGGAACTTTTGGCCATGTGGCCTGAGCTTTGCAAGCTATGCAACTCCTCCAATACTAGCCCCCTTTATTCAGCTGCTGTTGCAAATCACTTGGATGTGGTGAATGCCATTTTGGATGCTGATGTCAGCTCATTGAGGATAGTGCGTAAAAATGGGAAAACTGCTTTGCACACGGCTGCGAGGTATGGTCTTCTTGACATGGTGAAAGTTCTTATACTCCGTGATCCTGGAATTGTCTGCATCAAAGATAAGAAAGGGCAAACTGCACTCCACATGGCTGTAAAGGGTCAGAGTACTTCTGTCGTCGAGGAGATATTACTTGCTGATCACTCCATACTAAATGAGCGTGACAAGAAGGGTAACACGGCAGTGCATATAGCCACGAGGAAATCCCGTCCCCAGGTACTTTATCTATTGATTGCTAGTTAAAGATGATAATGCGTTGCTCTTGTTTTTCTTTTGTCTCATCTCCATTAATTCTCATTTCAAATGTATTATTTAATAACCAAATCTGATTTGTTGATTCATTGGGTGGATTATGAGCTTACTAGTTTCTGCCCGGATCTTCTTTGGCAGCATTGGTACTACTGCTCAAGGAGATTTCTCCTGTCATTTCTCTTTTCAGCCACATCATGCTTATACTGTGTTCTCTATTTCACAGATAATATTCCATTTGCTGAGCTACACATCTATTAATGTCAACATCATCAATAATGAGCGTGAAACTGCAATGGATTTGGCGGATAAACTCCTATATGGAGAATCTGCTTTGGAAATCAAGGAAGCTCTCATAGAGGCTGGTGCCAAGCATGCTAGGCATGTTGGTCAAATGGATGAAGCAATGGAACTTAAGAGGACAGTTAGTGATATCAAGCATGAGGTTCATTCACAACTTTTACAAAATGAAACAACCAACCGAAGAGTTTCTGGCATTGCAAAAGAACTAAGGAAACTCCATAGAGAAGCTGTCCAGAATACAACCAACTCTGTCACTGTTGTTGCTGTTCTTTTTGCCTCGATTGCTTTCTTGGCTATCTTCAACTTGCCTGGGCAATATGTGACGTATGGATCTGAAACAGGAAAAGCTAATATAGCTGACAGTGTTGGTTTCCAAGTTTTCTGCCTCTTAAATGCAACATCTCTCTTTATATCTTTAGCTGTTGTTGTTGTTCAGATCACTTTGGTGGCCTGGGACACTCAGGCTCAGAAACAGGTAGTCTCTGTAGTTAACAAGCTGATGTGGGCTGCCTGTGCTTGCACTTGTGGTGCATTTCTATCTATAGCATTTGTGGTCGTAGGAAATAAAAGTTCATGGATGGCTATAACCATAACCTTAACAGGGGCACCAATTCTTGTCGGGACACTTGCAAGCATGTGCTACTTTGTTTTCCGACAGCATTTTGGAGCTTTCCGGGACTCCCAAAGGCGCATAAAAAGGGCAAGTGGAAGCAAGTCATTTTCCTGGTCAGTGTACTCAACAAATATATCAGATCCTGATGAGTACAACTCTGATCTGGAGAAGATCTATGCTTTATAAATAGTTTATTGAAAAATACGCATGTAAAGAGGGATGCTTTGGCTACTTATTTTCTCCTTGATGTGATCTGCACTACTGTTTTTAATCCTTATTTTCCCAGCCAATATACAGAGTAGCAGTTCTTGTTGGTTGGTTATAGGATTTGGATTTAAAGGTTTTGCACTTTGCAAGGAAGTCTTGACTGGTCCTCACCAGTTCTGTAATATGAAAGTAGATATTTGTAAATTCAGGTGAATTATGATAGTTCATTGCAATTGTCTTCAGTCGGCAGCTTCTTAAGTTGATCGAGTAGTTTTGACCCCGTGGTAGAAATTGGTGACAATCACTAAAAAGATTTCTTGGTCGATTGGTCTGATTGCAGTCATTACTGGAAGTTCAGTGGTTGATTTATGTACAGTGAGTTCATCGCCATCTTGAATCGGAGTATACTGAGGGTGTGCTTGGCATTGCTTTTGGTTTTGCGATTGAAGTTGAAAAAAAGCAGTTTAAAAAAAAACACTTTTATTGCGGTTCAAAATAAGCTGTGAAGTGTTTGGTTAAAACTGTGGTTGAGTTGGAGGTTGAAAAAAAAGCAGTTTTAGGTGTTTGGTTACCAAACTTTACATATTGCTTTTTAACTTGTGAAATTACTTTAAAGGGCATAAACACACACACACATATATATATATATATATATATATATATATATATGTATATATATATATATATATATATATATATATTTAACTTGTGAAAATAAATTTAAAATTAATCACAATTTATTGCAAGGAATAATTCAAGTAAAATAATATAACTTAAAATATTTTTATAAATTAAAAATATTTTAAAAACTAACATCTACACCAACCAATCTAACTACTAAAAATGAAGGGATCGTGATGAGACATGAAGCTGAGACTCTCGGTAACACGAGACACAATAAAAAAGGCACACGTGCTTGCAACAGAGTCTCTAGTCTCTCTCTCTCTCTCACTCACTCAACTTTGAACTAGGAGAAAAAGAAGGAGACGACGACTCAACCATGGCGATAGAGTTTAGAGCACTGCCATTCACTTTTGGAGCACACGTGCTTGCAATTGCTGGTGCTATTATGGTCCTGGTCTGGACTTTATATTATAGAGGTGGCTTGGATGAGGAACATGGAGAGAAGGGAGATGCGGGTGGTTGCAGAAGAGAGGAGACGGGAGGCTTAGGGAGGAGGAGTTTTGTTCCTGGGAGATGTGGGTTGCTGTGGGAGCTGTAGAAGTTGCAGAGGAGAACAAAAGTTGAGATGGGAGGTTGCAGACGAGAGGATAAGGTAGGGATTTTGCTTTTCAACGGTTAATTTTGGGTTTGAATGTGTATCGTGTTTTTAATTTTGGGTTGCAGACTTTTGCGATCGGGGTTTTGAAAGCACCTAATTCGTGCTTTTTCTGGAACGGCGATTTGGGTGCAAAAATGGTGTGGGTCCCACACCATAACTGCGTTCTGGTGCAATACCAAATAGCAAATTTGTGGTGCGATCTGGCAATCGCAGATCGCACCACAATGCCAAACATGCACTGAATCAATCCAATTCAATTCAGGAATGAATTTGCTCACAAGCTCTGTCAAAGACGCTGAGCTTTGACCTGATCAGAAAATATCATCGATGAGGCCCAACATGACACCTTCAACAGCACGTTAGCGATTCTTTTGTCACCTAATTAGATGTTAGATATAGTCTGATTAGGAGAGGTATTGACAAGATCCAGGCTAGGAATCTAATATCCCGTTGAATCCCCTGCACAGAGGATCAGGTTTAGGGTTTAATGGCACATCCCATTTTGGGTAGCGATCGAAAAAAACTTTTAGTTTTTTGCATTTTCAAAATAGAAAATATTGATGGATATTTTCATAAATAATATTTTTTATTTTTAAATATTCTTGTAAGAACACTCAAACTTCAAAATTATTGTAATATAACATTTAATAATTATTATCATAGTTTTAAATTTCAATTTAGAAGTCGATGGCAAGATCTAGGTCCTAGTTCGGGTTGAGTTTGGTTGACCCGAGTTAACATAAGAATAAAAATAATTATTATCATAATTTTAAAACTTGATTTAGAGGGTTGATACAAGATAAAGCCTAAGTTAAAATTCTAGTTGACTATTGATCTAGATTAACTTACAGATAAAATAATAATAATTTTAATAATTGAATCAGGGTCAAGGGTAATACTCAATTTACTAGTCAAAATGATCAATCTAGATGGACTCGAATCATCGTAAAAATAAAAATTATTATTTTCAAAAATTAAAGCAACCTTTACTTGACTAAAAAGTTAAGAAATCAATTAGTTCTTACCCCGGATTTTTAACTGAATTAAGTCAAACCAATCATTCCTTAAACTTGGATTAATTCAAATTTGAGTCGGTCGGGTTCCATGTTAACTAATCAGGTCAATGTGGGTTAAATAACTAGAATTATTATAATATTATTAATGTCAACATATAATATAAACTAAAGTAAAAAATAATCAAACACAAACTAGGTTTAATTATTTTTTAAAAACATGTAAATTTGATAATAATACATATCAAAAATAAAATAAATAGAATCTTACCCACCATAATCAAACAGAAACAATCACTTCGTCTTTTATTCAGCACTATCAAACGCAATTTTATTTTATTTTAATTTTATTTTATCTTGACTCCATTCTCTCCATCTCCTCTGTCAGACCAGTATCCATACAAAGCTTTCAGAGTAGCCACTATAAACCGAAGAGGTATACTTCCAGGCTTGGTAGCTAGTACAACTACAATATTGTAAATGTCGAGTCATTAGAGAGAGATGTGAGCATTTAAATAAACAACAGTGGATAAAACGTTGATTTATTTTAATAACACAATGGAAGGAGTAATCAATTGATTAAATAACAGCACAAACACACACCTGGCAAAGATTGAAGTGAGGTGTACATGAATTAGCCGATTCTTTATTATTTTATAAGCGGCCATCCGTTGACCAGACAAACAAACTGCATTCTCTAAAATATTTTGCATGTGGTTTTTCAATAAAAATAATAATAATAATAATAATAATAACAGAACCACAAGGATATACACCGTTTCCAAAGTAAAAAGAATAGCCCAGGATAACCCAAGCTCATCTCAAATCAAAACCATCTTCTTCTCTTTTTCTTTTTTCCTTTACCATCCCAGCATCCAAAAAATAAACAGACAATCTACGATATACAATTTTACAATTTATACCCGAACCTCCTCTCCCGTGCGTAATATGATCAAAGGTGTAACTGCCCAAGGCCTTTCCTAGATGATCTTGGGAGAGCCCCGCTATTATCCAGAGAAGGTTGGTGCTGGGCTTCCTCTGGTCTTTGTACATCCTGCAAGAATAATAGCACACGGTAATTCCGAGTACAGCACCGGCAAGCGTACAGCTGTTGCAAGTAAAAAGAAGACTGCAAAATTAAACATGATTTTGTGCAAGTTTGGCTTTCAAAATTGTTTTTAACATAAATATTATTTTAATACTTTTTTCTAAGCAAAAATTACTTTGAAAAACAATCTAAACCACAAATCAAAACAGGTCCTGAGAAGAATTTGATGAACACTAATTGATTGCATACCCTGGCGTACCCAAATTTTTCAGAACGTAAAACAATTATATCTTCATTATAAGAAACTTTTTGACATTTTCAAAAAAGGATCAAACTTGAAAAATCTTTTATTCTATATATTTTTTATTAGCTAGGTTTTAAAATTAAATTTATATAAGAATTTTCACGACATAACCTTGTTAACTAAATCAGACCAAAGTAAAAAAAAATCCACCCAAGTCAACTCACAAAACCCACAACTATTTATGGACTCTGTTAAGTTGAATTAATTTTTATTTTCTTTTATTATATAATAAAAATACTAAAACCAATTCACAATAAACTTGACAGGAAAAAATAAAATTTGACAGGAAAAAACCAGAAGATTTAAAATTAAAAAAAAAAAAAACCAAAACACTAAAAGACCACTAAAAAAAGTCATGGATCTAGTACTAAAAAGCCCGAGTCCACACACTAGAACTGCATTATTTTGCTTTTGATAAGGGAAGGACAAATTCTGTTTTTGAAAAAAAAAAAAAAAGGAAGCAGCGGGCCATCTATTGCATAAAAGCAGATATTGCATTTCCATTCTCAAGCGCTCGGCACTACACCCTCGTTAACCATTGAGATGTGACACAAAATTGTTAGCCAAATGTTTAACAAAATATATAAGCTTGGTTTACTATTCATATATCCAGTTAAACCAGCGTCTTAGTTGTATTTATAATAAAATCACTAATACACAAATTTCTTCTGGACGACTCTATTCCCACCTCACTTCTTTATTCACAATCCCTAACTTCACAAGGTGACCAAATTAACTTTTTGCATTTCTTAAACTAGAAACTTTTGTAACATTAAATATACATAGAAATATAAGAATTTAACATGAGACAAAATAAAATATTTCTTAAACTAGAAACTTTTGTAACATTAAATATACATGGAAATATAAGAATTTAACATGAGACAATAATAATAAAAATTGCATTAAAAAATTATAAGAAATTTCATAATGTTTATCATTTCCTTGGATTTTAATTTTATATATGAAAGGATATTACATCCCAAAATGGATGGCAAAATTATCGTTTATTATTGTTTATGTTTTCATGGATAATTTTTTTTTTTTTTTTATTTAGTATTGTTGATATATTCTGTTAAATAGATTTTTTAATTTTTATTGGGAATATTATTTACACTAAAAACTTGTGCTCAATTTATGATGTGTAAAACATAATGAAATTCGATTGTAAATTTTTAAATAAAGAAAACTATAAACCAAGGTTAATTCTGTCACTCTAATTCTATAGAATGGGAATAACAACGGATGGAGTGAGAAATGTAAATGATGCCCACCCATTTCTTCCCCTAACGAGAACCACCTACTACCCCAACCTTACGTGTGCCACTTGAGCTGAACCTCCTACAAAAAAAGTTCATGATTCGCCCACAAATTAATCTACTAGACCATTACTAATGAAAAATCCCTACTTGTGCTCAAGTCTAGTCTAACCATTCTTGCTCCTTGCCCTAATTCACCTAAAACATATACTCCTATCACAAACCATAATGCCGAAAGCAGTACTAATTAAACTTCATCACAACAACAATAATGAGATAAAGATGTTGAGACAAACCTTTGATGATGACGTGGAAATTTTGCGAGACTGAGTCTGTGCTTTTGCATGCACCCGATGTTGTTGTTGCATTTGCTCAAACTGACGCAGCTTTGTAGTGAGATTAATTCCATTATGCAAATTAGAAGTCCCTACATCCCGGTTTACATCACCATCCTCGGAAATTTGTGATCCACTTGGAATGTGATGTAGGATCTGTGAGTATGAATTCCCTGAAGATCCTTGCCTAACTTGATTGCCACTGAAGGAATATGAAGGTACAGTTTTTAAACGAGTTCGCAGTATCTTAAAAGCTGCGCTTTGCTGCATTCACAAAGCCAATGAAAAAGAAACGTTAGAAACTAAAGAGAAAAGGTAGTAGCCAATAACTATAGATGCACAAAATGCATCCCATGAAGTCAGGAAGCATTTATGTCCCCATTAATTTGTAGCTGAGCCCTTTATTTCTTTAGCAATATCTAGACCGAGCTTGTATTTTTAATGCTAGGGGAACCATCACCACTGAAAGTTGGAAAAGCATTTAATCTTTCATTGTTTTGTCAGCATCACTCCTTGATTTGTAGCATCAATTACAAGATTGAGCCTCTCCTTAACATTTAAAGACAGAAGGAAAGTAAACATGTGTCCTATATACCACCTTCCACCATTCATAAAAGGCAACCAGACCCCTTTTATAAATCCTTCAAAGAACAACCAAACCTGGAGCATTCAAAATATATACATTGTCCACATCCTTAGATGCTGCATTCCCCTGTCCGAGGGTTTGACCCAGCTCACAGCCCAGGGCCCTGGTCATGGGCTGGGAACCCAAACCTACCTTTTTTGAAAGAAAAAAACAAAACAAAGTTGGTGTTTCCATCCTGCCCTGGCCTGGCCCAGGATCGGAGGTCACCTGATTGACCCGGCCAAGCCAGGTCTCATAATTGTTCCCCTTAGCATTCATGTCTAAGAAAGTTAAAAGGCACCATAATCATTTTTAATCTAAGCCAATCTGAGTGTCAGAAAAATGAAAATATCACCGGTTCTCCGAATGAGAAATAGGATTCATCAAAAAGTAGACGAGTAACCCTTTTCATAACCATATACATGCATTCATGCATGCGTGTGTGAAACTGCAGCTTATGAACATAACAATTGTAGAAATTCAGAGGTTCATCAGGTGTACCTGGGGGAGCAGCATCAGAAGACCATTTAAAGCTTTTAACAACCATGTATATCTTCCAGGATCAAGAAGCTGCAAGAACCACAAAACAGTAAAAACACTCAGCATAACAAGAAATGCTAGTCAAATGACTTTGCATCTTGCAAGGGACATGCATCACTTGCCAGATCAAATTACATAAAAACAAGACGACAATCAGAAGACTTGATCAGAGAGAAACTGTGTATGCAGACAAAGATACCAATGGACTAGCCAAATAATAACGATCTACATGTGACCAAAAGAAATAAAGGACATGTGACCAAAAGAAATCAAAGGACATGTAAACATGTCAAAACCTTCTATTGCCTGCTAATAAAGTAATAAAATATAGGCAAAATAGAAAGGTGAAGGCTAACTATGAGTTTAACTACCGCACCTGAAATCTAAGGTAAGCAAAGATGGGAGTTTCCAGCAAACGAATCAATTTATCCAGCTGTACCAAGAACTTGACATTAATATCTTCCTCTGCTAGCGACTGAATCACAGTACTGGCATGCTGGTAAGTCTGTGAAGAAAAGACAAAGGGCGATCACAACAGCAGTGAGATCCTAAAAATTGAAAAGGATGAATGCGTGAAAATATGTAGCTTGAAAATTCACAGAAAGGGACAGCCATGACAAGGTCAAAATACTTACCTGTGCTAATAAACAAAGGCTTATAATTGCCACGGGTGAATGGCACCACGAAGCATACAAAGAAACAAATAAATCTTTCCCGGCAGAATTCACCAGAGATTGTTTTAAAAGATTTCGAAGCTCAGCTAATTCAGAGGATTTGAGTAAAATCAAATTCAAAGCCTGGGAAACAAACAGGAAAAATTGTAAATAAGTGAAATGGACAACAGATGTGAAAAGGTATCAAAATGTTTTTGCTTTTGTAACTCTTTCCCCAGTTATGCATGTGAGTGCAGTTTTAGGTAGGAGAGCTCGTGAAGATGCTTCGTTTTGTTTAATATTTTTTTGAAGAAAAAAAAAACCCTCAAAAGTATTGTTTCATTAGGGCCCTCAAGCATCACAGTTTTAAGTTCCAGAATAATGATCAAACCTGAACCATTATAGATGCAAAATCCAGGTCAGCTTCCCCCTCTAATATTGTAGAAAGTTCACGATAGACCCTTTCAGCATCTAAAAGAACACAGAGTCGCCGGATTATCAAAGCGCCGCGCCTAACAGAACAAGAATGATTTGCAGAAGAAATAAGACATGTGATTAAAGCTACATGTAAACTGCAACTGGTTGACCAGCTAAACTACAATAACTTCTAAAAAATAATAAAAGCAGCAAGAAGAGAGCAAAGACTCACTTCTCCAGAAGAGAGTGATCAGTGCGGAAATTATGCACCAAGAAAACAACAAGTTGGCGAAAGTGTTGTGGATCTTTCGCTATGCATGCATGAACCTCAAGAACAAGGAGTACCACCTGGAGACATAAACAGAATTGCAACAAATTAAAAATATGAAAACCCAGCACAAGATAATTTTTTGATCTGTATATATATGCTGCAATAATTTAATAGGTAGACAATAACAGGAGGGGGGGGAGTTAAAAGCTAATGAGAAGTACAGAGAACAGAAAGAAAACAGCAAAGAGATTCTAACAACTGGAAGATAAATTTCAACCATGGAGTTTATACTCTTCTATGGAACTGGACCAACTTCAAAGGCAGGCCCGATGTGTTGTATAATCCATAGTGATAAAAATAATAATCTAGTGGTTTAGTGGGATTTCTCTTTTAGCATCCTAGGATTTGTTTTTGATACCATGCTCCCTTGTGACAGAGAAATTGTGTAAAACACAATAAGAGAAATGGGGCTCAGAAAAAGATCTCCAAGTATTAGGTCTTTAAGATTTTCTGCAGGGTAATTAGTTTTCCCACTTAAAGTACTATTGTTTTGCCTTTTGCACCCTTTCCATATGCGGGTAAATTTCTGAACAAAATAGTAAATCAAGTAGTAGATGATAGTCACGGACAATAGTAATGTGAAATGAACTTAAATGAAAGGACACAAATGGAACAGATTCAGTCTAGCTGATTCAGCAAAACTATAAGAAAACAGTATTGGGCTTCCAATTGACCATGTAATAATCAGGCTTATTGTAGTTCTGAATTAAGCAAATTGAGAGAAACATTTTGCTCTGTATGAAAACAAATTGAAAGCTAAATGAATATTTACAACAAGCATATGGAAGCCAATCTAATGGGCTCAACCCTTAATGATGTAAAGAAGGAACAATCATTCCAGATGCATAGATATGTGCGGTATGATCTATTAATTCCAGCATTAAAAATACTGAATGGAAGAATTGCAGTTGTAAAATCAATCAAGTAAGAAAAAAATAGACGAAACTTTTAAGATAAGAAAATGTGTGATCAATTGTACATGATTACCTCATCAGATGGATCTGACAGTGCTTTGAGAAGGGTGTCAAATATTTTATTTAAAAAAGACAAGACCTGTTTCACAATAACAAAATTTAAAACAACTTTAGTCATATCCAATCTAAAAAAAGGAAAAAGAAAATGAAAGCCCAAAGCAGTGTCTACTAATCCATTGGAAGGACAGAGCTGGATACAGTTTTCAGTCCATTCCTTCTATGCCATGAATCATACCCACACTTCTGGTCTGTGTTAAGAATACGGATGCTTGCACCACTAACTCTATCTCTAATGCAACCTCAGCTTGAACTGCATTTTAGACCTTTGACCATCTGATTAATTCACATACAGTTACCCTTGCATTATGAAATTAAGCTAGCTGCTTCTATTACTGATTGTTACCACAACAGGTGCTGTTTTACACACCTAATGTTCCTTTTTCATATCACATCACATTGAAAATTCACAATGCATTGTATTCACATCCTTATCAGGGCACCCATCATAAATACTACGTTAAATATCATACTTGTTTGGAAATGGACTCTTGGAAATATACTACTGTCTCAATCCCTGTGGAAAAAAGAATGCCAGAATTTGCCAACAAATGGGTTGGCACCCTTGGAGACAAGAGCCCAAATTTACAATTGCAGCTCAGAGCCTCGGAGCATAAACAAATTAACCAGACATGTATAAGACTTGTCGATTATGCCTGATTACCTCAGTGCGATGTCTGTTCAAAAGTGTTGATGTCCAGTGCAATGCTTCAATTCGAGTAGCCTCCCACTCACTTGATAATTGCCTGAACAGCCAAAAGAATCAACAGTAACCACAGATCATTTTAAATGATCAAATCAGAGATAGCACCATCACTAAGTTATGAGCATTGTCAGCAATTGCAGCTCTTCATAAGATGCCCTACTAAACAGCAAATTGCTAGCATTTTTAAATTTATTTATTTTTTTGGCAGGTTGCGAAGCTATACCTCTTTGCAATGGAGAGAATTGCTCTAACATTAAATCCTTCAGCAGGATCAGCCTTAATTGCACGAAGCTCTTCATTGGTTTCACGAGCAACCTTAAAACCAAAAGACACCTCAGCATAATATGCTCAGCAGAGGTTTTCTCCTTTCAGAGAGTTTAAACCAGCTTACCACTCTAATTTTCTCTTCTTTGTCAGATATGCAAGGCAAAATAGCTCCCAAAATATCAGCATAATAGGGGACAAGTTGGTCACCACCAAGTTTCACAAACTCATTTATCTGCATAGTTAATGCAGGAGATCTATTATATAACTCCAATGAAGCAATAATTTGTCAAAAACTACAAGGTCACGCCAAAGAAGATATTGTAACAGATACAAAATTATAAGTTACACTTGTAAAAATATATACATGTATATACACGCATCCACAAATATAAATATGTGAAATGAAAATGTGAATCTTCTTACCCATGTAATAGCTGTTAAGCGAGTAAATTCATCTGGAGAAGCTGCCCTCTGAACCAGTATTTCAGCCATGCGACCATAATCTACAGACTTCAACAGTAGCACTGTTCGAGTCAGAAAATTTCAAATGAACAAAAGATTTTGTTTTATATCAAAACACTTGACGCCAACCATAATATATCAATACAGAAGATACAGAAATGCAAATACATACATTTATTGCTGGAATGATGTTTTTCTAAGGCAGGTGACCAGGAATTAGAAACTCCAATAAATGAGAGCAAAATGTAGTAGAAATCTTACTGGGGAGTTCTTAATCTCTTGAAGAAACTCTGAAAGGGCAGAATCAGCTTGCTGTCGTATTTCATGGCTAGAGTCACTCAACATATTGAACAAACCTGAGATTTATCAAAAATTGGTGATTTATAAACTAACAAGCAACATACAAGTATAAATCAAAGAAAGATGTCAGATTTTAAATATCTATTACCATCAAGAAAATCAGGAAGAAAACCCAGCATATCTATATCTGGAACACTGTCCAAAACAGTGATCCATCCCACCAAAAACTGTCGGACGTAGGGATTTAGGACATTCATGCGTTCTCTCAGCAATGGTATAAATTCTTCAATGCTAAAACATAAAAATGAATAAATAAACCATATAACATAGCACTTTCTCATTATCAGAGCAGTTTATGAGACTTCAGTGAATCCTTGAAGTACATATTCAAATGGAAGATACCTGAATTGATCACTTTCAGTAACGATGTCCTGTTTCATTATAGTAAAATATGAGAATTGAAATTTTAAGAGGATCCAACCTTACACAACACATCAATTATTAAAATCAATGGATACTTAGAGGCAAGGAGCAAGTATTTACCTTAACAAGCCGATCCAAAAGATGAGCAGCACTCTGTACATTGCCATCCGAGTCTGCTGAAAGTTTACATAAGGCATCAAAGATTTTATTAAAGAAAATAATAAAATCTCCTCTAACCACCTGCATGTCAGTAGAAAACAGTATGTTAAACCCCAAACAAAACCACAAATTGGCATGAAATATAAATCAGGTAATCTGCAATATGAATTCTTACTTTGGCAATGTTATATAGAGCTTCACAAGCATAATAACGAACTCTGCTATCTTGGTCAGCAAAAGAATCAAGTACAGGTGGCACAATTTTCTGGCAAGGCACATCCAAACAATAGCAAATATTATACAACCAAAATAAAAAAGAGAAAAAACTAGTCGTTGAAAAAATAAAATGTCTCATAATGCTTTTAAGCTGAATAAAATCATAACAAATTATAGCATGCTGGTGTGCCCTCCATCACTCTACTCTAATTCACATAAAATTGTTCTTAAACAATACAACATAATGATAGACTTGTTTTTCTCATTTTGGAAATGGCTAATGCACTATTCTGTCTCATAACAATTGCCTCAATAGAAAAATAGCATGAAAAAAGTAAAAAGCTCTTCCCAGTAACTTCCAATCCCCCCCTATCGAATCCTCACATATACATGTTTGAGATTGTGGTAGGAACACGCTTCTAAGAAAAATATGATTTTTTTAGCTTCAAATTATTGTTTTGTGTTTTTTGGATCGATTTAATGTGTTGATATCAAAAATAAATTTTATAGAAATAAAAAAAAAAATTATTTTGATGTATTTCCAAGCAAAAAGCATTTTGAAAAGCAATCTCTACCACCCTATCAATCAGGCACTGCAAGAAGTTTTTTAATGGAATTAGACCATCACATTGACATAAATTCACAATCGTTTTGTTCCACATATCACAAACCCAAGGTAGCGTTGTCTTTTGGTTCTTAAATTATAAATTCAGCTGATAAATTATTCGTGCATCAGCTGTGCTTATTTAAGTTGTGATGTATTTATTGATTACTAGAATTCTATTATAATGTTTGTCTGGTAGAATATCAACATCCATGCATATACGTTTGTAATTTGTCATGGTTCTAAGATAGCAATCCAAAAAAGATAGTTCTGAGAGCATGCAACAAACATGTGTGAAACCACATTTGCATTTGGGTTTTGGCTTTAGCACTAAAAGGATAGAATAAGGTTGGGGTAGGTTTTTGATTCAAAAGAACAGAATATCTAAACGGTAATCCTTTTAATATAAAGGCTCTAATAGGAAGCAGAATTGAGATGGCTAAATTTTTGTCTTAGTGATCCTCCTACACAAGCAATCACAAAAATTCTTGATTGCTATTATTGTTAGGGGATACCACACTTTCATACCAGACCGAGTTTAATTTGCAGCTTTTGCAAATCCAATTTCATTAACAAATGTCCTCTAAGCAAATGGAACTGCACTAGCAAATGTCCTCTAAGCCACAGCAATATCATAGAATATTAACATTCTTTACTGGGGATGGGTACGATGTAAAAAGGTGGAGCTTGTTTGTCTTGCTTCTTGCATACTAGTCATTGAAGTGGGCATGGTACTCACTATTTTCTGAGAATAAACTTATAGTGTTATTTTAAGAACTCTTACATGGTTTTACTTTACATCCATTATTCAAACATTTATGGTTTAAGCTTGTCACAACATCATACTTTCTTTAAATTAATGCAGTCTATTTATTAGGAAATGTCTATCTTCCTCCTTTTCCCACTGGAATGTTTTTCCTCTTCGATTCTCTTGTGAGATTAACCATACTAAACCCAGAATTTTTGGTCCAAAATGAATTTTGTAATCACCTATATATTTCAAACAAATTACTTCTGAATGGTAGATTCTTTATTTTAAAATTCCAGAATGAAGTAAAAACATAATACAGGATCTATGCAAACAAAAAAAATATTAAGACATGGTGATATGATAAACTCATACAGAAGCTAAACGTCTTTCAATACTGCACATCGTACTTCATCACTTATGTTCAATTAATCAAATATTTAACCCTCACTAAATGGCACATAATCCCAATGGGAGTGTAGAAGCTCAAAGCACATGAACATAGATTCAACCCATAGTTTGAGAAAAAAATTGGAATGTTTCTGCACAATTATTCTGCAAAAATTTTAGAACCTTGTCACCTATCCGTCAACAAAAATGAATACCGAAACTAGAGCCCAACTCTATTAAATATTTTGGTAGTGTGGTTGATGATGCTTTTAAAAGTGTTTTTTATTTAAAAATGCATCAAAATAATGTTTTTTTATTTTTAAAAATTCATTTTTGACATCAACATATAAAAAAATAATTATCTAAAAACACCAAAAAAAATTAATTTTAAGTAAAAAATAAAAATAATTTTTTTTTTTTTAAATGGCTTTTAGAAAGAAATGACAAACAGTTCTAATGGTTCAAACAAGTAGCAGAGGAGTTTCAGATCACTAACATCGAGATGTTGGGCTGCTTCTGTAGTCAACCCTACTGTTGCAGCTGCCAGTCCTATCAATCCTCCCTGCCAGAAAATAAATTAATTAATCAATAAAGTGTCAAAATAATGACGCAATTATTATCAAAAATAAAAAATCAAATAATGATGCAATTAAATCAAAATACTGAAATTCAAAAATAATTAACGTTTCTATTTTGTTTTAGAAAAACAGACAAACCTTGCGGTGGTGGGCTTGGGGAGAGGTGGTGAATTCCATGGTCAACAAATTGATGACCGCAGATATCTTCTCGTGATCCCCGGCGGCCGCCAGCGTCTTCACTATTCCCTCAATCTACATGCGTAGGAGTTCAAAAACCCTAGAAAGACAAAACCGTATTCGACAAACACATATTGGAATGAGAGAGCGAGAGAGACCTCGAGAGCCGCATTTTTTCGCTTTTCATAGAGCTTGTCGGAGAGATTACGCAACACGGCGGCAGGAATCACAGCGTCGGCCATCTCCTCACGAAACACCAAAAACTAAAAAAGAGAAGCGGGAGATAAAAAGGAAATCAAAAAGAAAATGAAATCCGTTTCCTCATCTTTTCCTGTTCAAATCTAAACATTAATTTGTTTTTATTGGATCAAAAAAAGGGAAATTCAGATCTGAGAGAAAACTAGAAGAGAAACTTGGTTTTCTTTTCCTTTCCTTTCTCGCGGACTGGTTTTTGCTTTTTTACTTTTCAGTAGTAGTAGTTTGTTTTCGTTTTCCTTTTCCTTTCTGGCTTACTACTAACTACTAAATTAATAATTTGCTTTTAAAAAAAAAACTCCCCCGAGTGCTTGATCAGCAGAGCGAGCAGGGGCAAGGAGATAGGGGGGTTTATTTGGAAATTACCATTTGCCCTCTTTCTTATTCGGATACTTGAATGATTTATTCGTATTATTGCTACTAACTTTTTTTGTACAGACTTCGATTATTTTCTACAAAAAGTTTTAAATTTTATGTTATTGTTGTTTTTAAAAATATTTTTTATTTAGAAATATAATAAAATGATTTTTATTTTATTTTTTAAGAATTATTTTTAATATGAAAATGATCTAAAATAATTTGATTTAAAAAAATAAAAATAAAAAAATTTATTTTAAAAAATAATGTCAAACAACCATTATACCTCGAAATATAATTACCCTTCATTCTATGCATTTAGAAGCGAATCTTGTGTTACTAACAGTTCTGACCACGTTCCACCTACTTTTCAAGGATCAAATTGAATACAGATGAAAATAACGAATAAAGTGGAAAAAAAGTCAGAGATGTTGATCAGCTAATTTGAATTGCAAACAACAGGTCTGTGCGGGGGGTCGCAGTGAAACCAAATCAATGATTTGATTACTTTGTTAATTGAATTGAAGAAAATGATTATTAGGATACCCATAACGCCAATTAAAGATAGTGATAGTAGTGTAAATTTGTTTTAGCGTTTTAAGAAAAAATAGTTTTAAATTATTTTTTCAGTGTTTTTTTTTATATTATTTTGTTATTTTGATATCAAAAAGAAATTTTAAAAAATAAAAATATATATTATTTTAATATAATTTCAAGTAAAAAAACACTTTAAAAACAGTCCATCTTTTAAACATAAACTCACCACAACAGGCATGCTTGGCAAGCTGCTTCCTTTGTTTTAAGTGTTTTTTTAATTATTTTTTACATAATAAATATTAGATTAAATAATTTCTCAATTATTTCTTAATAAATTTAATATATAGGTGTTAAAAATAAGTTTTAAAAATAATAGTTATATATCTTTAATTAAATAAAATTTTAAAAAATATTTTACATTGCAGTATCAAACGCATAAAATAAACAATGCATGGCATTCGACGATGACAGATAAATAAAATATTTTCTTAATTCACTGTATATATATATATATATATATATATATATATATAATCAATTCCATTCCAGGGGAAAGTTAAAAGCCAAATTATTGGCATAAGTTTTATGGATTTTTTGTAGTAGTGATTTGTAATTTGGTTGATAAGGCAGAGTAGTTGCCCGGAGACCTTCAGTAAAGAATAGGTGGAATAGTTTCACAGCAATGAAAAGGCAAACGAGATTGAACATATGTTTAGTGGTATAAAACAGTTTTTGTTTTTCCTTTTTTGTTTTTTTTTTTCAGATTTTCTCTTCTAGTAAAAAAATATAAAATTAATTCATTTGTTGAAAATAAAGATTATTTTTTTCAAGAAAATGTTTATTAGGATTACAATAATTTTTTATAAAAATCAAAACTGCGATTTATAATACTCATCTTGATATTTATTTTGTGTTTGTAAGAATCTAATTATAAAATATTAATTTATTTCATTCGGATTAAAAACTATAGTAAAAAAATATTGTTAGCTAAAAACAATATACTAGATTGATAATAAAATTTAATTTTACGACTAATTTAAATATAAAATGTTTTTAAAAAATATTAGATTCATTATTCTAATTAAATATAAAAAATTGTTTTGATATTTTACATTGCCAGATGTATATAAAAGAAAAAGAATTGTATTGTTCATGCTTTTTCCTCAGGAAAAGCTATGAAAAAACTTGTGTTGAAAAGTGTGAAGAATCTCTAAAATGTATTTTCAAGACCCAGTATAAATTTGAATGGGAAGTTTTTATTTTATTTTATTTTCTAACTCTATTTATATATATATAGATATAGATATATAAAACGTAGAAAAAGCAAACGCATTGCTCATCCAGGTCTCGATTCTTTACTATTTTTCGTTTGTAGTAGTTTTGTAAATATTTTTTTAATTTAAAAATATATTAAAATAATATTATTATTTTTTTCAAAAAATATTTTTATATTAGCATATTAAAAAAATATTTTTGAAACCAAAAAAACAAACTCTTTTAATTAACCAATTTTTCTTTAAGAAACAAACAAAAAAAGTTAATCAAACACGAAAAAAGAGAGTGGAAAACGATTGGATGATTGCTGAGGGTAAATCAATACCCGGTACTGCACTGCCATTGCATGTTACGTTTCTCACGTTGATTTGAACGCATACATTAAATCCACAAAAAATAAATGGAAACAAAGTATAGGAGAATGACTCCATTGTCCGTACACGTTTTCATTCTGGACTTTACATGGAACAAATTATTTTACAGGAAAGGATGTGTTCGAAGAACAAGAACCGAGAATGAATCTTCTTTGCACGTGTGTGTCTATGAATACCAACACACACGCACGAAACAATAATATGAAATCTCGAGCAATTTTGTAAGAACACGGTACTGTCGGAATATATTTTTAACTACAGCACATCACAGTATACGATGCAGAGAGAAGTTTTTGTAAACTGGTTAACTAGTCTAGGTTTATAACTAATATTCTTTATGTTCGTGATTTCTCTGCCGGTTAGTTTTTTTAAAGACTATAAACACTACTTGCGAAAAAGGGTAGGCTATACTGATATTTATTATATATATATATATATATATATATATATAGAGAATATTAAAACTAGCTTGGTTGTAACCTGACTAGATCTATGAGATCATATTTCTGTGTTTGAATAAGTTTTTCACATGAAAACTATTAAATTACTAATTTTTATTTTAAAAGATATAACCTCAAAAAAACATAGTCTATGTGATGTGATTCAAAAACTTAATCTTGGAAAAAATATATCTTTTAATCTCAATATTTTTGTTGCTAAAGTAACCCTTTGAGTTTTTTTGGACACTACATCATCTATTTTTTATGTGAGAAAATCTTGCATTCTAAAAAATATATTTTGTGGGTTTAGATGAACAATTAAAACTTACTTTGGACACTACATAGTTAACAAGAAGACCAAAAAGACACAATGATGCATTGAAAATCTTCCAGTTAATAGCTAAAAGTTTTTATTGTCGAGGCTATAAGAGTAACGATGAGGGAAGGACACTGATATTTCTATCAAGTAACTCAAAATAAAACTATCATCCTTTCAACAGATTAATAAAAAAAAGTGCATTTACGTAATTAAATAAACTTAATACCTTGACCTGTATCAGACTGATTGATTGCCCGACGAGGTTGAGGCTGCTGAATTTGCTTCCGATTGACTATGAGTGTTGCTTTTGTTTTTTTACGCAACGAGTTCGGCTAGGAATTTTGGTATTTTCTTGAGTGTATAATATTTACTAGTAAATTATACAATAAACTAAAAGAGGTCAGGAAAACACTGTAGATTGTGAGTGTTTTCACTGTGTATTTTAATTGTGTATTTTTGGGTCGGTTCGGTTCTCGGTTCGTTCAGTTTAGTTGGTTTACCGGTTTTCTGGTTTTTTTTATCATTATTTGCACAGTAAAATAGCATTTTTAGCCCTCGAAAAAAACAAAAAAACGGTTATGGGTAGAGGGGCTCCGCGGTAATTGCACAATTTCAGACCGGACCGGACCGCCCCGCGGTAATTGCACAATTTCGGACCGGACCGGACCGGTCCTGTCCGCCTACCTTTTTATTATTTTATATTTTTTTGAAAATAGCTAATTACTAATATAGCCCCTAATAAGAGAAAATTGCTCACTTAGGCACAGGGCTATACCGGTAATTGACCATAATTTTTCTTTCTTTCTTTATACTGTCGGCGCGTGTGTCACACGCGACCGACAGTATTCCGCCTCACGCCATGTTTAGGTGGCGCGTGCGAGCTGTTACTGTGGCCGGAGATGGGCTACCGGCGTCTCTTTCGGTGCTCCGCCGAGTGGTCTTCCTCCCGGTGCGGCGCGTTTTGTCCTCCGACTGCCGTGGACGCGGCGGTGGCCGGTTAAAGCCGCTGCAGCCGTTTCTCTCTCTCCTGCATGTCAAAGTGCAGGCGAGTCCCCCGGATTTGGTGATGTTTCACTTCGGTCCCTGTACTTTTAATTTTATTTATGTTCCTGATTTTTGTTATATAAGTTTTGATTTAGTTCGATTGGGTCCTTCGATTGAAATTAATTCAGTGTCAATGTTTCACTTCGATCCTCCTTCTTTTAATTTCCGGATTGAGTTTAAAAAGATTAATTACAGTACAACAGTTTCAATGTTTTTAATTTTGTCCTTTGATTGAAATTAATAATATATTTAATTTTAATTTAGGCCCTTATACTTTTAATTTTTGATTTTAATCCCTTTATATTTCATTTTTATTTCAGCCCTTATACTTTTAATTTTTTATTTTAATCCCTTTATTTCTTTATATTTCTAGAATAATCCTTACTTTTGTCCATGTATATATAAGTGTGCTCTTAGCTTTGATTTTTAATTTTTGTTATTTTCTTATTTGTTGAGGTGATATTTTTTTTCAAAAAAATTAGCTCTTAAATTTTATTTTGTATTTATGATTTGAAAATTGATATTTTTATTTTTTTTCTCCCTCTGTTCTTTCTTTTAGTTTTTTTATTTGTTTTTTTATTTTTATTTTCAAGTCAAATGATTTTTTTTACCAAATAATTTTTATTTTATTTTTTTGTTTGACCTTTTCTTAAAGTTTTTAAGATTTTTTGAGTCCTTCATTTATTTTATTTTTTTCATTATTAACACAATAATAATAATAATAATAATTTAATTATTTTTCTTGCTTACTCTTTTGTTAATATTTTTTAGGTTTTTTTTCACTTGGGATAATTTGATAATTTTTATTGTTGTGATAGTAATAATAATGATAATTTTTATTTTTATTTTATTTTTTTGTTTGATCTTTTGTTAAAGTTTTTAGGATTTTTTTAGTCTTTCTTTTTTTTTTCTTTCATTATTAACACAAATATAATAATAATAATAATAATAATAATAATAATAATAATAATAATAATAATAATAATAATAATTTAATTGTTTTTCTTGCTTACTCTTTTGTTAATATTTTTTAGGTTTTTTTCCTCGGGATAATTTGATAATTTTTATTGTTTTGACAGTAATAACAATGATAATTTTTATTTTTATTTTATTTTTTTGTTTGATCTTTTATTAAAGTTTTTATGATTTTTTTAGTCTTTCATTTATTTATTTTTTCTTTAATAATAATAATAATAATAATAATAATAATATTTTAATTGTTTTTCTTGCTTACTATTTTGTTAATTTTTTTTTTCTCGGAATAATTTGATAATTTTTATTGTTTTGATAGTAATAACAATGATAATTTTAGATGTTACGACTCTGATGTTGCTATTGTTATAATAGGGTGTGTTGATCTATTTCATTATATTAAATTTTGCATATATAAATATTATATTTTAATTTTGATCCATCAAATCTTATAAAAATTGTTTGCTCAGCCCGCAAAGTAGAACGAATGATTTTTAAATTTTCAAGTTAAATGATTTTTTTCAGCTAATAATTTTTATTTTTGTTTTATCATCTATTATATTTTTTATTTTCTCTTTTATTAAAGTTTTTATGCTTTTTTTGGTCTTTGATTTAATTTTACTTTTTTCATTATTGGCGCAATAATAATATTAATAATAATAATAATAATTTTAATTTTTGTTCTTATTTGTTTTTCTGTTAATTTGTTTTGTATTTTTTCCTCAGGGTAATTTATTAATTTTATTATTTTGGCGGTGATAGTGATGATAATTTTAAATGTTAAAACTTCAATGTTACTGTTGTTATAATAAAGTATGTTTATCTGTTTCATTATATCAAACTTTACATGTATAAATATTATATTGTAATCTCAACAGTTATAAAAATTGTTTACTCGACCTACGACGTAGTGCAAACTGACAACATCACAAAGGTTGATGTAAATGTTGGAAAAAAACTATGTTTTCCCTTATTTTTTTGTTGAAAAACTTTTGAGGCAATTACCTATTTCTGTCTGTTTGATGTTAAAGCTTCGATATTATTATTGCGGTAGGGTGTATTGATGTGTTGTATCATATCAAACTTTGCATGTATCGATATTATATTTTATTTTTAAATTAGTAAAATCTATAAATTACTTTAAATCCAATCATTATAAAAATTATATATTGCCCGCAACGTAGTGCGGGCCTAACTAGTTTTATCTATATCGAAATCCTAGCTGTTTATTGTTCATGTCCTTTATGTGTATTCAGAGTAGTATCCGCAAACAAATTTATACAGTATTCTTTATTTCTAATAAATTACACGCGGTATGAGATGCCATTTCCTTAATTTACGAGGTTCATACTTAATTACATTCCGGACTTTAAAAAAATAAATCTGGAAGCCTCCGTCACTAATCATGTGCTTATAATTTATTTCTGTTTATATTTTCATGGAAAAATCAAATTGAATGCCACGCTGTCATTGACCTGATTTAGAGGCCAGCGATTGTACATCTGTTATTAATAAGTTGATGAATACGCTCAAACATTACTTGTTTTTTTTATTTTCTTTCCCTGGTTGCTAAAAAAGTAAAAACAAATAATAAATCATGTAATTTTTTATTCGTCTTGCCCTTTTCCACGTTGAAAAGCCCTGTTTCCACGTGTTCATACTAGTGGAAACGATCGGACGGTGCCAATGGACTAGTCAATAAAATGTTTTTTATTTAAATAATATTTTTGTTAAAAAAAACAATAGGCTATAAATTCAAGTTTTTCTACTTTTCATGAGATTAAGCTCGGTCCACCCATCCTCGTAGAAATTTCCTATACGTTCATTCATTCATTTATCTCTTTCACGAACAGTGCATGAAAATAATTAGGTGAAGTGCTGGTGTGCTTTCTCGAAGTAGTTATTGTAGATAAAAAGGGTATTGTCAAACCCTTTTTAAGACATTCATCTCTTTCTAATGTTATCTTTCATATACTCGTGATAAATTATTTTTCTTGGTTTTTAAATTATTCATGATCACATGAGAGGTAAATCAAATTATAAACCAAAGTAAGCCTTCAGTAATACAGATTTGTAATGGCTCAGAACTAGTTTTTTCTCGAGCAACGCCGCGAGGCACCTTTAAAAGTCTATTTTTATTTATTTTTGTTGTAGTTTATAACTTTAAATTAATATTTGAAATAAAGACAACAACTTAAATTATAGAAAAAAATTAATATTTTTTCGTGCGACTTTTTCCTTTTTATATCTGTATTTTTATATATATTATTATTAGTATTATTAACATATTTTTTTGAATAAAATAAACTAAAGACAATTGAAATGGATATTATTAAAAATCTCATTCATTTGAGTGAAGGAGAAAAAAAAAAGTCTTCAGCCAAAACTTTCTTTTCTTGACCATGATTTTTTTTCTTCATAAAACAGATATTGTATAAAATAATTCTATTTTAAAAAGTTTATAGTGATGTGAAAAAAGAATCGATAAAAAACATGGGAAATTAAGAACAAACAACTCATACATGATAGAAGGAAAACAAAAGAGATAATAATTGATATGAAAATATTTTGAGAAAAACTTTATGATGAAAAATGAAAATAAAATATATATTTTATTTTTCGTTTAATATTCATGAGCATTTCTTTTTTTAATTTTGTATATTAAATTCATATATAATAATTCACAAAGTAATTTAATATCGCTATAAATAACTGTATTGTTTTTTTTTTAAAAAAAAACAAGGTGAAAATAAATAATATTATAAATATCACCTTGATTATTTTATTTACAGTTATTTTTATTTAAAATAATAAATAAATAAATAATGGCAATATAAAAATAGGTCAGACACTTGAGATAAACAATAAAATTTCCAATCACCTTTAATGATAAAATAAAAAGAAGTCAAGATCTATATTTTAAACTTTGAAAACTCATTTGAACTCGTTTTTGTATGTAAACACTTAAAAAAAAACTATGAGGTCTTGCCAAACTCATCCAAAACACATCATCCAATTGATTAAAAAAAAAAAAAACTCAAAACTAAATTAAATAAAAAAACATCTCCAAGAACCAGTCAAACTTTGTTACAAAAAAAAAATCCAAACTAAATCTGTAAAATTCCTTTTTATAAATAAATTTATCAATATAAAGATCATTTTTTTTTTTTTTTTACTGGAATAAGCCGGATCAATTGCTTTTTATATTCTCTTTGCTTTTCAATGTTTTTCTCACAAATTTCTAGTAATTGTTATCACATACAAACACTTAAAAAACACGATACCTTATTGAACTTATTTTAACCACTAACATACTATCTAATAATTTTAGAAATTCAAAATTAAATTGAATAAAAAATCTTTTTCAATAACCAATCGATTTCGTTTTTCCACGAAGATTATATGAATGACTCCCTGCCATTCTCTTGCAATTCTGGCACACCCTGAATCAACATTGCTGTCGTGAACTAATGAACCTCGTGACCTGGAACTACAAGCTTTCCCTCAAGCAAATCTCATTAACTAACAAATTATTGGCGTGGACGTTTTCCTGTTTTCTCCACTGTGCACTGTCTCTAAAAATACTGTGGACTGTGACAGTGTTGAGACTAATTTGCCCTTAATGAGCCTGCCTCTTCTAATTTTCTACTGGGGACGTTTTGGCCTTTTTCTTTTATTCTTATTGTGTGCGTGTGTGCTGTGTCTCTTGCTTTCGGCAGAGAGGGGAGGAGATGTTTGCTCAGGGCTGGTTTGGGCGGATGGGTGTGAGGTTTTGTGGTCTGATTTCGGGTTGGACTGAGTCAGCGTCCTCTGGTTTTGCTAGCTGGGTTCGGTGGTTCGATTGGTGGCTCGGTCAGGTATGTTCTTCGACTCTCTTTCGATTTGATTTTGGGTTTGCTCGGTGTGTTTGTTTTGGTTCATGGGTTCGATTTTTTTGCTTTGCTTTTGCTTCTTCTCTCTCGGGTTATGGTTTCTGCGGGTTGGGTATGGGGCGATTGGTTTTATTGGGTCGGTTTGGGTTGGGTTTTGTTGTTTTTGTATAGTGGGTGCTGGGCATTTGGTTTGGTTCGGTTCGGATTGCTTGGGTTTTGTTGTTTGTGTGTGTTGGGTAGTGGGTAATTGGTTTAATTAGGTTGGGGTTGGGTTGTATAGTCAATTGATGCTGGTTTGATTCTCGGGTGAATTTTATTTTTCTTTTGCTTCGGCTTATTTGATCCTCTCGGTTGTTGCTCTCAGTTTAGAGATGAAATCAATTAATTATTGCATTCGGGTTGATTAATTCTTTCTTTGATCCTCTCGGTTGTTGCTCTCAGTTTAGAGATGGAATCAATTAATTATTGGCATTCGGTTTCGTTGCTTGATTACTGTTTTGCTTTAGTTTTATTAGTTGGTTTCACTGTTACTGTTGCGTTCTGGTTCGGTTCCTTCAAGTAATCGTATTACATATGTCATTTCATATTAATGTTTTTGTCTTCACATTAATAAATTTCTCTGTGTGTTTGCAGGGTCACATGCTCCTTTTCAGTAATCTTTTCTTTTGGTGGCTGCTGGATTAGATTAGGCCGACATTCTTATTTTCATCTGTTAAGTTACGTATTATATATTTGCCTTTTTGTATTTTTATCTTTTGTTTTCCTGCATGGTTTTCTTTCCTCTGGTTCGGTCCACTGCTTTCTCTTTATGGCTTCTTATCTTTTCGTCTTTGCTTGGAATTTGTTAAATGATTGGTTCTAATTCGTTGGATGTTGTGTTTTTGAGGTTCTTGGCTGCTAATTGTGTCGTGTTGCTGCAAAGGTTTCGTTGCCTGTTTTGTGTTGTTCGTGTTACTTTTGAGGTATGTTGTTTATGGTTTTTTGGTCTTGCTTGCTGCTTTGTTGTTTGTGTTTGTGTTTTTCAGAGTTATTATCATCCATCACAATTGCCATGACATTTTCACGTTCGGTTAATAATAGTTGACAATGAAAAAAAAAAATTGGTTGTGTATCAAAACTGAATAGGGAGTGCTGGGTTTAGAAGGGGAAATATGATGTTAAGAAAGAAGGAAGAGAGTAGATGTATTAGAAAGTTAATGAGAATTTTGGTTAGATAGGAAATGCAAGTTTTCGTCGTGTCCATGTTGGATGTTGAGTTGAAAATGGTCATTGAAGCCATTTTTCGTTGTCGAGAGAAAGGTCAGGATGAAAGAGAAAATATTGCAAAAAGAAGTGTCTATCAAAAATCATTTTTTCTATATAACCCAAATAGCTACCAAGCCTCTTCCTAGGAATAAAAAGTGCAGCTTTTGAGAACTAGAAGATCATAGATGCACACACACACATTGCTTCAAAGTAAAATCTAAAATAAAGTTTCAAATGTCAACAGAGAGTATCCTAGCAATTTCACTTCCATTAATTCACATAAAAATGGATAGGTCCATTCATTGAACCTTCGTATTTATGAACATGTATCCCTAATCTGGTGAAAGTGTAAAGCAGCAGTATCAACATGAAATGGCAGCTGGAGCTCAACCATTTTGAAAACCCAAGTATTCACATTACTAACACACTAGATGCTTAAAAAATAAGAAAACAAATAATATATAAACTGACTATTAGCTTGAAAAAAGAAAACCTAAAATTGATCTGCTACAAAATTACCGAAAAGCAATCCGTAAGCAACATACAAACATTTTATAGGATCTCAATGTTGATAAACTTACAGTGCGCTGGCCAGAGATAATTCTAGAGATGTGGCTTAGTTTAAGATGTTTCTCCTCTTTCCCAGATATCCATATGAGAGCAGATTCATCCTGAAAGAACCAACAGCAAAGGCATACATATTAAAGCATACAGATTTTTAATAGAGCTGAATTACAGCAGAGCTCAATAGCCAAAATCCTACAGCATCAAAACATAATCTACCACAAACTACACATTTACATAATTACCAGAAGCAACATGTAAAAAGCTTATAATCTAGAAATGGCAAAAGAAAAAGAAAAAAGGACCAACTGTCTTGCAGCATTAAAATACAGCACCTACAAAACCACATGATAGAACTTGACATAAATATAACAGGGTGCAACATCAAGCAACGCTACATGTAATGCATGCATGCACTCAGACACTGATAAAGGAAACTGAAACTGCAGGGAAAGGTTCTCTCTTATTTTTTGATTAGGAGGCAGCACAGACCATGGTTATCAAACCAAATAGCCTAGATAGCAAGATCAGCACCAACACAAGCCTTATCACTAACTCATATTTTTCATCTTCAATTTAATTACCCTCTTAGGTCTTTAGTTCCTCTATCATGTACATGTTTTGCTATAAACAGAGCAGAAGCGTTGTGAAGGATAACCAGCACAGTCTATTAGAGATCCTAAGAGTAGTTTTCAAGACCGACGCACAAGTAGATGCTGCTACAGAATTTTCTGCATAAAGTCTTGGAGGCCCTTATTCCCATACATATAGGGGTTAGGCCATTTTCTTTTCTACCATGATGACAGGGATGCTATTGCCTTTCTTTTATCGATTCACCATATTGTCACCAATGCATAATGCTGGAAACGTGTTCTGCTAAAATTTTATGAAACCTTGGTGGACCTGATTTTCTTCATTTTAGTCTTAAATGAGACTAATCAATTCACGGATAAAGGCAGTTTCTGGCTCATCCAATTCACAACATTGCATCTTAATCGAAACTAGCCAAAGTGCAACAAAAAATACTAAGCATCTATCAAGAATATGGTATGTCGAAAGCACGCATCATAAAAATAGATTAACAACTGTAAATGAATGTAAATGATGAATCAATCTAATTGAAAAGGAGTCAGTACCATATCTAGCTTATATTGGGATAAAAAGATATTACTCAGAAATTTATAAAACATTTAGGTTCTTAATAACTTGAATCAAGAGGAAAATGGGCTGCTGAATTTTGTCTGAACTTCTACTTTCTTTTATTATCTTCATAAACATAACCTTTTTAATGTTTCTTCTCCTTTTATCTTCATTTTTCTGTTCCCTTTCGTTTGGTATGGTACTTTCTTTTTCTTCTGTTTTTTCTTTTCATCTCTGCTTCGAATCTGTTAAGTCTTTAATTCTAATTCCTTAGCTGTTATTTGTTGAAGTCCTGACCTGCGAATTGTCACCAGTTGCTGCCAAGGCTTCATTGCGTTCTTTGTGTTGTTCGCCCTACTTTTGAGGTTGGTTGTTTATGGTTTTTTTTTATTTGCTTGCTGGTTTGTTTTTCTTTTCTCTTAAGACACTTGAGTTTTCGCCATGTGACAGATTTGTGTGCTCTCTTTTGGCTTTCCAAGTGTATTCAGCCTTGCGATTCCTTTTTTACTCTTGATAGTTCTATAATCCTTCAACTTTGTAAATGCGATTGTCTGCTACCTGTCTTTATTTTTTCTTTCCTGAGATAGATTGTCTATTCTTATTGGCTAATGCTTCTACGTTGGTTTAAATCTTCATTCTTTCTTATAGGATATGTAAAAAAATGATAAATGAGCATCCATGTCAAGGTTAGAAAAAATATTTCCAGCAACATATCAACAAAAGGTTAAAACTAATTAATGTATACCAGATTAGAGCTGATTTTGCTTTGCTGATTTAAATCAAGCATCTAGAGTGTTCTACATTGCTTCAGTTAAAAAAATTCAAATGACTTCATATTTGCAAACGAACTTGGTTGCTTATTCTATTTCTCAATATGGAATAACTCCTCATCATTACATAAGTCCTTTATATGGTGATAAGCATTGAGATTTTCCGTCTAACTTCAAGCTTCTAAGACTTCTAAAACTGCTAATTAAAAGTATAACATTAGAATAAGGAGATACATCATGCTTAGAGTGTAAATGCTATTGTAAACATGGTGCATATATATATTGAAATAAAGATGTTTTCTTTCATCAAAGAAAACCAGTTGCTATGAGAATTTGTAAAAATTAGTTGAGCCTAACTTCAACACTTTATTAATCAACATTCTCAGATGTGCAAAGAACATATCTTATCCAATCGCATGACTTACGCAATCAATTTCTTAATCATGTCAATGCCTTTTATGTCTTTTCAGTCCGCTTTCTCCTATGACGTTTATATGCGTTTACTTTGTCCTGATGTAGTTTTGCTGTTTCAAAATTCAGTTATGGCCATATTCGTTTAGAATGATTGCTACAAGTTTAACTTCGCTATTTTTTTTTACATATAGGATAAAAAGATATAACTAAGACATTGATAAAACATTGAGGTTCTACATAACTAGAATCAACAACAAAATCAGCTGCCGAATTTTGTTTTAACTTCTACTTTCTTTTATTATCTTTATAAACATCACCTCTCAACAAGCTCTAGGTAATTAGACTATTAATTGGATTGCAACATATTGAGCATCTTTTTGCATCATTTCAATATTGTGTATCTCAATATTGATTAGTTCCTCATTCTTGCAGAAGCCATTTTTATGTTGAAAAGCATTCAGATTATCCTTATAACTTCAATGTAGTTTTGTTGTTTGAAAATTTAGTTATGGCCATATTGCTTTACAGTAATTGCTGCAAGTGTTGCATTGTTGTTTCTTTTCTACATATAGGATAAAAAGATATAACTAACAAATTTATAAAACATTGAGGTTTTAAATAACTCGAATCAACAGGAAAATGGACTGCTGAATTTTGTTTCAACTTCTACTTTTTTTAATTATCTTCATAAACATCATCGCTCAACAAGCTCTAGATAATTAGACTATTAATTGGATTGCAAGATATTGAGCATCTTTTTACATCATTTCAAAATTGAATTCGCTGCACATTATAATTTAGGCTGCCATAATAGATCACTATAAAAACTCCTAACATGCTTTAAGTTGTTAGATTCTTGATTAAATCTTAATTTCAGCTTATTTTACTTAGATGCTTTCAATACAACATCTGAAGTGTACTAGATTGCTTTAGTTAAGGAACCAAAAATCACTTTATTTATGCTATGAAACTTGGTTGCTTATTGTGTTTGTCAATATGGAATAGTTCCTGATTATTACACATGCCCTTTTAATGTTGAAAATCATTTAGATTATCCTATTACTTCGTTATTTTAAAAGTTTGACAACTGCTACTTAAAACTGCTGCATTAGAGCACGAAGAACCATCATGCTTAGAGTGTCCATACTGCTGCAAACATGGTGCATTTATATTTCAAAATAATGATGTTTCCTTTCATGGGAGAAAACCATTTGCTAGGAGAATTTGGTAGAAGAGGTTCAACTTAGCATAAAAACTTTATTAATCAACGTTGTCAAATGGACATAGAACATATCTTATCCACACATAGGACTTAAACAATCAATATAAAAAAAAAAGGCATAATACAGCCAATATATATGCTATATAATTAGCCGTATAACTGGATTATGCATTTAATTAGTTTTGAGTAATGCTGGTGCTTTTTTTAAAATTGATGTTTCTTTTTCTTATAGTTGCATACTGATGGTTTTTTGGCTTCTACTGTTGACATTGTTGCCTAGATTGTTTTTATTATTGTTAAAATTATGTATTGGTTGTTTTACTAGATCTTATGATGGAGTTTGGGAATGAATATGGTCTTGAACATATTCTGAATTGAATTATGCAATTGATTGTATTAAAAATGGATGTGATTGTGGATGAAATGTGACTCAAATTGTTTGCAGGTTGTGTTATTGATAACTTGGGATCTCCCGATATAGGGGAGACTCTACCGAAATTTCGTTAGAAATTTCGGCGATAGGAAAAAAAATTCCTCATGCTTCATCTACCCTTTTTATAGGGGGAAAGATTAAACAAATTAAACAAATAGGAGAAAAAAATTTAGGGTTGTTACTGATAATGCTTCATTTTCTGCTATTCATTGTTTTCATCTAAATGTTTATGTTAAATCTACTTGAGTTGTTTTATCGTTCGTCCCATTCGCTTTCTCCAATTACATATATGTATGTATGTTTTATATTGCTATTTATTTGTTGTGTTGGTATGGAACAAATAAACATTGTTGCATTCAATTAATCTTGAATATAGTTGCTACTGTTTTTACTGTTGATGTTTGTTTTCTTTATAGTTACTCTCTCACGATATTTTTTCTTCTACTACTACTGTTATTGCCTTGATTTTTTCTATTATTGTTGAAGTTAATATTGTTAAAGCTGTTGAAATTTTCATTTGGAACTATACATCCAGGTGTTCCCTTGCTATAATTTGGCATGATAGTTTTCCATTAATACAATTTATCCCCCAATAATTGCATTCTCTGCCTTTTTTTCCTTTTTTTTAATGTCTACAATGATTTTTACAGCATATGATGTTAGTTTTTAATTGTTTCTTTACTGATTTGCTGCATTTGTTCTTCCATTGTATTTCCTAGAATTTTCTATTAGATGACTTAATTTCTTCATCATTTCATTTATCACCTTGCGATTTTTATTTTTTTCAGGAAGATTAGCAACAAAATGAAATGTCTCATTTCGAAGAAGGGATTTCACTTCGTTCTGCACCTCAACATCCCTTTATTTTGCACTGATGTACAAATTGTATAGTTAGCACTCTTTTGTCATCTTTTGTGACACTACGTATATTCCAAAAGATGTAACCTATGTTTACGAAACAAACTCTTTTATGTTGTGATTCTGAACTTTTTATACAGGCTGTATTATAAGTTTATCGTTATTAATTTAATTATATGATATTATATATACAGCAATGCCCGCGGCAACGCGCGGGCATATAGCTAGTCTATAATATTTGCTGTCCAGCAATTCATTCCATCAAAATCAAATATAAAAAGATTTTTAAAACCCTGCTAAACCTAACTTACCTATACAATTTATACTATTTTTATCTTCATCTTTAATAATTTATGAGTTCAACATTTTTTATATCTTATTTAAAGGGTTTTGTCGGTTAATTTTCTATTAGATTACTTTCAAAATGAATTTTTTATTTTAATTATTTTTTAATTATTTTGATATGCTAATATCAAAAATAATTTTAAAAAAATAAAATAAATATAATTTTGATGTATATTTTTAGAAGTATATATCAAAAATAATTTTTTAAAAAATAAAAAATCATTTAATTTTTTTTTAATCACACTTCTAAAAAAAACCTAGCACTTAGGGAATATAATTGCGGTTGTTTTTAAAAATACATCAAAATAAATAAAATCACAAGAATCTAGGAACTTTAAAATTCAATATGGTATGCAATTAATAATTAAAACTTGAAAAGTAAGACACTTGATTATAAAAACAAACAAAAAAACTACGTACTTAATAGGTCAATATGGTATGCAATTATTAATTATTATTATTTTGTCAAAGAAATAAAACTCATTTCAAATTTCGTCCCTTCAGCATCCGAAGTCACAAATCTAGGAACTTTAAAATTCATTATTATTTAAAATTTAAAAATTTTAAACAATTGTTTTTTAAAAAATCATTTTTTTCACGAAAACCAGACTTCCAAACTCCTCTCCCTGGAAAACACAACGGCGTCGCTCGTCGATGGCTATCTCCGGTGCCCTCAACGCTCTAAAGTCATCCAAACTCATCTCCTGGAAACCAGTAGCGCTTTCTCTTTCTTCTCCAACTCACTAGAAATAATTTATTCAGTAAACTCGTAGTAAAAAAAATTGAAATAAAATTAGTGTGGCAGGGTTCAACAAACACTAAAGAAATGCGTGGAGGCAAGTGGGACGACACTCCACTCAGGAAAATCATCAACAGTAAGGCTATTACCAGAGCTAGCAGGCAAAGGGCGCTACTTCTATTTCAACTCCAAATCAATTCCAGCATCCATCGATTACGCACAAGAATCGCCTCTGTGCACAACTCTCTCCAACGACGGTGTTAAAATTCGAACAGTCGAGCACTTGCTTTCCGCTCTCGAGGCTATGAGTGTCGATAATTGCCGGATTGAAATTACCAATCTCGACTCTGATGATTCCGGATTCGATTGCGAGGTAGGTCAGGCTCAGTCATTCATTGTAATTTGCTGGCATTTCTTTCCGTTCGTGGTGTTTTTGAGAGCGTGTGATTTACAGGTTCCTATTTTGGATGGTTCGGCGAGGGAATGGGTGGAGAGAATAGAAAAGGATGGTTTAGTTGCAGCCAAAGATGAGTGTGGGAATGACTGTGAGAAACTGGCTCCCTATTTGAATGAGCCCGTCCATGTATCGAAGAGTGATTCGTTTGTGGCAGCGTTTCCATCACCGAAAGTTCGAGTTAGTTACGGGATTGATTTTCCTCAGGTAATCTAAGTGCAGCGCACTCTGTGATGGATGTTTTTCCTTTTCCTTTTGGTGCTGGAAAATGCTTTTATCCATTCGTGACCACTGTGTTTTTACTGTCATTACCTTGAGATGTTAAGTGAAATAACATTTTTGAAAAATATTACGATGATTCCTATCTGAATCTTCGTGTAAACTACGTGCTTTCTCGGGTATAAAATTTTAGATTCGTAGTATTAATTATCTCTGGGAAATGCTCAAATGCCTCCCCCCCCTTAATTTTGTAGGTCGCCATTGGCTCCCAGTGGTTTTCCTCAGCTCCCTTGGAGGATTCTTTTTATGCCAAAGAAATAGCCTCATCAAGGACTTTTTGTATATATGAGGAGGTTTGTCCTCATCTCCCTTTCATTACCAATGCTGTTCTTATTCTTTGCTCATTGTGATGGCTTGAGTTTAGCAGTTTTAATAAAGAACAGCTATGGTGAAAAAAAGTTGCTGCTATTAGCTTTTCCTTTCTTATCCCCTACAGGTGCGGATCTGTGTATTTTTTACTATGAAGACGACCATGTCCCAATGGCTGTTTGATTTCTTGATGTGATAATCAGAACTCCTTGCCGTTCTCTTTCTTTCTCTCCTTATATACATATAGGGGGGAATGGATTCTTTCTTTCCAAGCTCTCATCTCAATTATCAGTCATCATTAGTCACCCTATCTAGTATTCAGAAAATGTGACTGCCTCTATTATTGAACATGTTTTAGGTTAAGCTCTTTAAATCTATCAGACGTTATGCCCGGGTAATCAGATTTCAGATATTGAATGTTGGAGTGGAATATCTTCTTGATCCTGTTAGCAATTTGTTGTTCCAAGCTTATCTGTGAAAAAAATTGCAGTTCTATATTTGCATTTTATTGGTGATATAATTGTGTGGCTAGTTGTAATACTAGTGCATGGAAAATTTTACACTGATGAAACAAATTGCTGCTACGTTTCTGAAATAAAAGTGACAGAGACAATACCACTATAAAATCACACTACATTGCTGGCACATAAATTTAGTCAAGCTCCAAGCAGTTTGTCGTAACATAAGTGTATATCAAAGAGAAAGGGGAAAATGTTTGGATTAACATGCTGCTGGTTTTTCTGTGACGGGTTAAGCATCGCTCCATCAAATAAAAAAATGTCAAGTATGTCTTTGCTTTAGCAGGCAATACTGACTTGAATATTTTTCTAATGCTAGAATTCATGCTCGAAAATCCTTGCAGGTGGAGCATATGCTCGATGCAGGACTTATTAAAGGGGGCTCACTGGACAATGCCATTGTTTGTAGGTCAGCTGCTTCGTTCTTATTTAGAGACGAGAGATAAAATTATGTAAATGCTAGGTTCATTGGGCTACTGCAGCTCATTTTGACCAACTGCACAGGAGACTGATGATGGTGCAAAATTGCTATAATGTTAGTTCTTACTTAAAATAAGCAGGAAAATGTTATTTTTCTTAATACTTTTACGCAATTGCTACTTTTTGTCTAAATTAAAAACCTAAGTTTTTTTGGCTGCTAGTGGGATTAAATTAAACTTGAACATTTGCTTTTGCTGACAAATGGCTGGAATGATGTGAATATTTTGTTTTCAGTTTGGTCTCTCATACACATGAGATATGTGCAGAAAGTGGAATGTAACAACGAGTCGGTTCTTGTTATAACCCTTGTTTTTTTATCTGCAGTGCCAGCAAAGGTTGGTTGAATGCACCACTGCGTTTCTCTGAAGAACCATGTCGTCACAAGATCTTGGATCTTGTTGGTGACCTATCCCTGTTTGCACGGTTTGGTAATCAAGGGCTCCCAGTAGCACACATTGTTGTTTACAAGGCATGTATTATTTATTTATTTATTGCATGTTTTTGCAGATATGGTCTGGTAGTTATTAAAAGATAATTTTTGTTTAGTTCTTTTATCAAAAGACATGTGATTTATGATATGTGGACATGGACACAGATGTTTCATCTTTATGTGATACACAAATGTACATGCACATCCTTCTTTGTGCATGGATGCATGTATTTATATGCTTATATCTAAACTTAGACTTAAACGTAAATAGCTAACTTAGATTGGCAGCCTGACAAATCCTTCCTGTTCTTCAAGGAACTTATTTTATCCCGGAGCATGTCATGGCAATGTTGCTCCTGTTTTCCCCTTGTTATTGAAATATCTACCTGCAATACTTTAATTTAAGCCTTCATGTCATTTTCAAAAGACCTTTCACTTAATTGTTATACCGGCCCTGCTATTAGTTTTTATAATATTCTTGATAAATATTGTCTTCTAAACTGCATAAAAAGTTTTCACCATGGGAAATCTTTATTACATAAAAAGTTTGTGCTCGATTATGTTTAAGGATGAGACTTTCATCTTTGGCATAAAGAAATTCATGCTTATGATGTTTCTTTAGTTTATTGAAGTCATAATTGTACTAGTAGTTCTTGTACGTTGCACATTTTTAGTGAATGTCAACAACCAGCTAGAGGAGTGATGTCATTTTTGCATCCATCCTAATTTGTCAGGGAGATTTTTGTTGCCTGGTGAATGTTATATGTGATTTTATGACTTCTGATTTAAATGCTAGCAGTTTAACAGTTCTTTACGAGTTTATGTTGTGGCTGCATCATAGGAAAAGAGAATCAGCACTGTTTTTTTTGTATTTATTTTCACCTTTGTTGTATTATGCACTCTTAAATGAAATCTGACATTGGGAAAGATTTTTATCTATTTTCTGCCTGAAATATGCAATTGATGCAGGGCGGTCATGCACTTCATACCAATTTTGTTCGCCATCTCAACGATTCATTTAAGAGCTGACTTTTCCGGTTGGAAAGCCAAGACATCAATTACGAAGATTCTACCACATTATGCAGTAACAATCAAAGATTCTACCAAATCATGCAGAAACAATCCCGTTGATCGAATAGTGATATAGACAATCCCGCTGGCAGGAAATGAGGAAATCAAGTGGCAACATCCGGGTCTGTTTAATTTTTATTCTTAAGAAAAAAACTTGCCAGTTTTGTTAAATTCATGATGTAAATTAGCAAAGTGAAATATTGACACGTGGAGAAAATTACTGAATGGCTAAGCAGAAGTAGCCTGAACGACTTGCTAGGTTGACTTGTATTTACACTTTCAAGCAGCTATTCAGGCATATCACAGCTCGTGTGCGTATTTTGTGACAGAGTCAGAGAATATGTACCTCTTAGATATCTGGCATTCGCTGAAGTCTGCGTGTAAAGGACTGTTTGAGAGTGCGATTGCGGTAGTTTTTTAAAGTGTTTTTTGTGCTGAAATACATCAAAATAATGTTTTTTTATTTTTTAAAAATTATTTTTGACATCAGCATATCAAAATGATTTAAAAAAAAAATTCATTTAAAATTTAAAAAAAAAAAAATTCAAATTTTGGCCAAACGGCGGTGCAGCCGCTTGGCCAAACAGGCTATTATTCTCCTTGCCTCGCCTCGTCTTGGATCTGGGTTCATTCAAGCACAAGAGTGAACTTCTCCTCCCCTTCATGCTTTAATCGCTAGACTCGGACAAAAAGTGGAGAGGCATAGCCAATTATCCTGTTCCTTAAATGTCCACCGTTGCTCCCGCTAACAAAGAAACAGCTTTGTTTGAAATTATGATTGTTTTTGAAATTATTTTTTGTTTATAAATATATCAAAATAATATTTATATATTTTTAAAATAATTATTTTTGACATAGCAGGAAAATAATCTAAAAATAATAATTTTTTTAATTTAAAATAAAAAATAAAAAAATTTATTGAAAAGTATTTTTAATACCAAACACCCGAAAATGGTGAGGGTCGCAGTGTAGTCGAGTTGAATGTGAGAATTTCCTCTCCATTTCCAGAAGAACCTTCGTTTCAAGACAATAATACTGAGGAACCGGAACAGCAACTTGGATTAGCAGATTACAGACACGAATCACCAAGATAGATTTATTAAAACAAAATTAGAGGAAGAACTTGAACCTTCGACCTTACGGTTGCTCAGGCCAACTGAGACACTCCTGCTGCTTGTGATAAACTAATTATTTATGCGGACAAAGACAGGCTACACGCAGAGAAACAGAGGTTGATCATTTGCTGTCTATTAATCATTCTTGAAAGAGGTGGTAATAAATTGAGCAGTCCTGATGTTTTATAAAAGAAGGAAAGAAATTAATCTCAAACTAAAATAAGAAAAAAGGATTTGAGCAGTGGGTGGAATTTGAAGCATGGTTTCTAATCTCGGCTGCCTTCACGAAAATGGTTTATAACGGCCGTGACACCCATGTAAAAGCTTAATATATATATAATTTTAATTACCTGAATTGATGTATTTTAATGCCTCTCGGAAAGAATCACAATTTCACTAATGTAAAGCAAAAGTTAAAAAAATAAATCAATTGCAGTATAGTTATATCGATCAAGCCATGCTTTCGAAAAAAAATATTCAAATTAATATTTTTTATATATGTTTTTGTATATCATAAATAAATTTTAAAAAATAAAAAATATTATTTTAAAATATTTATAAGCAAAAATCACTTTAAAAAACAAGTGATATCAAACATATCTTACTGCAGTCACAAATGCACAGCCAGCGACAGAACAAAGTTAAGCCTCAGCAACAAGAGCTTGATTCCGTGTAACTTCACATGAAAAGAAACACTGCACAGTTACACAGTATACACAGCCATGAACCCTAAAAATCAAATCTTCAAAAGAATTGAATACCGAGGAAGCCGATACACACCTAACAGCCAGAATTTGATTGACACTTGTATACTTGGCAGGTTACTATAGACGCAATCATGCAATTACAAAACTACAAAACATTTAATTTAAGCATAAACAGAAAGTTGGCAAATTTTTGCTCCATCGTAGCATGCTTCTCAAACAACTCAGGAGAGGAAGACGAATCAATAAAACTCCACAGACTGAAATAAATACTAACTGAAATGTTGTTTACTGAATGCTATAACTTGTATTCTTCACAGAAATTTGAAGAAGCCTCTTTCCGTGTGCCTTGGTTTCTTCTGTACAAGAAGATGAACAGCATGTGGGAGTATCGACCCAGTTGATTGTGGTTTTTCCTTATCTTTTCTTCATACCTGTTCGTTTCCCTTGAGAATGTTGTATTTGCAGAGAGGACATGTTGCGTTCATCTTGAGCCATTTCACAATGCATGTTGCATGGAAATGATGGTTGCAAGGGAGGGTATGGAGTTCTGCTCCATCTTCATATGGGCTAAGACAGATACAGCATTCCTAAAGGGAAAAATGAATATCAAAAGAAAAATACTGAAACCGAACTCTAGAGCACTGGTGAGATCTCTTAAAATGATTTTGATAACGAAAGAAAACTGCTCTTAGAATTATGTATGTCTTTCACTGATTTCCTGGTCCTTGCCATTTTTTCCATATTGCTTCGTCAAACCATATGATTTTAAGACCATTCCCACCTACCCTATCGATGGAGGAGAAAACAAGTGAAGAGAATCTTGAACCATGCATTATTTAGGTCCTAACCTAATACATTTAAGCAAACTCCCAGACACAGCAGCTGACTAACCTAGCATGAAAATGTAGACTTATTTGACCAATAACATCCAGCCACCTGACAGGTTGCATCAGATTCGGCAGGACGATCTCACAACAGACAGGCCAAATAACAGGCTCAATATCTGGCATTAAACCTAATAAGAATACTTCTTTATGTGTTTATGGCAAGAAAACATTCCCATACCATTATGTTTACCGTAAAACTTTTTTTTTCTTTTTAAATAAACACGATAAGAACAATCTCAAAATATAGAAGGTTTATGGCAATCAGATATTGTTATATAATCTTCTATTGCGGTAAAAACAATCTGCAAGTTTTAAATTTATCAGACTGGATCCATTCATTAAATGCTTAAGATTTTCCAAGAAGTGATTTGGTAAGGATATTTGGTAAAGTGAGCATTATTCTTTTAAAACTGGATTAACCACTTCTAATTCATAATATGGTCACTGCGCTTCTTTTTTTTTTCCTGAACTAGATGTGGTCCCTATACCTCTGTGTTGTAATATTGGACTTAATTTAGTTAATTTGCATGGTATTAAATTTTCAATGCCTTGGAATAACTGCACGCTAAAAAAAAGGAAAGGAAAGAAAAAACAAATAATGCATCATGCACTGTTAGGACAGAATATACCCTAATGAATTTCTCCTCCTATTTATTTTAGAGGACTTGAATAAGGACTCAAATGTAATATAGCACAAAGTAGAGCGGTCCATGTGTCAAAAAATTAGATATATCTAGTTCCTTTCAAAGAGTGTAAAGTATATGTATTACATTGCCATGTAACATAATGCACAATGTTTATGCAAAGATATCATCAATTAAGACTTTCAAATCATTTGCAATAGAGAAACTTGGCGGATTGATGAAGTTATGCAAATCTGATTGAACTTGATGTAGCTAATAGTTTGTGAAGTCCTTGGTTGTCATTGTTCTTCATTAGGCAAAAACAATTAAGGTCCATAACCTCAAATATAAGTGCAAAGAACATGCTCACTAAAATATCTCATATCCAGGACTCATTTGTCTTACCCAAATAATTTAAACTACTAATAACAACAATAGAAGCGATATATATCCTCTTGTTTTACATCTCAGCGCTTTCACACACATGCACTCATTCTTCTAAAGAGATGATTTTCCACTTTTTATAAGGAGATTTTGAATAAGTGATTGCTGGCTAAGAAGAGATTCCAAATCATGGCAAGACACTAAGATTAAATGATTATACTAACTGACATAATTATTAACCAATGGCCAATTTCACCGCTGCACATCTAAGTATGATCTAATACGGTGCTCTCTCGTCAACATTACAGTAATTAAATAGCTCAAATTTCCTTTTTAATTCCTTTTGCACAGATATGCAGACATGCACAAACACTAGATGTGCAAGTGCGATATATATTGAAATGAACAGGTTGAGAAACTCCATTGCTTTTCAAACAAAAATGACACCATTCCCTTCTAAACATGGGTTCAAAAAAGTGCAGATCCACAGGCTTTAAAAAACAGAAAACTCTCATGATAAATAACTTACTGCATCCTCAGGTAAAAGTATACGCTCGGTAGCCAAGTACCCACTGCTTGATTCCACAGGAACCATTTTCCCTGCCTGAACTCTGGACTTTTCCTCATCACCCATTGCTTGATATTTGTATTTGGGCAGCATACTGAGATCTGCTTCTGATGCACCTTCCTATTTAGTCACACATGAAAAGAGAAGCAGAAAGTCCCACTTAAGCACATGAAAATGCCAACAGCTATAAGGTTTGCAAGCCATCAGATTGTCTATGTACTGAATATTTTATCTTCATACCTGCCCTGCAACAGCATAAAGAATTGCAATGATGCATGGCAAGCAGCAACAGAGAGCGATCCCAATCAAACATGCCAAAACAACACAAAAGATCGCAAAGAACACATCAAATGCGAGAAATACCACAGCCAGCCTGCAGAAATTCAGAATTAGAGATCCTTGTGGTCTTTATTTGCATAAATTATTGTTACAGACACCAAACCAAGAAAAGAAAAAAGTATGGGGATGACCTGCATCCTAGCATTTGTAAGGTTTATGTGCCAAATAATCTAGTACAAAGAAAAAAAATGTCTTGGTATGCTGACACAGGAAATCACTGGTGGAGCATGGTTGTATTTAAAAAGAGGAAGAAAAAGAAAAGGGCAGTTATACTGGTTAGAAAATTTTCTGTTAGACAAGCGTACCAGAAGCTTTCAAAGGAGCTTGTGATATTAGGCAATGCCTACAACCATATAAATTCAATGAAAACAGAAGCCAGTGCTAGATTGGTAAAATGCATACCAGTACAAACGAGGAGCATTTTGCATAAGGGCATTGCCACCAGAGACTACCCAGTAAAAGCCAACTATCCACCAGAGAAATGACACCATTGTATTCACCGATTCACATTTTTTAGTGACACTGAGCCAGAAATCATTGAATCAATATGACAGCAACAATTGATAAACCTTCCAGTAAAGTTACTAGACAACACATTGCAACTGATACTGCTGGAGATCCATGCAAGAGGAGGGAGGAAAGTTACTCAATTACAAAGAGCAAGATATCACATTTTGGAGCTTGCTCTGGTCCCATTTGAATAGATACATACACATGAGTATACTGAAATCACATCAAAGCTTTTGTGAACTAAGCAGAGGCCGGCACAAGAATGAGACTAGATGTCCGATTATAGAATTCCATAGATGATGTACCCATATTATCATAATAGACAAATCAATTTTTGAAGCTCTTTGCACAAATGCTTAAAATTAAGATATATTGCAGGAATTCCTCGTGGTTTGAGATAATAACTAGAAAAGTAAAAGATAACAAAAACAAAGTCCCTCTCGTTTTCATGCAAAAATCTCCTTTCACTGTTTAAGTTTGGTCAAATCTATCCCACGGCAGGTTTTATAATCGCAGAACAGCTCTTTAAATTTTCAAACTTTATTAATAAAAAAGCATGTCACGTGTTCCGCATATGATGTCCTCCTGTAAAAATGTAATCCTTTTCACTGGGGATCTTTTTCAAATCATTTCTCTTTTCCACGAACTTGTCAAATTAGCTCACATTCCTTCCATTCCATGTAACACCAAATAATGCAAAATGCACAAAAATGTCGATGCTTTGCTAGTAGCCTTCCAGTAAAGAAGAATTTGATGAAATATGAACTCTCGAGTACAAATGAGTTGATGAATCAAAGCAACTGTAAAACTGCAACACGTGCCAACAAAAAACCTAAAACCCTAATAATATGTGATATGAAAACCAACACAAAACTCAAAGTTGAAACTATCTTTTTGAAAGATAAGGAGATTCCCAAATAAGCACAAAAAACAACTGCAAAAATAAATAACAAAAAAGGAAAGACTTCTATTTTTATTTTCATTTACCTTGATCTAGGAGGAGATGCTCCATCACGTTCATCGCCATCCTCGTCTTCACTCTCGGAAACATTTTCTCCCTCAACTGACTGTTGTTGGCTCTCTGCATCTCTCCCTCTCCTCGTGTTCCTTCTCCTATACTCCAACCACACCAAAATGACATGCACCAAACACTGCAAGCTATACCCACAGATCCATATCCTTATCGGCGTGTTCGGCCTCTCCTGCACCGTCACCACCAGCATCGTTACCGAAACCACCACGAACGCTGCATTCCACAGCACGTCTAATGCCACCACCGGCTTCGAGTACCCCCAGTCAGAGCGTCTCTCGTCCAGCTCACGCGCTGCTGTTTCTCTTACCAAAATGGACGGGCCGCGGCGGCCAGTGGCCCGGCCGAGAAGGACAGCTAGGGTGGTTGGGCTGGCGGTCAGGGAGGTCGGAGAGTCTTGGCGAGGGCGGAGGAGTGGCGCGTGGGAATCATTTTCGGATGACATTTTAGGACAAAGTTTAGCGAGAGTAAGTGGCGGTGCAGTAGTGGTGTTGATCAAGAGAGATAATCATAATTTTAATTATCTGGGGTTAGAAATATGAGGAATTTATTTATTTATGGACGAAGATTAAAAAAAAGAAGGGGGTAGGGGTTGAATGGTAGATGATATCATCATTCCATATTTTGGAATGCATCTCTGTTGACTTTACCTGGCAGTGAAAATGAAAATTTGGTGAGCCTCTCTTTTACGCTTTGGCTTTGGCTGGTGCGACGGTGGTGGTGTATTTTTATTTTTTATTTGAATAGACACCCCTTGATAATCAATACGTCGTCGTGATAAGTCTTAGGTTCGTCGTTTCGGGGGACATATTTTTCTCCTATTTTAGAATTTGCTTGGATTTCTTATTTTGATGGAAAACATTCCTTGCATTCGAGACCTTTTCAAATATTGTTTTGTCTTCCTATTTTAAGGATTTTTGCAACAATAATAGTGTTGACTAGCGTATCAAAAATAATTATAGATATATATAAAACGTGTTGTGGTTTCACTATTTGAGTCACTGTAGCTTTAAAGATGATTTTACTATGGATTGTGGCAGTGTACTGTCGATTTTACCCTTATTAAATTCAAGTTGGCATGTGGTTTTTGTGGGGGGTTTCATGGTTTTTCCTTTCTTTCTATATTTCCTGCGCGTGTTTCAATTTTTTTTTGTTGCAGGAGAGTTGTTGGGATTGCAGGGGATGGGCAATTGCTTAAAGAGAGTGTGGTTATATTTCAAAACAACTCGTCCAAATATGTTTTTGTCATTGATGTGCTCTCAATTCATTTTGACTGATGTGGTTTTCATTTGTCGGTGTTTTTTTTGGCTATTTGGTTCTTTGGTTATCTGGTTTGGTTTGTTTGGATGGGGTTTTGTTGTGTCACTTCATGGTCATGTCCTCCTGTCTTTTCTCTGTTTTCACATATTTGTTTTGGGTGAGAGTTGGTGGAATGGTGTTTGTGTCCTTCAGTTACGTTTCCTTTATAAGCTGTTTTTTTATAGCGTGTTTGAAGTGTTCCACTGTTTTGCTCTCTACTGGTTCGTCTCACTTTTTTTCTCCCTCCTATTGTGTTCCTTTCAGTTTTCTTCTGTTTTTCATTGTTATTTTTTTCTTGCGGGACACCTCAGGAAGTTTGCATTGTTCAACCCAAAAATTGCTTATTGTTTCAAAGTTCCAATTGGCAGTTTGCGTTGTCGGTCGCTGCCTCTACTGTGAAGGTTATGTTTTGCCTTTTTGGTTTTGTATTTTTATGTTTAGCATTGTTGTTTGCATGGTTGTTTATTATGCTGTTTACATTCTTGCTTTTAGTTACAAACCCAGCTGATACGAAGGTGCTTTGTCCTTAGTTATTAGTTGTGTGTTTTGGAATCGAGTAACTTCTTCAGCCCAAAAAAACTCATCCAATCATAATTACTTTCTCAAATATATTAGTGCTACTTAAGCCCTGTGAATTTTTGAAAGTAGAACACATGCAGATGAGAGTTGCAGAACTCGGTCAGGTTGAGATATGTTTGCCCGCATAGCTTTGGTTTGAACAAAACAATGCCGGTTCAGAACAGCTCAAACATTCTTTTATTGAACCATGCATATCAATAATCCTTCATTCATGATTTATGCAGTGTATTTAGCTGCATAAATACGTGTTGGGTCGTGCACATGGGTTTCTTATCGGTGGTGAGGGAGAGATGACGAGTAAGGGTTTTGGGTGAGAGAGACGATGATAGAGGGAGGCTAGACGAGTGGTGAAGTGGGTTCATTTAGCAAGAGAGGAGAGTTACTGAGGTGGGTTCATTTAGCAACGATAATAGAGGGAGACCAGGCGAGTGGTGAAGTGGGTGGTTCATTTAGCAAGAGAGGAGAGTTGCTGAAGTGGGTTCATTTAGCAAGGGAGGAGGCTTATTGACAGTGTTGTTGAATGGATGGTAGGGCACTCTCGATTGGTTCTGCAAATGGCTTGAAGAAGGAGAGTTGATGCAAGTTGCAGTGCCCTTGCACATTTAATTTAAGGTCATTTAAAGGAGGGTTTGGGCAGCAAATTGAACTCCCTCTAAAGCTCTCCCTTGTGCCGAGCTTTGGAGTTTTTCCTGGGCAGCAGCAAGTTCGTGACAATGGAAAGGGTCCAAACAGTAAAAAAAGAGAAAAAAGATGACATCAATGGATGGTGACCTTTTATGGTGTTGCTGAAGTGGATACATTTGGCAAAACAAGAGGGTTTTTGGCAGTGTAGCTGAATTGATGATAGGGAAGTGAAGGTGGGCAGGGGAACGAGACTCTTAATCCCAATCTCAATTAGTTGCTGCAAATGGCTTGAAGCAGAGGATTTGTTGCAGGTTGCAGTGCACTTGCACATTCAATTGGGGCGTGATTTAAAGGGAGGCAGCAACAACAAATCGAGCTTCCTCTAAAACTCTCCCTGTTGCTGAGCACATGATTCTCTAGGCAGCAATAAATTGATTTCCCTATGATTTTCTGGGCACATGGAAACATTTTCGTGCTCTCCCACTTGAAGGACTTCTAAACACATGATTTTCTAGGCAGCTGCAAAAGCAAACAATTTGTTGTTGATTTATGGAAAAAGTAAAAGCACATGGTTTTTCTGGACAACTGCAATTTGGAGGAGGGGGATCTGTCTGCTTCTGCAGGATTAAGCAAAACCAGTAGCATCAAATTAGCCTGGGCAACAAATTAACTTGCAATTCAAACCCCTGATATTTTTCTCCCTTTAGTTCTGCAGTTAATTAAAAGTAATTTGAGGGGGGAGGGGGGCTGTCAACTTTAACAAGGATTGGCAAGGCCGGCAACAACAGTTAGTCAAGGTTACAAATTAGCCTGCAATTCAAACACCTCTCATGTTTTCTCTCTTTTCTTATACAATATTGTTGAACCCATTGTGTTGATTGATCTTGCTGATTTTTCTAGTTATTTCAGCTTGTTTGATTTTTTTCATCACTCGGGTCAACCATTGTATTGTATACATATATGTTTATTCCGTTTTCGTGTGGTTTGTTATGTGGGAATAAATCACAGTTGTTGTTGTTTGTTCAAGGCTAATGTTTTTGTGGGTTGTTAACAGTTTGTTCTTTATGTATGGGCTCTTTTGTTTTTTATGCAAGTTATTTTATTTACATGGTTGTCGATTTTGTTTTGTAGGCATAATTATTTCTGCATCGCTGGTTCATGCTTTTGTGCTTTTTGAATCTTTTTGACTCCTTGCTTCGCTAACGTTTTGTTCCAGGTTTGTTTCTGCCTTATACTTCCTCCTTTGCATCATTGTTATGTCCTTGATTGTTTTTCCTGTGCATAGTTATTTTTTGTTTCCTGACTTCGGTTGAATGGATGTCCCACATGTGTTTTGCTACTGGTATGTCTTTTCCCTTCCATTAAAACAAAATTCACGCTTTCCTGCATTTTTTGGGTCATTCAGAATATATTCCAAACCATTGAAAGAAATAGGTTGTTAGATATGCAAAGATTAGTAGGCAAGTGTTCGCCAAATGTTTGGTTTTGCAAGTCAGTGTGTGCTGGATTAGGTTTGGACAATATTTTGGCGCTCGCAATTTATATTTTGCGTTGCTCTTGAAATCTTAAGCCCAGATTGTTACTTTGTTTGAACTTATGATAAGCCAATTGTGGTTAAGCTTATGTTTTGATTCTTATTCTTTTCATTTCGAGCTTCGTTGGAGAGCCAGAATAAAGATATCATGATATTTTACCTTCATGTTTGGGCCCTTAACTAAAATTCAGTGGTCCAAATATTTTATTGAAAAAAACTTTGTTTGTCCATGATTGCTTTTTCACTAGCACAAAATGAATCGCGACAACTTTTGCATGATCTGTCGAGCTCCAATCGTCTTGGGTTCTAGCATTGACTCTGATTTTCATAAGCAATTCAACCAACATCAAATAGCACTTAGTTTAAGATTATATCCATATAATTAAGTCTCAATGAGAAGAATAATTTGTTTAGGCGTGCTTTGTTCGTCTGCAATCTTTTTTCTCCGCTCCATCATTGCAGCTTTCTGTCATTTTATTATTTAGGCATTTTTTTTTCCTTTCTGTCATTTGATTTTTTTTTCCTTAGACTACTAGGACAATATAATGAGAAAAAATTATTTATCCATAATTTTTTCCCTGCTTGCACACTATAGTGTGAGCCACCTTTGGCATGAAATGTTAGCTTCCAAGTGACTTGCGTTCTGGCGTTGTCTGTGTTTTGCGTAGTGGTTTGGTGATGCAGGTTGATGACAATTTCCTTGAAGAATATGAGGTGACATTGCTCGAAGCTTTGATGATAATATAGTTGATGCACAAGAATCTCCTGTTATTGTTGTTTTCGCGGGGTTTCGAGTTACAGAATTTCGAGGTTCATTGTTTTTTTATGGTAATAGAATCATACAATTTTTTAGTTCTTTTTGCAATTATTTTTAGATTTTTTCCTTATTTATATTTCTTATTTCTTCTATTTTTGGTCGCCTTCATTTAGGTGCAGCAAAATTAACTGGACAGCTGCTTCACTTTGGTATTTCAACCCAGATATTCCAGAAGTGAAGATAATTGGAATATGAACATTGATTTTTATTGCTAACTTTATCAAACTTTATTAAATCCAGTTATGGTCAGCAACCAATTGATGTCCATAAACTTCCTCCATCTTTGCACGTCGTTGTGTCATTAGATCAACAAATCAATGAAAATCGACAAACAATTAAAGAGATTTTATGCATGGACCCATTTTAGCATAAGGTTTTTTTTACTAAAACTTAAGTATACTCTTTTAACATTAGTTTTCAACTTTTATGATGACTTTATGCTTGGTTTGTGTAGAACATGTGTTTCACTTGCAAGACATCCATTACTGATTATGATCTCTTCGATGGGTGGTGGTGCAAAACATGCCTGAAATGCACAAAAATATTTTCTGGCTCCTCAAACAACCTCGGATGCATTGAACATGGGCCCTCAGACTCTACACCAATTCCATGGTGAAAAATTCAGCGAACAATCTGTTGTTTCATATACAAGCTCTTTTAGAGAAAAACATATAAAAATTTCTTTTGCTCAATTTTAAATAACCTTTTTTTTTCAGGTTTAAAATGAATTGCATTGTCACAGATGACAAAGACATTACGAACTTCTTGCTATCTGGAAAAACTGTTGAGAGCTTTTTTAACACTTCAGCGCATCATTTGGTTTACGATAAAAAAATTATTAATCCTTATGTGGTCCCACCACAAATGACTGAAGCGTTGAACAAAACAAAAAATTTCCAACTATGTTTTGGAGCTTCTAAAAGAGCCCTTGGCGGATGTGACATATATGTTACAAATGTATTTGATGAAGGCTCAAAACAATCTCCAGGATCCTCAAACACTTCCGTAGTCATAGCTGCAGGAGACTCATCGATGATTCAGCCATACATGCTTACCCCAATGACACCACTTGACAACACCCCGCCATCTCAGCATCAACAAGGCATCATTTTGGATGAAACTAACAAAGACAGCTACCGCCCAAAAGTTAAGAAGGCTTTGACTTTTACTGATGACCATTCAGAAAATCTGTCAGTTTTCTTTTATCGCACATATAATTATTGATTCAAATTTAATGCTTTTAGTCAATGTAAAACACTTTTCATGACATTTATTTCATCGCTTGCATTTTCTTAAAATAAGCTTGCTTATACAATAACATTTCTTTTCTTCTCAATTTTCCAATCATCTCAAGCAAAAAGAAATCATCCTTGATGGAAAAGATGAGCCACCAGCCAAGAAACAGAAAGACAAACATTCTGCCCCATCAAAGGTTTATGTGCACACCAATTCTTTTTTTAATATTTGCAATAATTTTTTTTGATTAACATCAACTTCTTTTCATTTATTTTAATGCTTTCATTTTTTTTTTAAACAGGAAGATTAGCGAGGGGATGGAATATCTCATTTTGAGGAGGGTTTGGCTTCGTTCTTCACCTCGGCATCCCTCTTTTTGGCAATCATCTGCCAGTAGTGTCATTTGTGATCTTTTGTGATGTTTTGTACTACGGAACTAGATTCCCAAAGAAATGATATGTTTGTTTTCTAATCTATAGCTTTTTGTTAATTATATAATATAAGTTTATCGTTGTGAATTTAATGTTGCTAAATTATATACACAAGGATGCCCGCAACAACGCGCGGGCAATATGACTAGTTATATTATATTCTTACATGATACACTGAAATGTTTGGGATTTTACTGTTGTGCATTGTTCGCACGCTAACATAATATTGTGAATTTATTATTTTTTTATAATAATTTATTTTGATCATTGTGATTTTATTTTATGTGATTTGATCTAGTTAAAAACCAATTACATTTTTTTATTGAAGAGTAAAATTAAAATAAAAGAGGTCCAAATGAAAAGGGCATGAAATATTGGTGGTTGCCAAGAATTTCATGAAAATTACACTTAGATCATCGATATTTAAGTCTATACAATTTAGATCCCTTCAAATTTTAACAAGTTTATTTCATTACATAAATTTACTTTTGTTATCCTTCAATCATTTGCTGGGAAGAGAAGAGAGGGTTTTGTGTTGGATTCCAATAATGAAAGACAATGTCACTCACTATTCACTCTATTTCGCCTATCAAAATAGATTTTTTGTGTGTTTATAGGATTTGTGATTAGAAGAGCTTCGTGATAATTTTCTATGGCATCAATGTTGCATGAAAACCTAGCTCGATTTCGATTTTGGTTTTGGGGTATTTATAGTTGATGAAATGATTTTGAGGTGTTGGTGAGTGTGTTTGGGTTCAAGTGCTTGTTTGAGATTGTGTTTGAAGTTATTTAAAAAAGTATTTTTTGTGGAAAAATACATCAAAATTATATTTAAAAAAAAAATTGACACCAACACATAAAAATGATTTAAAAACATCATTTTTTTTTAATTTCAAGTAAAAAAAATATTTTTTTTCAAAAATAATTTTGAAGCATAGCGTCAAACACTCCTTGAATAACTTGAAAATTGAGTTTTTTTTATCAAAAAAATTATTGTTATAATTTTTCGGTTACCACCATAATGCCTGAAGTTTGAACCGGTAAACAACATGTTACTTACCTCTGGGAGCAATGTATCGACTACTTATTTTTTTCAAAACAAATGTATAACATGTTGCTTGTTAATTTTAAAAAATAAAGTGAAAAAAAAAAACAAGTACTAACTCAGGAGTTTAGACTCTTTATTGTTGTCGCGCCGCTGGACCATAGACTTGCAAGTTAGGCTCTTTTTGTTTTTTTCTAGGTTAAATATAAATTTATTGAAATTGATTGAGTTCATGTTTTGGGATACGAGATTGACTAGTTAAGCTACAATACTCGAGCTATTTTTTTATGATAATACTTTTTTAAATGATATATTTTTTCTAATATGTTTTCTTAGAAATAATTTTTGATTTAATGTTGCAATTAACATCTCCTACATGTGATTTGTTTTTACTTATTTGATCTTTTTTGGACATATACTATTTTTTTATGATGTTACAAATACTTAATTTTTGACAATATTATTTTAATTAATTTATAATATCAAATATGATAGATAAAATTTTTTTAATAAAAACATAAGAGAAAGATAAGTAATAAAAAATGAGAATTACAGTTAATGTAAAAATAAAATTAAATAAAATTTTAAAAGATACAATTAAAAAATATATATATAACCATTACTAAAATATATAACAAAATTGAACTAGCGTGTATTTGTTTTTGCTATTGTATATATTTCTAGCGATGGAGTCCATCACTAAAAGCAAAACATGCTGTAGCAAAAGTATTGACTGATTTGTTGTTTTTGCTCTTCTTATGTGACAATTTGGGAGTGTGGTTATATTAATTTTTTTTATATTGTTTTTAAAAATATCTTTCATTTAAAAATATATTAAAATAATATTTTATTATTTTTTTAAAAAAATATTTTTGATATCAACATATAAAAAATTAAAATACCAAAAAATATTTTCAAAATGCATTAACAAACCGGAATATATCCTAAAGAAACACAAAAGCAGAAACAAAAATAAACAAACCCCTGAAATGCTAGTTTCCAACACCACGCGAGTCAAAAAATTGTTTCAAATAAAAATATTCAATTTTCATTATTTTACTTGCGGTGTGAAGGCGGTGATATGTCTATTATATATTCTTTTTAAAAATATATTAATAGTATAAAGAACATTAAAAAGCAATACTTGAAAAAATCTCGAGGGAAAAAAGTTGAGCATGTCCAGGTCCTAATGTAAACAAAATCAGGTTTTCAATTACATATAGTTGTATAAGAAAATGTGTTCCATTCGGGGAAGTCAGGAAAAAAAGAAAAGCTTTAAATTAAAAATATATTATTGAAAACTATTTTACTCATCGGGCGGGGTAAACATTTAACCCGAAGGTTAACCCCCTCAACATCTCCGACTCCTCAAATCTTGCACCGAAACACAAACACGAGTCAAGGGTGAAAAATTACCACCAAGCACACACCCCTCTACTTTCTTATTTCGCACTTGTTAATTTTTTAAAAAAATATATAAAAAATAAAAAATATTATTCCGATATTTTTTAAAATAAAAAAATATTTTTAAAAACAAATTAAACTCTAAAAAAATTTGGAAGTAGGAGGAGAAATGGTCCTGCCAACTTGATTATAGGCATGAAAAAATGACTAGTGGAAGGGACAATGCAGTCATCGACGTGAGAAAAACAAGCTTATTTATTTATTAATCCAATATTCAAAATGTATCCCCGCAGCGCCGGGTAGATGATATATATATATATGCTATTGCTAGCTGCCAACGCCACCGGCAAGTCTCTTGGACACTCCGAACAAACTGATATCTGTCATTCAATTTTCTTGTACTTAACTCCATGGTTAACTTCACTATCATTGCTTAGGTAAAGGGGGGTCTTCTCTCCTCCATTAATGTCACCTGAATCTTAAACCCTGCACGTTTTTTCGCACCAACGGCCAGTAGGATAAACAGTGTATATATTTTTATATTTATGTTTTGATCCTTCAATTTTGTTTCCTCTTGATTTGAACCTCTAACATTACAATTACATAAATTTGAGCTTCGCGGGTTGTTTTATCTGTCTGCGAGTGGAGACCTTGAGGTGTCGATTATTCAATTGATCCTTGGTTTTATAAAATTTCATTTTATTTTATTGGTTAATTATACAAATTAAAGCTTGAAGTCCTAGTTCAAGGCACTGGCAAATGTATCGCCCCTTTAATTTTGAATCTTTAGGGGCACGTTGCAATGTCAGGGAAAATATGTTTGCCTTCTTTTCTCTGGCAGTTTTTTTTTTTTTTTAATTTGATTAGTTTATCTTTTTTTAATTGACTTGGTTTTTCTTTTTTCTGCTTAAATACAGGGATATTGTTTGTAGTATTAAGTAAAAGGTATGGTGTTCAATTGATACTCGGTTGGTCGAAATATACTTAGATTAAATTGACTCAGAACAATTAGGCTTCAAATACCATATCTAATTATAAAACAAATATGAGAGCCAGTAATTAATGAGAAGGGTTTCTTTGGTCGGCATGCGCAACATCGGGGTGAACATCTTTTGCTTGGTTTGGTTTTTATTAATAAAAACAATCAAATTGAAAATCAAACTGGATTCGATTTAAACTGATTAGTTTTTGTTCTGTTCTATTTGGTTTTTAACTAAAGAATCAAACAAAAATTTCAGTTTATTAGGATTTTTTTAACTCTAACTAAGTTTTCTCTTCTCCAATTTAATCAAGATGGAAACAACCCAAAAAATTTGAACTTAACCGGAAAAATAAAATGAAAAAATTAGCATATTTTAAACCGTTTTGGATTAAGTTTCTGTTTTTTTTTAAAACAACCAAAAACAGAACTGGTAATAAAGTTTTTTAAAAAAAATTAATCAGTTTAATTGGATTTTCTTAATAAATTTTTTTTTCCCATTTTTTTTATTTTCACGTTTTTTTGGTTTTTTTCTCGACCCAACAACAAACACCCTAGAGAGCGAGGGAGACAATATCGTTATGTCGACGTGTTCGGCCTACTACATTTGTCCACGGAGGCTCTAGAAGAGACATGTTATTCCATCCCCCGTGGAGCACTGCATGTAGGGTTTTATCATGGTGATTTGTCACCGGACGTGTTTTCTTTCCCTCTTTTTTTGTTTTTTTATCTCAAGATTTGCGCTACCTTGTCAAAAATCTAAACTATCCTTTCATTTTTAATCATTTTAGATTTAACCTTCTTCTTCTCTTTTTTTTTTGTCATGGTTCCTCTTATAAAATTCATTTTTTTATTCAATTTTATTGTTTAATAAAAAAACTAAAGGTTTCTCTTTATTTTATTTCTTAAATTGATCCTCACTCTTTCAAATACATTTTTTTAATGTATTTAATCCTTTTATGATATTTGTTTTAATTTTATCATTCAATAAAAAAATATAAGTTGTCCCCTCATTTCTTTTCCCTCAATTTTAGTTGCCCTTTTTTTCATTTCTATTTTTTCTTTTTAGTTCTTTTTGTAAAATTGATTTTCCTTCTTTATTTTCACTCTTCAATATAAGTTGTTTTAAAATCCATCTCTACTTTTTTTTTGGTAATCTTGGTTTCATGACTTAGTGTTACAGGTTTGAATACTTAATCCGAGTTAATAATAGATTTTTTTTCATGGCATGCTTTTATTATATTGTTTTTTAAAATATTTATTATTCATCGTTGTTGTTATTGCTTTTAAATTGAGTTTCATGATTTTATTTGATTTTCTTTTTATTTATTTACCTCAATCCCATTATCTAGATTGCATGGTTGACAAGATAACTTGTTTTTTTTCTAAATTATTTTTTAGGTTATTTTGTATTTTCTCATGATTGCCTATCACTAAGTTATAAATTATCTTATTTTTCATGATATGGATCATGAAGTTTGGTGACTTGCCTGATTTACTGTTTTATTTTATTTTATTTCATCACTCTAAATTGAATATACTGAAAAATATATTTGATTTTTTTATATATATATTTATTCTCTATTAGCTCATTCCTTTACATTCAATTTTTTTTCCACGTTAAGTTTAGGTTTCATCACCTCTTTTTTTCTCTTCTTTTGATAAACATTTTTTTTTTTGGTTTATGTTCTTGGTACATTTTATGTTGTTGCTTGTTCATATAGTATCTAAATAAATTATACAATTTTTTTCCGCATTTTTTTACTAGTTCTTCAAAACACTTACATTACCTGGATTTTTTAATGATAATAAATTATTTTGTTTTGGCCCACGGCATAGCTCAGAACAACAGATCTAGTATACTTCTATAAAGAAAATAGGATCCGAAAGCGGCATTACTACTATAGGACCCGAAATACACGAAAACATTATTTTACAATACGTAGTTGCAAAACACAAGTAATTACTGTTGATTGACACAGCTAATGGAAGAAACAGGGAGAGAATCTAAAATTGAACGCAGCTCAAATAGCACACAAGGCTGGTAACATCCTACTTGTCTCTGGACGGCTACAATCCTTTCCAAAGCATTTCACCAACAAAGTCCTTTTCACAGAACACATATCATGACCAACAATGCAATTTCAGCTTCAAAAAATCCATTGTTCATCTATTGATATGCAGACAAACTATTTAGTCATCCCACGCTAAGCTTTTGCTTTTGCTTTCACACTGCTGTTACGGCTGTTTTAGGCACAGAATGATAATTGTCAAAATTCAAATTCCATATCAGGATGGGATGGGAATTGGCATGCTTCAAAAGTCTCAGCTCATACAATACCCTTATTCCAGTAAAGCGAAATAATGGAAAAAAACTAGCTCTTGGATCATAAAAAAGCAGTCAATTCCTCTGTCAGATAAGTCATGAAATGTTGCACAGCAGATCAGGATTGAGACTCTTCTAGATACACAGTTCACAGAGTTCTTGAGTAACTGGATGTGCAACTGGGCAGAACACCTATCAACTTGCACCTACTTGGAGTTTTTGCATGGTAAATTGTCACTTAAATTGAACCTTTCAATGGCTGAAATGATCTCCCGGGCAAGCTTTTCATCTGCTGCAGACCAACTGCAGCAAAAAAATATGGTTGCTGCTTCTTTTCGAGGACTATCAATTATTCTGTATGGGCAGTTGTCCTTCAAACAAACAGACACTTGAAATGATTCCACTTGAAGATGTTCCCCAAGATCTTGGATGTTTACTCCAGAAAAATAATTTGAAAGTTCTTTAAACAATAGCTGAAGACAAGAGCACTTGTCGGAATGACTAAGCGCACCATCTCTGTCTCCAGTCTCTTCCAAGTTGTCAAGTTGTGCAGCACAACAATAACCAAACTGAATGTCGTGTTTCTTCTGTCTCAACATGAGCAGCAGATCATCCTGGTGTACAACCCTTGCTTTTTTGCCTTTTTCCATAATCAAGATCCCTTCAGCAACTCTTTCATCATTTACCTGCAGTGGGGCCGTGGAATTCGTGTTTCTTAAAACTTGATCAGAATTTTCTTCTTTACTTCTTTTTAAGAACCTGAAATTAGGATTCAAGCAGCTGCGGATAAATGCATTTGACGCATGTGCTTTCACATAGGTAGTTGAAGGAATGTGCACAGTATCACAATTGGCTGGAAGATAACACGGAATTCTCAGCTCAGACTGTATTCTTTCTTTAAGAGAAACCATTTTTGGCTTCTCACCATGTACCAATATCACATTCTTGGGCGAGAGAAATCTGGCAAGATCCATGATTCCTTTACTGTCTGTATGAGGACTGAAAGACAATTGGTGAATCTGGTAATACAACCAGATAGTCAGGACTGCTCTTAAAATGAATAGACAAATGAATAGACAACCATTTAAGCTCTCCCAAATTCACAAAGGAACAGGTGCCCTCCATGCACGCATGCAGAGAGGAGGGAGGGTTAAAAATCTAGTCTCAGAGAGAGAGAGAGAGAGAGGAAGCAATCTCTCCCACTCAAGGCGGGGGGAAGAAATCTAGTTCAAGGGAGAGCAATACAATGCCAAATGGTGGGCGCACCGTGCTTTCAGATTCCATATCCAAACACCAGCAGGAGTTGCAAACTGAAATGGGTATTGTATACTAAATTTCACACGATTAATTCTACAGAACTCCAAATAGAGAGAAAAGCACTGGATAGCACCATGTTCCTGGCATGCATTCATTTTCCCACTTATCTATAACTTATGCGGGCGTATAGAACTTGCAATAAAACCATCCTGCGATACAATTCAAGGCCACCCCGACTTTTTCTGTACTGCTCATCTATATTCCAAACACAGTTTACATAGATGTGACCCCATAGAACTGTACAAGATTCTAATCAGTACAACTTGATGGTGCAATGAATGGGGGATACCAAAATAAGATTAGTTTGTTCTCTTGTTTCAATTTGTTTGTGTAAAATATCCACATAAAAACAAAAACAGCAAAAACTGTGCAAATGGCCAGTGAAAAATATTGAGATGTGTTCTCTCTGACAGAAGCTGGATAATCCAGGTGAATATATATTGTCTGATCAGTTGAGCTAAGCACCCAAGACCATAAAAGAGTACCGCTCGGCTAAACACCCTTGGTTTTATAATTAGTATCTTATGAGCTCTTTTATGGTCTTAGGTGAATATATATTGTCTGATCAGTTGTGAATAATTCATATCCCAGAAAAATTCATAAGATACTAATTATAAAATCAAGGGTTTTAGCCCAGCGGTACTCTCCCAAAGACAGGGAAAGCAACATCTTCAGTTCATATCCTAATCCTTTTATCAAAAGAATAATAAAACGAGAAAGAAAGGTGGAAATGATGGTAAAGAAGCACAGGGTAGGAGATCAATACACACCTGGCATCGCACATCAATCTGGGTGTCCTTGTCCAAAACAATTTTAGTAGGTTTACCTGACATCAATTTATGTCCTACAGTTCCGGCCACACAATATCTGTAAATAGAGATCGTAAATTTATCATTTATTTAAGGTTTGAACAGAGATGAAATGCACATTTCAGTTAAGAAACAGTGTACATTGAACAATCTATGCATGGTCATGTCCAGCATTTGTTTTAATCAAAGTCTAAAATAGAAAAAGAAAAGCAGACATAGAAAAATACACAACCAACATAAAGAAACGTGCAAAATCTTGCTTGCATATTCTGTGCTTCCCCAAAAAAATCGAATGACTGAGGGTGAAAATGAAATATATGATGAATGGTGATGGGACTTCCCAAAATAAATTGAATAGTTGAGGGTGAAGATGAAATATATGATGAATGATGACGGGACATCCCAAAAAGATTTGCATTCTAGTGATGAGCAATTGATGGACAGGTTCTAAATTTCTTTCTTTTGAATATTTTTACATATCTCAGAACTTTCTTATTTTCTTTTTTCCTTTTTTTTGAGAATTTAGAACATTTGATATTTTTAGGTGACATGTGTCAAATGGTAGGTTAGAATTTATATGCAAGGCCATTGTATTTTGTTTTTTGATATGTATATAAGCGGTCATGATTGGCAGCTGTGGGGTTCCTGGTTCCTACTGATGAGATATATGCTCAATAAAAGGAGAAGGTAACAAGATTAATACCCAGGCAATGTTATAAGATTCATTTCACAAGGAGCCCACTGTTTAAAAACCTCAAGTGAAAATCCACCACTAATCATCCCAGGTGTAGCAAAGAGAACACAAGGTCCGGGAGCGTTTATCAGAGAACGATCAAAATTGTGAACTGCAGCATCCAAACACTTAAAGAGTTAAAAATAGGATTTGCTGGAAAAGAAGAAAGTTAATGCAATTACACATGATTCATCATTCATTATACAATTCATATGAGCAGGGAAACTGCATCATTCAATATTCAAAATTACTCAGTTCAACATGATACTATTTAAACCCTAATAAAGAGATGAAATCAGTTGAATTATTTAATGAAGGAATCCTTTAAAATGAAAAATAAAATATAGTTAGCGACCAAAAAATTCCACAAAACACTACAAGGTGAATGACTCCACATATTCGAAGGTGCAGTGATCATGACATTGAGTTCCTTACAAACAAGGGATGCCACCGAAGAACCTGATATTACAATGACTGATATTCTTGAGTAAACATCATTATCACAGACTGACAGGAAATATGAAAAGTTAGAGCTAAAAGCTCCATTTTTTTAGCAATATCCTGACAAAAAAATAGCCCCACAGGTAGCCTAAAATACCAACGCGTGGGCAAAGTGCTTGAACAAAAGCACTGGTAATATTAGATTTGACTTGAAGACATTCATTGATATGGGAAGCAGAACAATTGAGTTATACAACATGATTCAAGTCTATTAAAAATTGATTTAAAAATTTATTTCATGAAGCATCATGTGGTTTATGTCATAAAATGAATCAAACAACCGAGCTAATAGTGGGAGCCAGGGAAGATCCTTGGATATTTTCCACTTGTTTTTTTCACCAAAACCAGCTTGATTTACTGAAAAAGGAAGCTAGAGCAGTAGCAGGAGGTCGGATAAAGAAATAATAGGCACATGATATGACATAAACGCCTGACTCTGTGGGCTTATGACCCAATAAACATTCAATCACATACTTTCCATATTTATCATTTGTTTTTTCCCTTGCAGCCAAATCGAGACCCCTCATCTTAAAAGAGGCAACTATATATCAGAATTACTTATTCTCTGAGATTAAAAAAAATATCAATCTTATTATGCAGGAAAATTCTGTAACAGTAACCCTAAAGATACATGATGATTTTAATTGGCTAACCACTTGGATTACCATGTTTAAAATCAAATGCGTTCCGTGTAGCATATGTCTCCTTGATCTTCTGGCTGGTCCAGCTGATAAGAATTTTATAATACATATTTGCTTGAATGGTCAAACCTGAAATGTAAAACTCGAAACCAGTAGTATGAATTTGTAAAATCCACGAGTTCAGTGGTGACACACTTGCGAGAACCAAGTTATCAACAGTATCCAAATAAATCTCTAAAAGAATGAGAAGAATTAACATGAGATTCCAAAATGATTTCCCAATAAGAAATTTCTTATTGAAAAAAATTAATGCATACAGTGTTTTTTTTTTTAACAGATGCAATTCTAAACCAGACAGAGATGACATTACGAGAGTTTTTATTGCCATTAGGCAAAGTCTGTTTGCAGTTTTGATAGCTCTAAACAAGGATGGGCAGCCATGCAAACTGCCATTAGTCTTTTCCAGTAACTGAACTTTCCTTTGTATCTAAAAAGAAAACCTCCAATGATAGATGCTCTTGCAATATTAAACTCCAGATAATTGTGTGGTCAAATCCATGCATCCCAAAGATAAAGTCTCGATTTCAAATTGTTTTTCCTCTTGGAAAACATCAACATTTTAAGACAATGATCAATGCATTAACATTATTTTTTCTTTTTATTTGGTTATGCCTGACTTCAACTTGTTAAAGGAAACAAAATTCTATCTTTTGATGATAGACAGCTATGTAAAATATTCAACAGACCTGACATCGTTTTGCAAATGGGCAGTCACTATGGAGTAGAAGAAAATAGGACATCATTTTTTAATAATTAAGAATACAATATTTCACTAGGTAACATGTTTAAATACATAAAAGGAAGAAATAAGAGCTGAATCATACCAGCTGAGAAGTATATAGGAACCTTGAGATTCATACGCTCCCAGTAGTCATCCAACAATATACAGAGTTCCTATTCACAAGTCAACAAGACTGTCAATAAGCTGAGAAGTGTATAGTGTTGTCCACTTCATTCATTAAAAAAGGCCAAAAAAGAACAAAACCACAAAACATAGAATGTATAACAAATTCATTTCCATCCCCAACATACCAACCCTGCCAAACCCAAATCCCTAAGTCAACTACACAAGCACCACCATCTCAATGGTATAAAGTGCAAGAGAATAGTCAAAAGAAATATATAGGTACAAATCTTATAGACATTTAGGAACCTGCTGCTTTTACATTGTTGTCTACCAACCATATGATATATATTTTCAATATGGACAGCACCAAATTGAAGCAATGACTAGTTTGGTTGATCACTACAGACCAGAAATGCAGCTCAGATGTGTGCAAAACAAAGATGATGCTGTGAAAGTCTACAGTTTTGCTTCCAAGTTAGTGAACCAATCAGATTTAATTGGTTGGGGTCTTCACATATCATGAATGGCCACATAACTGAAAGGAGCCAGGTATAATATCACACATGGCATCATTAAAACGTGTTTATTGTTCCATAACAGTTAAATTTTCCACAAAAAACTAAACCATAAACCAATCCAAATTGAGGCCAATTAGATTCAAAATGAAAGAAAGAACAATCTTGCAGCGAATACCTGAGCTCTTCCAAGCGCAAATGTAGGAATAAGCACCTTTCCTCCTCCAGCAACACATTCATGGACCTAAAGTGATTAATTTTCCAATACACACATCACTCTTATTATTGTAGAGAGATAAAAAAAAGTTCCTAGATTCAAACACTTGAGAATATAAGTAAAAAACCAAAAGACATTTCCTCACAAGATAGAGCAACAATGCTTAATACAGGTCAATAACGTACAAGAAGCAAAAAACTAGAATTCCTAGATGTATGCATTCTTAAAAAACTATCGTTTTACAGTGACACGGTGAATTTGAGTGGATCATGTACATGTGCATTTTAAAAGAGAAACATCATTTGACATGAAGAGCCACTAAGAATGAAATTGTGGTTCTGTAAACCTTCTCCCATTGAGAATTCTTTTCCATGCTAAGGGCCTCTGAAGTGTTCAAAAGTAATCAAAACACTATATGATATGATTATTTTTTCTTCAAGTATCCCATGTTTAATAAGGCTAGACAAGGGTGAAAAAAACAGGAAAATAAGGTATTAATGATTGAGGAAATTTTTTGGAAGACTCCTATGTTAACACAACATATGACAGGAACTATATTTGAATCTAACACCATATTTATGAATGTTTGAGACACTGGTCTCTGGTTCTAGATTGCCAGCAATACAAGTTAAAACTAACATTAAGATTGACTATGATACGACTGTCCTCCAACATAGACAAGAATTGTCTCGTTATGCAATCCATGGAGCTAACAAATAACCAATGTGTCAAATTTATGTATTTATATCCAGTCTTTTAGGAAAGTATCATCAAACTTTTTGGCAATGAATAAACATAAAAAAGAAGATTTCTGCAACTTTGGTTGACAATTTCCATCAAGATATCAATACAATGCTCAAGAAACATGTGACAGAAAAGACAAATAATGGAGAGAATTGGAAAGAAAATGCATTGAGACCTAATCCACCGAGATAAGAGAAAAGCATGCATGATACAAAAATGGATATGTTGTTAAACATACAGCCTTGAGAAATTCCCTTTCTCGAGCATACTTTGAATCACGAATAGTTGTTGCATAAGTAGACCTGTGAGAAAAATTTATCAGGGACATAAAAAATTAAACCTTCAGCAGAAGAAATCCAATTCTGTAAATAAAGACTTCGAAAGGAATCATTGCAAGGTAGATTAGTTATGCTACAGCATTATAACTATTGTAGTTTGTTAATTGGAAATAACACCTGAACATAACAACATTTCAAAAATACATTAAATTTAAGATATTCCATCAAGGGAATAATTTTTTTTTACAAATGATAAGTTTTAGAAACCAATTTCATCCAAATATATCAGACCTGTTTAGAGTGATTGAAAATCCACCAAGATTATATGTATATTAAATTGCATTTTCTTTCTTAGAGAACAATGATAGAGGAAAAACTACCACTGATAGAAATCAGAATTCTCAGTGAGCCTTAATCTCAAAACCACTACCATCCTAAAAATGTGAAACGTTTGCTATTGCACCATGAAAGCAGAATACTTGTTTGACATTGCGTTTTAAAAACGCTTTTGAAAAAAATTGCATTTTTTATTTGTTGTTTTAAATTAAAAAATTTGGTATTTTTAGATCATTTTGATATGCTGATCTTAAAAATGATTTTTAAAAAATAAAAAATAATAATTTTGATGCATTTCTAAACGAAAAGCATTATGAAAAGCAAACTCAACCAGACTCCCAAACAGGCTATGGATTGCTCTTTTTGAGTAGTTCAAAGAATTAAAATTCATGATGCAAATTACTGTTTTAATGTGGACTATGTGAAACAATGAAACAATGAATAACTCGAGAATCAATTAACAAAATACTAATGAGCAAACATAAATTTGTCTTGTGGCTCCATGTAAAGGTTCTATACAAGCATATTTATATGTATATCAATGTTGTACAAACATATTTAAATGTCCATACTCTGTTATTAGGAGGTCTAGTTCAAGTCGATCAATTTGAGCTGCTCCCAGATGTCTATCCGGGGTCATATTATAGTCTCCCGTGTACACCATAGCAGTTTCTCCCACCTTTGCATAAAACATTGCAGCTCCAAGAACCTTGAAAGCACAATGAAAGAAGAAAGATAAAACTCAGTTATTAAATAAAAGACCCAAAAACAACAGAGAATTGGAAAAAAAGAGGGAGATTTTATAGTTAAAATATTAATGCACTTCAGAAATTTTAGGATGTCAGGTGATGTGGTGCAGATAATTGGTATTTGCCCATATCAGACTAGCATCTAGCAAGCATGTGAAAGGGAAAAGGTCACAAGTATCCACTGATTCATTATTAGACAATTGTTTGTTATGCATAAATACCACTAAACCTCAAACTAATTTTATCATAAAATCAAACCTTCTATATGGCTTTATCCATACCAATTAATCCAGAAGTTTTCCATAAACATATCGAGCATTTAACCTGGCAAAAGAAGCAATATGAAGGCGAGTTACAGAACCACTATTCAAATCTCCATTCTAGTGTTGCAAAATGAAGGTTTTTGAGGCCTATTTTATCAAATATTGGAAAAGCACGTACAACACAAATATGTTTTTTCTTCTTCTCGTGTTTACTTACACATTCCCAGCTCTATTTTTCATTTCCCATTTAAGCTCCAGAAAGTTCAGAGAAATAGTTTTTCAGCTGACTCACGTCATTTCTTTTACAAAAAAAAAAAAATAACCAACACTTCTACCATTTTTCTCTCCTACTACTGAAAGATAAGGCATAATTCCTGTTTTTATTCTTAAATATGCTTTTGCATTCCCAAACTAGAAAAGAAGAAAAAAAAGAAGCTTTCCATCTTTGGGCTTGAAGCTTGACAAAGATACAATTGCACCCATCAAGATAGCCAATACTAGAGATAAGCTCGGTGCATTTTGGTTCCAGAACTCTTTTTTTTTTTCTTGGAGAATGGTTTTAGATTTTTTTTATCAGAATTCCACCTTCTTGGAAAGCTCCCAGTACTTGCAATAACACAAGATTTACAAGAAATATGCACAGCAAACAAAAGTTATTTTCTAGCATGTCATGCACGGAATCTTATCTTTAGCAAAGAAACTTATGTTTAGGTTCAGCCAATTAATATCAGCTAGAAATATATAAATGAACATCACATAAAATATTTAATATGGAGCCCTAAACTGCAAATTCTTTAATCAATTCCTTAAACACACTTGCAATTGATTGAGTACAAAATGTAAAAGGGCATGAAACTTGCTAGTTCTATTAATATATGCAAAAATTGCTGTCAATTGAATAAATACTGCTACTACAACTTGAGGTAAAAAAACCCTTACATGTCCAGCATAATAGGCACGGATCTGAAGCTCATCATCAACCTGCAGAGTCTGCTTCAGATCTATTGCTATGACTTCATTACAGAAAACCGGGGGAAAAGGAGGGATTAGCAAGAAAAAAATACGAATTGATCATAAACACCATATCTGTTTTTTTTTATTGCAGAAAATTTCATAATCAGATAAAATAGGAAGCAACAGGGTAGAGAGAGAAATGTTAGAATTACCTTTTTGCATGCATTGTGAAATATGAAGAGAAGTAAATTGCTCTTCCTCTCCCCTTCTATCAACCAACACTTTCCTAAAATCCTCCAACATCAAAGGAGCTAGTGCCTTAGTAGGATACTGCATCAATATATAAATAAAACATCATTAATCTCTCTTAACTAGCTACTAGATACATACTTCAGCTAAGCATTTTATCGATCAGATTACCGTCATGTAAATAGGTCCATTATAACCACAAACTTCAGTGAAGTAAGGAAGAGCACCGACATGATCCAAATGACTGCATTCAGCCAGACAAAATTAACACGAAAAAAAAAAGCGATTGAGAGAGGCGTTAAGTATATGATTATGCGTACAAGTGAGTGATGATGACGCAGTCGAGGGAATGGTCAAAATCTCTGGATTTAGAGATGAGAGAGAAGTCAGGGTAGCGACGATGATCATCATAGCCCATGTGCATTCCACAATCAAACATTATCCGTTTTCCATTGATTGTGACTACCACACAGCTTTTCCCAACTTCCTGCCCAGCACCTTCCTTGTTCAAAACAAACAAGCAAGCAATTACATATGTAAATATATAAAACATAGGTCTTGTAAGGATCTTTAGTTCGAGAGACATACCGAGGACGAGGCATTCGATAGCCATGGCTTTCACTCAAACCGCACTCTCCTTCTCCGTTACCGCCTCCTTCGTGCTCTTTATTTTTTATTCTTCCCTCCTAGTTTGGATTCTGAACCAGTTTTAAGAAATTCTTCTCCTCTGGACAACGCGCCTTTTCTTCCTTTTCTTTTCTGGAGCGCTGTGTATCGATGGGCGGCCGAAGGCCTGGAATAAGTGCATACAAGGGCCTAAACCCGGTACATCAAAAGGCCCATGGTACAGGCTAGAACCAAAGACCAGAAAAGATTAGAGAAATAATCAAACGAGGATTGGTTGATTGAAGTGGCGGTGTTTTTTATCAGAATTTATTTTAAAAAAAACAATATAATTTCTTTTATTAATTTGATGTGCTAATATTTAAAATTAATAGTAAAAAATAAAATAAAAATTAATATACTTTCTAATAAAAATAATTTTAAAAAACAACTATTATTACCTTTTCAAACAGCATATTTTAACTTGCCACTTATATTTATCTTCTTAGAAACGGCACATGTATGTGTTTGGTAATATGTTTTAAAATCATTATTGAAAAAATCTAAAAAAAATATTTTTTTTTTAAATTAATTTTCTTGTATTTTTAGATTATTTTGATGTGTTAATGTCAAAAATATTTAAAAAAAAACATCATTTTAATATTTTTTTTAAATAAAAACACACTTTAAAACATATCTCAAACACACTGCCGGATCCAAAGAAAATTCGAAGCAGGTCGTGGAGAAAAAGCTGACACGATTGAATTTATAAATCTTCACGATGGTTTTGCAATGTTAGATTTTCTTAATTAGTGAATGATTTATCGAGGGCCTTCCTCGTATGATGGTATTTTTCTTAATTTTGGTCCTTCAAATCGTTAAAGATTTTTTTTTTTCCATTTTATGAAGCATAATAATACAAGCGATTGTTACAAGTAGTGGTGTGAAAGCTGAACGGTATAGCTCAAATCAAAAGACAGAAAGAAGACTGGTTAAAGTACAGGAAGGGTAAACAATTATGGTTTTAAAACATTAGTTAACAACAATTAAACGACATCGTGTTATCTAATATACATAACAAGAATAATTAAATATGGTATGATTCTAACCATCTAGTAGGTGTATTAATGGTAAGAGATTGAGACTTAAAAATTTGTTTAATTCTAAAGGTGGTTCAATGATAAGAATTTATGATTGATGGGTTTGTTCTCTTTGTGATCCTAGTTTCGAGCCCTTGCTTATATAATGATTATTAGAGACTTGCAAAATCATTAATTTATTAAATTAGTTGAGGTGCGCGTAAACTGATCCGCACATACATGCTCATAAAAAAATGGTACGATTCTTTTTAAAGGAAAGAAAAAAAAGTGTCTTGTTCTGTGCACTTCCTACCAGTAATCTCTTACACGACAGTAACCTAGACCGAACAACTACAACGTAGGTTTTCTATTTTATTTCGTATCCGGAAATCTTTATTACTATAATTGCTGCTGCTGCTGTCCGAGAGATGGGCTAAAACTCTAATCTGAAACAAATTAAATGCCCTGGGTTTAGGCATTTTTTCTGTAAGAAATAGGTAGCAGATGACCACATTCTCAGCTGGAATTGTAGGGTATCCACATTCCTGGAGATAGGTGTAAATAATGCTAAGATTTTAATGAAAAATGTAGGGTTATATCATGCATGAATTAGCCTGTCTGGACACCCTCGACCAAAAAAAAAGAGCCTCTCTCTTCATGAAAGTTTAGCATCAACAAAATAATTATATATGCTCAGGTCCCTTTCATAAATTGGCATTCATTGCTGGTTTCCAAAAACCCATACTTGCGGAGTCTGCGTCGAAGTAATCATCAGTGGAACGGCCTATAAACTCAAATTGGTCTTTGTGAAAAAGGGTGCATTTATTTTGATATTAGAGTTTTATTGACCCAGCGGTCACGAGTTCGAATCTCAAAATATTTATTCTATTTGATAAAAATCTAGTATAAGGTAGAGTGAATCTGTGTTCAAGTTTATAGCCTAAAAAGCTTTTACTTGAAGGAGGTGTTAGAGAATAATATAATTCATATTATGAGGTCTCACCTAACAGTTTAATATTTTAGGTGAGATGATTTCTTCACATACTAGCATATATAGATAGAGTGAATAAGATCATTTTCTAGTCTTTCTCTGTTAGATTTAAAAAATGTTACTGATAGCTTGAAGGACAGGTAACAATTTAAATTATTTTTTGAAATCTCATCATTATTGGACTGGGATTGTTTTTTTGTTATGATATAAGTAGAGCTCTAGTGATTTAATGATGATGATGATGAGAAAAACCACCACCCCATAATATATATATATATATATATAATCAAAATTTATGTCGTGGATTGTTTCAAAAGAATGACGCTAGTCTATTAGGAATGCTCAGGTTAACAAGAAAGCTCTCGCTTTCAGTGTTTCTTAGAGTAGTGGTTTTTCCCAGGATTCATAGCTGCGTTGCTTGTTAAATTGCAAAACCAATTACAAAACCCATCAAACATCAAAATCAGCGAGTGCATCTACTGCTTTCTCCGCTTGATTTCCTGGTCATCCCGAAAAATAGAAAACCAACATTTCTGAATATCAGCTGTGTTCTTGATTTGATCATTCTTCTGGGAGAAAACTCATTTTGATCCCTAAACTATATAAGCTTCGACAAAAATCAACCGGGACCCTAGACATTTCTTAACCGAGTCTCCTTTCAGTATCTGTTAATGTTTTCCATCCAATGCATATATCACATGCAGTAAAACGCATTATTTTAAAGAAGATTTGACAGGGAAATTAAAAACTTGAAGAAAAAAGACCCAACTCACATCGTCTTAAGATATATGGGACTCAATTGATAAAGTTTTTTTCTTGTAACTAGATTGAGTATTGGATAGCTAATTGGGGAGTAATTAGAGGTTTTTATTTTTATTTTTTAACAACGAGCAGAAAAGGGTATGGGTGGGAGGGTCCCACATTAATCTCAGTGGGTATAGAGTCACATTCACACTGTCGTTAGAACACCAAGCAACAAGTGTCCACGTTTGTTTGTGTGTGCTGTATACGTGCGTGAAACTAGGAGGGCTCTTTTATTTGAAACAAGAAAATAAGTAACTAGACGTTACTGAGGGGAACACGCACGCAACTACCGAACCTGTCGTTTTCCCGTCCGTTTTAAAGGTCATGCTATGGACAGTCCAAATTAGAGCAGCTTAATTTGAATCTGAGTAACGAGGAGGATCTCTCTTTCTTGATGTCGATTCTTTTATCGAGGAATGGTAATGTTCTTAAGACTCCAAATACATGTCTGCGATTGAGATTGAATTTTAAATTTATTTTTTACTATTTTTTATTGATTTTACTTATTAATGTCAAAAGTAAATTTTAAAAATATTTTTAAAAAATAACTTTTAAAAAACCACAGGTTTTTTTTAATGTCTGTTTAAGAATATGGTTGAATTTACTTTTAAAAATGCTTTTTAGTTATACATCAAAATGATATATTTTTTTAAAAAAAAATCATCTATAAAATCAGCACATGAAAATAAAAATAAAAAATTATAGTAAGAATAAAAATATTTTTTTTATTTTTTTTCAAAAATATTTTCAAAATACAATATCAAACAATGTCTTACTTTTCTGTGATTCTTTAGTTTACTCAGTTGGTTCCAGACAGTATAAAAAAGAAGAAGGAATGCATGAATTTCTTTTAGGCATTGCTAAACAGAATTAGAGTAGCTGTTTTTGGGTTGTGAAAAATAATTTTTCACTTAGGATTGTGGTTGCTTTTTATTTAAAAATATATTAAAATATTGTTTTTTTATTTTTTAAAATTCCCTTTTATATTAACCCGTCATAATAATTTAATTTTGTTTTTTTTTGTGGAAAAAACACTTTTTAAGTGCTTCCTGACGGGATAGGATCATACCCGCTTATTGCCTATACTGCGCTTTTTAATTAAATTTAAACGATCGTTAAGAAACTCAAAGTTTATAGTGTTTATATTTAAAGTTTATATAAGTCTCACTTATTTAATCACTGTTCAGAATACACGTGCTTTCCAAATCATGCTTATAGTGAATGAGCTCATAGACCCCACGAATAAATAAATAAAAAGTGCACTTGGTGCCTACATGTTTGCGGGACTATTTAAGAGTGTGTGAGCTATAGTTTTTTAATATATATATTATTTTAAAATATATTAAAATAATATATCTTATTTAAAAAATATATATATTTTATATAGTTAATTAAAAATATACTTTTTTTAAAAATACATATAAAAAATATTGTTTCGAATACAATTCTAGACAGCGTATAAGTATAAATCAAAAACTAAGATAGTTTAAATCATAAAAAAATAAAAGAGATTAAAAAATCATGTTTTGTATACCTTTTATTTTAAAATTATAAAATTCCACTTAAATATTATCCATAAACAAATTTATTTCAAGCCTGTCGTTTTTCCTTCTAGTAAGATGCGTTTTTGTTCCCTTTTTTTTTTCCATCTTTTAAGACAGTAATTAAACACACACACACATAACTAGCATGCACCCGATCAAGACGAATGCATTGGGAGGTTTGATGTTGCATCAAATTACGGGGTTTGTCGATTTTTTTTTTTACTTTTTTTCCGATTATAATAAAGCATTTAAAAAAAAAAATCCAAGTTTTTAACCGATGGAGCAGATAAACTCCAACCCCACTTTACTAACCTCACTTTACTAGTTGTTGTCCAATTTATACGCATTTTAATTAATCTCACAAATTCTAAAATGAAAACTCATATAAGTTTCTAGTAATTATTATATTAACAATCATAAAACTTGAACATGAGATGACAATGAAGATAAATATTTTAATCTCAAGCTCGTACCATTGTCATCTAATAGATAATTACCATGTAATATTAATTGATCATTTCAATTGATACATCATATCCAGCAATAAAAGGTATGGAACACTACTCGTACAGAAAATAAGAACAGCGAGAAAAAGAAAATGCTGTCCTCGTAGTCCCCCGACCCATTAGTTGAACCAGTTCTCAACTCTTGCCTCAGGCCATCAAAAATTTAAATCGATGATTGTCAAGCGTGGGCGTTATGATCTGACATTAACATGGGCCAATAATTTAATACTGTAACGGGAGTATGACCTAACAGGGTGGGCACTCTGGCTCCCCTGTATCGATTACAAATTAACATTATCTTATGTGAATTATGTATGGCTATCGGTTTCTTCATGCTATAAAACGGTCCCCCATGGTGGACAATCCGTGATCTCGGCATGTGCGAGCCTTTGATTTTGTATTTAGTATCTGTTTTGGGAGTGGTTGGTTTTTAAAATGATTTCTATTTAGAAATGTATTATTATTAGATTTTTTATTTTTTTAAAATTATTTTTGAGAGGTCACATAAAAATATCTAAAAACACTGAAAAAATAAAATAAATTCATTTTTTCCGGTACCTGCACAATATTTTATCGCGACATGACCCGGCAGCTCTGTTAATAAACGGGCGTGTATTTTCTGGCCATATTTCCTCATAGGAAATCTTGTGCGGAAGAACTGGGAATTTTGCTAAATTCTATTATTTGCTATTGAGCTATCTAGTCGCTTGCCCTGCTCGAGAAATGAGCATGGAAATCAAATTTTATGCTATTTTTTGCTGTAAATGTTGCTGAGAGTGTTTATATACTAACTTGCCCCCAAATAATTTGCTTCGTTCCTTTGATAGTCTTGTGCCCAGACGATCTTCAAGAACTATAAATCGGTTGAACCTGGAATCAATATAATCTAAATCACCATTGAGTTCCTGGAGAGATTTATCATATAAAATATTGGATCTTCAGAGCATTTAGAAATTCTCTATCGAGTCTTTCAGCTACACTTCTCATAGTATTTTGTGAAAAATATAAAACTCCTCCTTTTTCATGGAAAAAATATATTCTCCGGATGAAATCGATCAACATATGGGGGATGGAGGACTCGATTGAGAATCTAATGAAACCTTAGGAAATTCGATGGTGGGAAAAATGATTCGAGAACTTGAGAAAAATCCCTATTCACTAAGGGGACTTTTTGAGATTTGTCCAGAACTGTTTTAGATCAGTGGGAGGGTGTTTAATAATGTGTTTTAAAAATGTTTTTGAAAAATAATGATTTTTTTATTTTAAATTATATTTTGTGTGTTTTTAGATTATTTTGATATGATAATATCAAAAATAATTTTTTTAAAATAAAAGATATTATTTTGATGCATTTCTGAACGAGAAAATATTTTTCAAAAATAATTTTAATCACGTTATCAAACAAATATTTTAAGGCTTTTTTGGGCAATCCTATAAAATAATAAAATAAATTAAGGATTACGAGCAATGAATCGATGAAGTTTAACACAAATGAAGTTATGTAAACGAATGCTGCAAACTCTACTAAATACTGAAACTTGATATAGGAAATAGCAGTGCTTGTATTAATCACCAAATCACCTGAGGTGATTATAGTAACTAATTAAGTTCTTACTCTTTCTGGCGATTAGCGAGTGGAGTTTAACTGATCTTGTCTAGCTAGATCCGCTCCTGTGTGATGTATGCTTGGCCTAGACAACTAATTTCCCATCAAAGATTAACCCGGGAGGGAACGTGCAAGTTTGGTGAGAGCAATTTCCATTTGGAGAATGAGAGTCCATATCGCAAAATCAAGATTTTGTTTTAAAAAAGTTTTTCAAAAATAAAAATAAATATTTTATTCAAAAAAATACTTTAAAAAATAACTGTAATCGGCAAGGAAACAAAGTTAGAAGCTCTTTCTTTGTAATATTCTTTTTCTCAGCTCTTACTAATTACTGATTATTTATTTTTGCATTTCAAAAGTGTTTTGTTTTTTAAAAATTGCTTCAAATTATTATTATTTTTTAAATAATATCATCAGTATTTTTTAAATAATTACTAAAATTTAAATAGAAAATATAATGATATTTAAGAACCATGTTAAAATTAATAAAAATATCTAATAAATACCTTGTTGAATGTATAAAAAAAGAAAGAAAGAAAAGCAAAGGGCCAAGAGCCCAGTGCCTTGATCCATCACTAGCAAACCTAACGACCTTTCTTTCTTATTATATTTTGCATCAAGGAACTTGCCTGCCAGTTTTTTTTTCTAGCTTTACCCATGTTTGCTAATCACTCAAAGTTATGAGTTATGACACGAAATTAGTACAAGATATTTAAAAAATATACTAAGTTACTATATAAATATTTTCCCACGCATTTGAAATGTTACTATATAAGATATTTAAAATGATTCTTTATATATATTCCTTTCTGTTTAAATTATTTTTGTTAGAAAAAAAAAATTGAATCCTTCTAAAGTAAATAGTTGGTGATGCGTTACAAGATTTTTTTTTTAAATAAAAATATTTTAAAATGTTTATTTATTTATTATTCTTAATATTATTATATTAAAATTAATGCAGAAATCATAAAAAGTAATAATTTAATACCATTTTAAATAAAACAGTGCTTTTTAAAAATAAAAATATATTGACGATGCATTCATCAAGTGCCAAGCATTCTCAAATCTCAACATGAATGGCAAGAAGCAGCGAAAGCCTAGTCAAGCAAGGCAAAGCAAAACAGAAAAGCTAGCGAGAGCAGAATTTACTAAAACGCGCTGTCGTGCGTATTACGCTCCCCATTTCTCTTTGCCTAGATTCCCTCTCCAGGGATTTAGTGTGCGCAATACGCATCCCTCTTATCACAAAACAAAGTCTTTCCAACGTTAACGAAACAAAACCAAACGAAGAAAGAAAAAAAGAAATTAGTAAGGAAACCATACCAGTCTCCCAATCATATGTATTTTAATTTTAATACCGAGTCCACATACTATCAGTTTTATCAACTAGGTCCCTCATCGAACACCCTGTGTTAAAGCAACTGGAGACCACGCTTAAGTTTAGAATATAAGCCTATCGCCTGTGCTGTTTAGCGACAAACCACTCTCCTTATTATCACTGTTGATAACAACATCCACATCTACTTAGTACTTACTCATCGAGATTTAAATCACAGCAATCACTCTCTGGAGAGAGAAAGAAATAATAGATAAATAATAAAAGAACTCTCTCCCCCACTCTCCTTCCCCTTCTCTCTCTAAAGAAAACCTACATTTCTCTCTTTATATCTCTGCTGCATTTGGATGTGAGCAGGGGAGAGAAGTACGAGTATTAGATCGGAGGATATGGCGGAGGTTTACGGCGAGGGAACGGCTGGCCTTGAGGTCAATGGAGGAGGTGTGGCCACGACGACGCCACTTAACGTTTCTGGATCTTTTAAGGAAGGGCCTAAGAGCTCCTCGAGGAGGCGGACTTCGGTCAGGCCAAGCTTTGATGCCGATAATGAGTTCATGACTTTGCTTCATGGGTCGGATCCGGTTAAGGTGGAGCTTAATCGGCTTGAGAATGAAGTTAGAGGTGTGAATGTAGTTCGATCTACTGCCTTTTGAGCTGGATTAAATTAATTCTGATATTTATTTATTTATTTTGCTGTTTTTGGTGCAGACAAGGATAGAGAGTTGGGAGACGCACAAGCGGAGATCAAGGCGTTGAGGTTATCTGAGAGACTTAGAGAGAAGGCTGTTGAAGAGGTCATTTATCACTCGCTCCCCGTGTTTCGCTGTGTTATTTTAATTTTTTGGTTTCAATTTTGAAAACTTATTTTTAAAGGACTAGTTTTGCTGATGAGGTTAATCTGTTTGTTACTGTCATTGCAAGTGTTGCCTCTATTCGAATTTAAATTTGATTTATGTTTGATCATGCTATTATTTTCTTGATGCAAATGTTAACTTTGAAGTTGGAGGAAGATGACATTTTTTACCCATGAGATCTACTTTATGATTTTGTTTAGCTAGTGGAAAATGTTTATCCTGATAGCTGTTTGTCAAATAAAGTTTTCTTTATGCAGTTCTGATAACAAATTTATGCTCCTTCAAGTCTGTTATGTAAGGGATTTCTTCTGTTATGTCTTGGATGTCAACTCCCAAAAAATATGCCACGTGTAATAGCCTTTTCTAAGTCATTTATGGTTATAAATTCTTATTTGCTTGGTCATCTTATAATGCTGTTAAACTATATCAGTCAAGGAAGTTGCGTTGGTATTAATTGTTATTGGAGGCGATTCTGTTGTCTGTTCTTACCCTTTCTCTTTCCTTTCCCCTTTTACTATCACAAAGCGATTCAATTTGTTATGCTACTTTTAATGCTAAAGGAAGAGCTAAAAATTGTTTGAAGTGCTAAAAGCTCATGTTCTGCCCTTTTAATTTCTTTATCTCCTATCTGTTTATATTTTGCATCGATGCAAACAAAGTTACTGAGTATTTTATCCTCAAATTTTGATTTTTTTCAAATTATTCTTTCCCTCCCATAAATTTCAGTATTTTTTAGCATTGATGTCTATTGTTTTTGATTGCTAGATTTCCCACTTTTATCTATAAAACTTTTTCTTAATGGGCTTGGAATGGACTCAAATGCGCTCTCTTGTTCTCGATATGGATATTATCATGTTCGAGGTTTTGAGTTTTCACAAAGGTCCTTTAGTGCTCTGTCTTTTTTATACATTCATCTGATGTGCATTTTTATTCTTGTGGGATTTTCTTCTACTTGGATTTGGACATAAACTTTCTTTCTTCATGCGTGTTTTTTCCTCTCAATGATTTGGAAGCAGTATGTGTTCCAATTGATCTTGATCTTGTTTTCTGGGGCTCTTTTGTGTCTCAGCTCACTGATGAACTCTCAAAGGTGGAGGAGAAGCTCAAGTTAACAGAATCTCTTCTAGAAAGCAAAGTATTACCTGGGACCTCTTTCAATTCCTCCATTACTTTTTTATTTATTTTCACAGTGCTATATATGTATTTAAAATTAAAATTGTTTGCAGAATCTAGAAATCAAGAAAATCAATGATGAGAAGAAGGCCTCCATGGCAGCTCAGTTTGCTGCTGAAGCCACTCTTCGAAGAGTTCATGCAGCTCAGAAGGATGATGACATGCCTCCAATTGAAGCCATTCTTGCACCCCTGGAAGCTGAGCTTAAGCTGGCTCGCCAAGAGGTATGTTTTTTTAGTGTAGCCTTTATTCTATGCCAACAAGGGTACATGTTGGTTAATCTATGATTTTTTTTCATCACTGTGTTGGTCTTTTAAAGATTGCGAAGCTTCAAGATGATAACAAAGCATTGGATCGTCTAACTAAATCTAAAGAAGCAGCTTTGATCGAGGCTGAGAGGACAGTTGAGGTTGCCTTGGCCAAGGCCTCCATGGTGGATGATCTCCAAAATAAGAACCAGGAGTTAATGAAGCAGATAGAAATTTGTCAGGTATGGCAAGCCTGTGTGGTGCTCTTCATTCCTCTCTTACAAATATATTGGACAGGATATTTGATATTTTAGTGTATACAATGTATGATCTATTTACTGTTTGTGTATGCAGGAAGAGAACAAAATATTGGACAAAATGCATAGACAAAAGGTTGCAGAGGTTGAAAAACTTACCCAGACTGTAAGGGAACTGGAAGAGGCTGTTCTTGCTGGTGGTGCAGCAGCAAATGCTGTTAGGGATTACCAGCGGAAAGTGCAGGAGATGAATGTAATGTTCATTGCAGATTTTGCTGGACATTGTAGTTGGCATATTTACAAAACTGCCATAATTATGATCTGCTTGTTATTCTGTTTGGCAGGAGGAAAGAAAAACTCTTGACCGGGAATTGGCCCGTGCAAAGGTAACAGCAAACAGAGTAGCCACAGTTGTAGCAAATGAGTGGAAAGATGCTAATGACAAGGTGATGCCTGTAAAACAATGGCTTGACGAGCGAAGATTTTTGCAGGTTACTTTTGAACGAAATTTTGTCTCCTTCTATTGTTTGAGCTCTGTTTCAATTTTTCTTCATTTTATTAAAATGCCTTGTACTTTTCAATCCTCACCAATGTTGATACACTGTTGTTATAGGGAGAAATGCAGCAACTTCGTGACAGGCTTGCTATAACTGAGCGGACTGCAAAGTCTGAAGCACAGTTGAAAGTGAGGATCTGGTTTTTCTTTTTGGTTGCTTGCTTTGTTTTGCCTTTTCTCCTAGTCCTGAAAGTAAACTGTGCTCTTGCATTTTTCAGGAGAAATATCAGTTGCGTCTGAAAGTGCTTGAAGAGAGCTTAAGAGGGTCTTCAAGTAGTAATCGCAGTGCACCAGAGGGAAGGTGTATAAGCAATGGGCCACCTCGTCGTCAATCCTTAGGTGGAGCTGATAACATTTCAAAATTGACCTCCAATGGCTTTTTGTCTAAAAGAACCTCTCAGTCAAGATCTTTTTCCTCTAGCACCAGTTCAGTGCTGAAGAATGCTAAAGGAACATCAAAATCATTTGATGGGGGCACGAGATCATTGGACAGGAGTAGTAAATTGCTCTTAAATGGAGCTGGACAAAATCATTCATTCAACCAACCTTGTGATGGAACCAAGGAGACTGAGACACCTAATTCGTGGAAAGGGAACTTGGAAGGAAAGCCCAATGAGTTCCCACCAGCAGATACAGAGGACAGTGTTCCTGGGATACTGTATGATATGTTGCAAAAAGAGGTTGTAGCTTTGAGGAAAGCTGGTCATGAAAAAGATCAAAGCCTAAAGGATAAGGATGATGCAATTGAGGTTGATATTTTTGTCTTGTCTGCTCTATTGTCCTGTTGTTTATAGTTTCGGTTAATATTTTTTTGCAATTGTTGATTTTACAGATGTTAGCTAAGAAAGTGGATACATTAACTAAGGCAATGGAAGTTGAGGCAAAAAAGATGAGAAGAGAAGTAGCTGCAATGGAGAAGGAGGTTGCCGCTATGCGTGTAGACAAAGAACATGAAAATAGGGCAAAGCGGTTTAGTAATTTGAAAGGGGCTGTGAGTGCTGCTCAGATGCTTACTGGGAGGTATATACTTTAGAAACTTATCTCTTTTCTCCCTCTCTCTGTCATAATTTGTGCATTGAACTAAACTAATATATTATAATGTGAACACCACTGGTTGGTGTGCAATTATCTTTCATTAAGATTTTCAAATTTCTGGTTCATTTCAATTTCTCGTTTTACTGACTTTACATCTATAGTTGTTTTAATATAGTAGTTAGCTATATTCTATTTGCCAATCCATCCTTTCAGTAATGCATACTGGGAAATAAATTGTCCTAGTGAAAAGAACATGTAAGTAGGGATTGAATGGCAGGGAGCCCTGTAGTTTCTCTGGGCTTGGCTCTTGCTTTGATTTTTGCTTTAGCAAATATATAAGATGAGAACTAGTTGAGTGTCTTGAGGAATTAGGCATGCCCTAGTAAACTGAAGAACTGGGCTAAAGTGTAACCAAACCAAGATCAATGCCTCTTTTTTCATTGCTTTGCCCCCTCCCTCTCCTCTCTGTTCCATATATTACTCGTGATTGTATGCATGTGTGTGCACATGTAAATGTGCATTGAAGAAGTTAAATAAACATTGCCCTTTGCTGGTCAACAATATCCTGGCATGCGGTCTATCGATTGAAGCGCAACTAAAATAGAGGATAATGAACAATTGAATGGAGAAGATGAGCTTTGCCTATGTTCTTTACTGTTTATCAATTAAATTTACAAGATTAAGTGTCCAGGTAGAGGATCTTGGTTTCAAGTTCCATTAAACCACAGACCATCAGATTAGGGTAGTGTTTGTCATTGCGGTCACATTTGCTTTTCAAAGTGTCTTTTGCATTGAAATGCATCAAAATAATATCTTATTTTTTAATGTTTATTTTTCCACTAGCACATCATATTTACCCCAAAACACACAAAAGAATAATTTGAAGAGAAAAAAATCATTTTTTTTTGAAAAGTGCAGCATGACTGCATAAACAAACACGCTCTAGAACTGTGAGTTAGATGCTAACACTGCTCGCTAATATTTTGTTATCCTCCCTGTTTCACGGGGGTGTTTTCTAATTGTGTATTTTTATTCACCTAAAAGATACTTAACTCCAATTATCCTGTTTGGCGCGCTGGAAAAAGTTTGCTATTCAAGAAAAGTGAGTTGTTTAAATAAATATTTATTTGTCTTAGAGAGATCATCCTATTTTGTGCAGAAGTGCATCACGTAGCGGGTTAACACGCAGCACCCAATGACCCTGGAATCAGCAAGGAGTAAATCTGCATAGGCCATGGTCTTCAGTTCATTTTTATAATTTTTATCTCCCCCCTCTACTTGTGATTGATTAAAAAGATTGTAACTGGCATGCCGATGACCCTGTTCCACTGAAATCGTCAAAGAAAGTACATTCAGGAAGAGTAAATTACCGTAGGATGGAGTCGGTATGCATCTGACATAGACTGTTATTCCCCTGTTTAGAGAGACCAGCATAATGATGGAAAGGAAGATATTGACTCTGGGCTAACCTCTTGTCAGGTTTTTCTTTTGAGTGGGCAGTGGTCGCGTGGTTGTATAGGTTATTGGCTTCTCTGTGGTCTGCTATTTTGCAGTTTATTATCTCTACTCTGCATCTAGCGTGATTGTTGTCTGTTCATGTTAATATTTTTGTAATCAGATCAGATTCAGATCTTGTGGTTGTGCTATTCATCTATTGTTTATTGCTGGTTATAAATGTAGCACTAATCTTCTTTCATTTTCTGTTCATATCATCTCAATTGCCCCGTCTGATCTTCTGGCCATTTTCTCCACTGTAATGATAATAATACACCGCTGTAGAAGGAAAAAAAATAAACAAGTGCTTAATATTGTGTTTTTATCTGATTGATTGTATTTTAAAAGTGTTTCCTTGAAAAAGATATAAACTGGTTTTTTATAGTATTTTCTGATTATTTTTTATATATTTATATTAAAAATAATAATAAAATTATTCTGATAGCTAGATGGTCTAGTTATAAACGAGCTGATTTGCCCGCTCCGCTGGGTTTTTTTATCTATGTAGAAAATTGATTGATTTTATAAATGTTTTATTTTATTATTTTAATATTTAATTTGTATAATTATAATTGATAAAGTCTGTTAAAAATAGTTTTTTTCAACTAAAATGTGATTGAATATTGTTATTGCTAAAATTTTTTTGATAAAATTTGTTATAAAATTTGCTAAGAAGGTTAAATGATTTATTAGAAATTTGTTTTCATGGATACTCTGGTAAAAAAAAAAAAAAAAAAAGAAACCCGGTAAAAAAAGAACAACTGACTTGGACACTAAAAAATAAAAAATACATGTGGAAAAAAGGTTACAGTTTCTGAAAAGGAAAAAAAAAGTCTAAAGTATAAATTTAACTTTAAAGACAATTTTTTTTTTATAAGATTTATTCATTATATTATTATATTAAATATATTTAAGAGTACTGATATTAAATTTTTTTTTCAAGAAATTGTAGGTCATTTATTTTCTCTGTCTATATATTTTTAGGCGAGACTATTAAATAAATATTAAACACATATAATTAGTCTCACATACTATATAGTGTGATCAAAATGGGAAGTGATTTTTTTTTTTTAATTGTAGAAAAACTAAGTAAATTTGTTAAAAAAAAAAAGATTAGTTGCTTTTTTTCCCTAAAAATATTAGATCTTACACATTATAAATAAAAATATTGAAATTTTTTTGCAAAAAATAAATATATTTTTTTTGCGTGCTATAATTACTTATTTATCGTCAACAAAGAACAGTGTAGTTGAAACGGAAAGTGCCTCGTGTATTTTTTAATTGTAGATAATCTAGGCAAATTTGTTTACCTTTTGTTTTTTTGAGCTGTATTTTTTCCCGGATAATATTAGATCTTAAATATTAAAAATCTAAATTTTTTTTTTTTAAGAAATAAACTTGAACAAAAGAGTACAAAATTAAAATTCAAAGCCAATATTTTTTTTATTTTATAAGATTTATTCATTATATTATTATATCAAACTTATTTAAGAATGCTGATATTAATTTTGTTAATCCAAAAAATTCGAGGTCATTTTTTTTATCTCTTTATATACTTTTAGGCGATAATATGCAATAAATATTAAAACATATAATAATGACTTGTTTGCCGTTTAAAAAGAACAGTGTAATCGAGACAAAAGTGACTTGTATCATTTTTTAATTGTAGATAACCTAGGTAAATTTGTTTATTTGTTGTTCTTGAGTTGTCTTTTATCTCTAGTAATATTAGATATAAAATGACTATTGCTATTATTGCAAAAACAATTAAAATTATCAAATTATCCCGGAAAAAAAAAACACTCATAAACATTAACAAAAGAGTAAGCAAGAAAAAGAATATATTATTATTATTATTATTATTAGTATTATTATTATTATTATTATTATTATTATGATTCTTATTATTATTATTATTATTATTATTATTATTATTATTATTATTATTATTATTATTATTATTATTATTATGATTCTTATTATTATTATCATTATTATTATTATTATTATTATTATTATTATTATTATTATTATTATTATTTTTAGTATTATTATTATTATTATTATTATTATTATTATTCTGATTATTATTATTATTATTATTATTATTATTATTATTATTATGATTCTTATTATTATTATCATTATTATTATTATTATTATTATTATTATTATTATTATTTTTAGTATTATTACTATTATTATTATTATTATTATTCTGATTATTATTATTATTATTATTATTATTATTATTATTATTATGCTTATTCTTATTATTATCATTATTATTATTATTATTATTATTATTATTATTATTATTATTATTATTATTATTATTATTAGTATCATTATTGTGTTAAATTAGTATTATTATTATTATTATTATTATTATTATGATTCTTATTATTATTATTATTATTATTATTATTATTATTATTATTATTATTATTATTATTATTATCATTATTATTATTATTATTATTATTATCATTATTATCATTATTATTATTATTATTATTATTATTATTATTATTATTATTATTATTTTTAGTATTATTACTATTATTATTATTATTATTATTATTCTGATTATTATTATTATTATTATTATTATGTTAATAATGGAAAACAAAACACAAATATCAATTTATCAAGGCATGAAAATCAAAAATTAAAACTATAAGGGCCAAAATGAAAATTAAATATATTATCAATTTCAATCAAAGGATCCAATTGAAGAAATCGAAACTTATGTACTGTATTTATTGAATAATTTAAACCGAATCCGAAAATTAAAAGAAGGAGGACCGAACCGAAACATTGACATCCAATCAATTGCAATCGGAGGACCCAATCGAACTAAATCAAAACCTATGCAACCAAAATCAGGACAAAAACTAAAATCAAAAGTCAAGGGACCGAAGTAAAAAGGTGCACAAATTGGGGGACTCTCCTGCACTTTTACGTGCAGGAGAGAGAGAGAAACGTGGCCGGCGGATTTAACCGGTCCCCGGCGCGTCCACGGGAATTTTTAAGGTAAACGCGCCACCGCGGGAGGAAGAAGACTCCCAGGCGAACCTCTCTGTCCGTCGGAATCTCGTCTCCGTCCACCGTATGACGCCGCACGCGCCACCTGAACAGGGCGTGGGGCGTGCAACAGGTAGGCGCGTGATTCACACGCACTGACAATAACCGGAAAAAAATAAAAAAATATGGTCAATTACAGGACAGCCCCTGGATCAAAATCAAGGTTTTTGTCTTATTTGGGCCCATAACCGTAATTAGCCATTTTAAATATATTAAAAAAAAAAAAACTGCGGCGGACCGGACCGGTCCGCACGCGTGCAATTACATGCATGGCCCTGACCCTCAGCGTTTTTTACACTCAGCCCGTGCGCTATTTTGTCCTATTATCGGGGCTAAAAGCGTCGTTACACTGTTCATGGAAGAGAGAGAAAAAAAAAGGATGTACACCCGCGATTCACCGTGACAAATTGCCACTCCACAGTGACAATGAGTCACGGTGAACAACTCAAAGGACGAGCTGTTTTAGCTCTTTTGGTAATAAAAAGATCAAAAAGCGTCGTTACACTGTTCATGGAAGAGAAAAAAAAAAAAGAGGATGTACACCCGCGATTCACCGTGACAAATTGCCACTCCACAGTGACAATGAGTCACGGTGAACAACTCAAAGGACGAGCTGTTTTAGCTCTTTTGGTAATAAAAAGATCAAATGTTCTGCACTAACTATTGTATAAGAACGATGAACAAGGAGCAAAGAGATTCCAGTCTTTGTCGTGGCTTTATTGGCTTGGACGTGTAGATTCCAGTCTACCGGTTATCACTATTGTATACTTAAATAATAAAATATGAAGTTTGTGTTTAATGTAATAAAAATATGTATAATTTCATCCATATAAATATAAAAGTGGTATTATTCATTTCAAGAGTTATGTTTTTTTTCCCAATAATGTATTACCATAAATAAATATTAAACAATTGTAGATCTTTTTGATAATTTAGATAGTAAGAGCGATATACCAGCGCGATGCGCTGTTTTTTTTATCTATGTAGAAAATTGATTGATTTTATGTGTGTTGTATATTGTTATTTTAAAATTTAATAAGCAAAATTATAATTGATAAAATCTGATAGAAACGGTATTTTTTTTTCCATTAAAAAGTGATTGAATGTTGCTATTGCCAAAACTTTTTTAATAAAATCTGTTAAATTTTTTTTTTCTATGTAGAAAACCGATTGTAAAATTTATTTTTCATATTATTAGATTTAAAATATTTTAGAATAATAATAAAAAGATCATTTATATATATATATATATGAAGGTGCTGATATTAAATAAATATCAAAATATATAATTAGTTTTACATATTGATAAGGGAAAAAATATTACAAATAATAATTATTATTATTTTGAATGTATTATCTATAATAATAAGAAATTTTAAGACCTAATAATATTAATAGAAAAGCAACTAAAAAACTAAATAAATGACAAAATAAAAAAATATTATTAGATTTTAAGAAATTATTTGAACCGAGAAATAAAAACAAATAAAATCATTTTTGAAACGATCACGAACAGAAATTAAAATGTAAATATGAAAAACAAATAACCTTAATAACAGTGAAAATAATAAAAATTGGTGAGACCATAATTATTGTTAGAGAAAAAAATTCCATATTTTTTTAACTGTTATATTATTATAGTAAAAGTATTCCAGAACAATGATATTAATTTATTTTTTTCAAAAAAACTTAGGTTATTTATATATATTAAAGCTCTAATATTAAATAAATACCAAAATATATAATTAGTTTGATATATTTAAAAGAAAAGAAAAATCACAAATTTGGACAGAAATTACTTTTACAAAATTCAATACCTAACTATATTAACAGAAAATAAATATTATTATATTTAAAGAAATTACTTAACTTGAAGAATAAAAAAAGAGAAATAATAACAAACATTATTTCGTTAAAATTTGGACATTAAATAGAGAAACTTAATAGCATTGGAGTATAAAGGAAAATTGAAAAGAAAAACGAAGAACATATACATATAAACATGAACAGAAATAGGAACTATGTAAGAAATATGTATAAAAAATAAAGGAACTAAAATAAAATCAAAGATTAAAATTATAAGGGATGAAATACAAAAAACACATATGTAATAAATTTAATTTAAAAGACAAAATTGAAATAAATCTAAATATTGAAATTAAATAATTTAAAACAAAACCGGAAATTAAAGGAATTAGGACCAAAATGAAACTGAAATTAGTTATTTGAATATTAAATTTAATTGTAGATAACCTAGGTAAATTTGTCAAAAAAAATTTGTGAGTTTTTTTTTTTGTGAGTTGTTTTTTCCCCCAGTAATATTAGATTTGAAATATTATGAATAAAAATATTGTTATTTTTTTTTAAGAAATAAACTTAAACAAAAGAGCATAGAATTAAAATTTGAAGCCAATTTTTTTTTTAATTTTATAAGATTTATTCATCATATTATTATATTAAATGTATTTAAGAATACTGAATTTGTTTTTTTAAGAAAAAATCCTAGGTCATTTTCTCTCTCTCTATATATATTTTTAGACGATAATATTCAATAAATATCAAAACATATAATTAGTCTCACATACTTTAATTCGTTTAATATATATATATATATATAATCAACTTGACATATTTTCAATAATGTATTTAATTTAAATGACAAAATTGAAGTAAATCCAAACATTGGAATTAAATAATTTAACACAAAACCGGAAATTAAAAGATTTGGGATCGAAATGAAACTGAAATCCATAATTAACTTGCATAGAAGGATAAAATTGAAAGAAATCAAACTTTGATACCGAAAATATTAAGGATTTATAATAAATTTGCATGGAAGGATGAAAATGAAATCAATGAAAACTTTAATACCAAAAATATTAAGGATTCCAGCCCAATCCGCAAAATTAAAAGACTGGGGACCTAATTGAAACTACAATATATAATCAATTTCAATTGAAGGACGAAATTAAAACAAATCAAAACCTATATAATAGCAATAAGGGCCAAAAAAAAAAATTACAACGTTCAGGGACTGAAATGAAATTTGACAAAAAACAGCTGCGCTGATGTCAGCTTGCGCAGGAGGAGAGAGAAATGGGAGGGAAATTTCAAACGACCATTGACACGTCGACGGATACCGTATCGTCACACGCGCCGCACCATGTGGAAGAGAACATGCCTGAAAATCATTCTACACGCCAGTTGGGCATTTTTTGACGCCGGAGTAAGCCGCACGCGCCGTCGGCAATACGTGTGGGCGCGGAAATGGACGGCGCGTACGAAGACGCGCCAACAGTACATCGCCGAAAAAAATAAAAATTGGCTAATTACCGGATCGTCCCTTCCTGCAACGACTGTTTTTTTGTCATTTTTGAGGGACAAAATGGTTATTGCACTGTGCAAGTAATTATTAAAAAATAAAAAACCCGGCCAGACGAACCGGGCCGGACTAGACCGAAAACGGTCAATTACCGTTGAGCCCCTGAAACCGGCGGCGTTTTTTGTCTTTTTCGAGGGGTTTTTTCGTTAATACACTGTTCACAGATTGAAAAAAAAGAGGCAAATGTCCGCGCACGATGCACCGAAGCAAACATCTAGTCTACAGTGCGAATGGGTCTTGAACTACAGTGAATGACGAATCTCTTTTAGATTCTTTGTAATTGTATGTAGTTTTTTTTAATTCCACGACAAAGGTTTTGGTTAATATGCGAACACTAATAACTTTTGTGGAATTTAATTCCTAACACTAATTAGAGGTTAAAATTGTAAAATTTATTATTGAAATAATAAATATATCAAGTGAAAACATGCTCATTACAAACCAGTAAGAAGTTGTTGGCATGGTTTTTAAATAAATAAATATTTATCCCATATTAGAAAACAAAAACACTCATTTCTAACTGTTTATAAGTGTGAGTTTATATTATGTAATGAATTAAATGAAAATAACAGAAAACAATTTTTTTTAGCGAACTTAATAATACTATTATATGTATATTTATAATATTAAAAGTTATTATTTGACACTTGAAATTAAAAATATCATTTAAATTAATTCTTGAATTTAAATCAAATTATATTTTTTTCTTTCCCTTTCCCTTTTCTTTTTATTCCCTCCTTTCTTTCCTTTTTTTATTTATTTCCTATTGTCGAGCTGTTATAAAAAAAATGTTATTTTCATTAGAAAAAAACAAGTTCACTACCAATAAAGATTTAACGAGGCATTAGATTAGTTAAATTCATAAATGGGTCTAACAGTGATTCCATGATCATACACCTCGCCGTGTTTTTTAAACTTTCTAGAGTTAAACTCACGAATTTTCCGATATATACTTCAACGGGTTTTATCACCCCTTTTTATATGGCAAAGTGCTTCCCATCTACGAGGAAGTTATTAATAGTATTATTGCGTGATAAGTTGAAATTATTTTTAAAAATATTTTTTATTTAAAAGTATATTAAAAAAATATTTTAAATAAAAATAATATATTTTAAAATAAAAATAAAAATGTTATTTTTTTTCAAAAACTTTTTTAAAATACAATAAAGGGTATATGTTGAAATATGAGGATGTATAGTTTTGATTTTAAAATTTAGTGATCAATATACAGAGTTAAAAAGATCATTTAACTTTATAATTTATAGTATCTCCCAAATTGTAAAGTAAAATAATATAAACACACTAAATTTTTATTTTACTTTACAATTTATATATATTACAAAACAGCTAAACGTTGTGGACAAATCCCTGTAGCTCCTCTCACAGATTACTGTGGACTGGAGCAGTGTAGGTGCGAAAATGGGTCTCAGCGTCAGGCGTGTTGTATTTATTTAATGGGGGTGTTTTCGGTTTTTGACTTTTTTTTTATTCAGCCGCAATGTGCACAGTGTAATCACGAATCAGCCCCTCGAAAACGACAAAATAGTGCACAGGGACGAGGGGCGCTGTCGGTTTTTTCCTCCTTCAGTGCACAGTGCACAGACGAGAAAGAGCCTTGAAAACGACAAAACACTGCACAGTAAACGGGGACACGGGCGTCCTTTCCCCCTCGGTTTTTTCGTAGATCTGGGTTGGGTCAGGGGTGTCTTGGTAATTAGCCTATTTTTTTATTATATTCCCGTCTGAGCCGCTGGCGCGTCGTCAGGACGCGACAGCGGCCCTCAGCGCCAACGCGCCCTTTAGGCGGCGCGTGCGGGTCAATGCGGCGGTCAAAAATTGGTCGCCGCCGGTGATTACGGTGCGCCTCCAGGTGCTCTGTCTGCCGTCGCGGCGCGTTCCCATCGTAGATGCCCGTGTAATCGGCGGTGGCCGGTTTTGTGGCGGCTGTCGCTTTTCTCTCTCCTGCGTGCCCAATGTCAGGTCCGGTCCCTCATGTTTGTTGTAAGTTAATTTTGGTCCCTAAGGTTTTGATTTCGATTTTCTGCCTGATTTCTTTAATTGAAAGTTTGATTCTTTTCGATTGTGCCCTTCAATTAAAACTAATTATATAAAGCAATTTTAATTCGGTCCCTGTACTTTTGATTTTCGGTTTCTTTTTGGTTCCTTCAATTTTTCCGGTACCGAAGTTTTGCTTTCTTTAATTTGGTCCTCCAATTGCAATTGGTAATATATACAAAGTTTGATTTCAGTCCCTCTTCTTCTAATTTTTTTATACAATGACAACATTTGATAATTATTTAATTTTTGGTCCTCCAATTATTTTTTTTTTCAATTTTATCCTCCAATTGGAATTAATTTTATATATGTCATTTTTCATTTTTGTCCTTATTCTTTTAATTTTCTATTTGATATTAATTCATATGTTCTTTTTTCAATGTTTATTTTTTATTGGTATTTATGCATCTATGCTTTTAGTTTTTGTTCTCAGTGTAACTTTTGTCCATGTATATATAAGTGTATTTAACACAATAATAATAATAATAATAATAATAATAATAATAATAATAATAATAATAATAATAATAATAATAATTTTTCTCTCTTACTCTTTTGTTATTTTTTTCCCTCCCGATAATTTGATAATAATCTGTTTGTTTTTTTCCAGTAATAACAATAATTTAATTGTTTCTCTTGGTTACTCTTTTTTTAATGTTTTTGAGTGTTTTCTTTCAGGATAATTTCATAATTTTTATTGTTTTAATAGTAAAAGAAATTGTAATTTTAGATTTTAAGTCTTTGATTTTGCTATTGTGATAATAAGGTGTGTTGATCTATTTTATTATATTAAATTTTGTATGTATAAATATTATATTTTAATGTTGATCCAACAAATCCTATAAAAATTATTCGCTCAACCCGCAACGTTGAACATATATTTTTTTAAATTTTCTGATTAAATGATTTTTTTCAGCTATTAATTTTTATTTCTGTTTTATCATCTATAATATTTTTTTATTTGCTCTATCTTTTAGTTTTTTATTGGTTTTTTTATATATTTTCAAGTTAGATTATTATTATTAATAGCAATGATAATTTTTATTTTGTTTTCATCTTTTGTTCAAATTATTAGAATTTTTTTGTTCTTTCATTTATTTCTGGTTTTTCATTCATTATTAACACAATAATAATAATAATAATAATAATAATGATAATGATAATAATAATAATTATTATAATAATAATAATAATAATAGTAATAATAATTTAATTGTTTTTCTTGCTTACTCTTTTGTTAATATTTTTTTCCCTCTGGATAATTTGATAATTTTTATTGTTTTTACAGTAATAGCAATGATAATTTTTATTTTTTCTTATTTTTTCTCTTATCTTTTGTTAAAGTTTCTAGGATATTTTTAGTCTTTCATTTATTTTTTCCCTTTCATTACTAACATAATAATAATAATAATAATAATAATAATAATAATAATAATAATAATTTAATTATTTGCACAATAATGATTTTGTGGTTAATTTTTTTTCCTTATTAAAATATTTTGCTCTGGTTTTGAAAATGTTAGTTCGCGCTCTTTTGTGATCTTTCATAACGTAATATCTACATTCTAAAAGATGTAATCTATGCTTGCGCAATAAACTGTACTTAAATTTTTTTACATTTTATCTCCTGATCTATAACTTTTATTTAGTTATATCATATAAATTTATCGTTGTTGATTTAATTATGTGAAATTATATACACAAAAATGCCCGCGACAACGCGCGGGTAATATAGCTAGTATATATATATACATTGTTTTTTTTTTTAACGTGGAAAAAGAGGTGATAATAAAAAGGGAGCACAAATGCATGTTGGGCAGGTAAACCTTCCCTCTCTCCAAACGTTTGTTTATTTATTTATTAAGCATTTTCTCTCGGTTTCAGATCCCACGTCCCCGTCTATTCTATTCTTCTTTCTTCCTTGCCTAACTCTAAAATCTCCATTTTTTCCCCTACCGATCCAAACAACTCCTTTCACTCCTTTCCTGGATCCTCAACTCGATCTCTCTCTGTTTCTCTCTAACACATTTTCTTCTTACAGAAAATCACACGCATTGCATCAGATCTAAAAGATTCAATTTATTTATTCATTTAAGCAATTAAAAATGGCTACAATGGAGAGCTTGATCGGTCTTGTAAACAGAATCCAAAGAGCCTGCACTGTTCTCGGCGATCATGGAGGTGAAGGCATGTCCCTCTGGGAAGCTCTTCCGTCCGTTGCTGTTGTTGGTGGCCAGGTCTTCTCTCTCTCCTTTTTTTTTTTTTATTTTTTTTTTCCTGATCAGTTTTTTTAGGAGTAATTGATTTTCGTATATTTATGTGGAAATGTATGTAGAGTTCTGGAAAATCTTCAGTCTTGGAAAGCGTTGTTGGCAGAGATTTCCTTCCTCGTGGATCTGGTAAGCTCTAAATTACCTGACACGATTTGATTTTGCAATTGTTCAATTTTTTCTAACAGTTTGAAAAAAAAACCCAGGAAATGGAGTAGAGAATTACTTTGATCAATAAAATATTTATCTAATCTTATTTTGGCTATGTATTGAAGGTATTGTTACAAGGAGGCCACTGGTATTGCAACTTCATAAGATAGATGGTGGGTCTGATTATGCCGAGTTTCTTCATACGCCCAAGAAGAAGTATACTGATTTTGGTACGAAAACTAAATTAATTTTGGCTGAGGATTGCCATCCTCGCTCAGATAGTTGCCGAAAGCTTTCTTAATTCAGTTATTTTGTTTATGCTTTATGCATGTAGCTTCTGTCCGTAAGGAAATCGCAGATGAAACAGATCGCATTACTGGGAAGAGCAAGCAAATCTCTAATATTCCAATTCATCTCAGTATATATTCTCCAAAAGGTCGGTATTTCTCTTGCAACTGCATTTTGAATAACGTTATTTAATTGACTTGTTTAAGCTGTAATTGTGCGAAGAATTCTCTTCCCACAACATTTTTTAAATATCACTTTTCCTATGCATCGAGTGCACATGTGAAAATGAAGGGAACTGCTTGCTGCCAGCGATGGTAAAAGTCTTGGACTTGCAACCACAAGGGTGCAATTTCTGGTTTTGAAAGCCGCTGTGGTGGGACGTTAACTGGGTGATAGGTTTTACAGTGCCTTGTTGCGTTTTAATGTACCTGCATAGGCTTGTTTATTTAAAAAGACTGTTCCACTGAAACCTGTGACCTAACTAATAAATTATCTCTAGCTCATTTTAAGACCAATGAAACGCCAATATGAATTCTGGGCATGGCAGTTAAAGAGAAAAATATGGTGCAAGTAACAATTGTTAATATCACAAGAGTTGAGAGGCATTTCTAGCAGCTATGATTTGCATCTCCTTTCCCATTTTTGTGCATGATCCTAGCTCCTAACCCCTTCTAGTGCTGGTTTGTGATTATTGGGATAGGAGATGCCCATTTACTTTTCTAATGTTTTATATGTCCTCTTTTGGATTTCCTTTATTCTGGGCAGATGCCATATGTTTTTCATTCCAGGTTCATCATCCTTGCCTGTGCATGTTTTACATTTTGTCACGTGTACTTCTTGTTCTGCAGAACCACTTTCCTACTATGTAACCTTCATCAGTTGATGGGATCCCTCTAGAATTGACCAAGTTTCAAACTTGTTTACTTTTCTTGTGAACTTTGGATTTTTTTGGGAGTTCACACAATAAATGCAACCAAGATCCCTCACATAATTTTCATTAGTGACAATCACTCTCTCAGTATACATTAGCTGTCTCCCATCTTTCTCCCTCTCTCTTGGTTTCTTTGTGTCGGGGGGTAAGGCAGGCTAGGTTCTTTGGGAAACAGTAATTGTTCAAGCATTTATTCTGATTGTTTTTGTTCCTGTGAGTATATACACTTAAAAATCTTGATGTTTTCTCATTCTCTTGCATTCTCATTTTTCATTAACATAAGTTACTTCTGAGCCTCTTGAATCCTTCAGATGGTTTGACCTAAATATCGTGATTTTGTTCGACAGTTGTCAACTTAACCCTCATAGATCTTCCTGGTCTGACAAAGGTGGCTGTAGGTAAGATTGAGTGCTCTCATCTTCAAGTGTAAATTGCACAAATCAATTCTTAAAATCTCTTTTAAAACTGCTAAAAATTTTCATTTCATACATGCAATAAAATTTTATTTTGGGTTTTGCAGAGGGCCAGCCAGAGAGTATAGTTGAAGATATTGAAAATATGGTCCGTTCTTATGTGGAGAAGGTGAGAATAATATCTAACTTTTTAGTAGAAAGAAGACACTCCTTCATATGCCCAAGATGCTTGGAGAATAAATAAGAGAATGTGATCAATGAAGGGATACCTCTACACACGCATAATATTTTTAGAGAATAAATAATACAAAAAAAGGATTTAATCAAATCTCAAGAAAATCAGTGATGGGAGAAATCTCATCACAGATCTCCATATGGCAATAAAGGATAAGAAGAAAAGAATAGAGATCTTTTGAGTGATCTAGGACATTCTACCTGTTGGATTGAATCATGTTGATTTGGACATGGTTTATTTTAAACTGACTGTGTTTTCTAGAGTTAAAGGATTAATGCCCATATTATTCCGAGCTAGAATGGATACCATTTAATTCTTGTTAGAAATCAATCAGTTAAAGCAAGTTAAATTTTTCTTTCTGTAATTCTAGTTATTTTAGCCATATGCGATGAAATATTTCCAAATGGTTTCTAACAGACTTAAAACCATTAAGCATAAACCAATGCAAGAGCAAGCGACGATTGATCTGGGTTCAACCTCCATTTTACATGTGCATTGTTTTCTTTTGTTACTTTATTCTTGTTTGCTCAAAGGTAGTTAGAGTAGTTTTGGTATTGCGAATCTTAGCCCTGCCTTTTTTGTCTCAGCAATGGACCTTTATCAGTTCATCTGCCCTGGTCCTTGCAGAAGGAAACCACTTCTTCTAAATTGAAACTTCTTGTGGCAGTAATAGAGGCCTGGACTGGATTTTTTAATATGATAGCTGGTGGGAAAAAGGCTTGTTGTGCAGTGTTGAAAATCTATGAGCAAGAAAGCACATAGGTGGGGCCTTTGGCTCTTAGAAGTGTGTTGGTTGTGGAATAAATTGCAAGTTCAAACTGCATGTCCCCCCTATCTTTCATCTCTTCCTCTTCCACCTGTAGAGTTATTCTCAAAGCTTATTAGATTTTTCTTCTGTGGCTGAAGGTTTCTTCAAGAAAAATTGGTCTTGCAAAATCTTGAGACAGTGAGGCAAAATGTCTTGCGTTCTATTTGTTAATGTGCAAGATCATGCTATTCTGTAATGTTTTTAAATGTGCATGGATAACAATACTGTTACTATTCTTCAAAGCATGCCTTACTCTCCCCTTTTGCCAAGCTGTTTCTGTTGATGTTGACATAACATTTTAAAGTATTAGCGAAAAACACTATTTCTTCAAGATCCATTTCTTCCTGTGTTATACATCACTTTTTAATTCAATTGCTGTATAATGAGGACTCATACTTTACATGAAGTTTTAGCATAATCTATTTTGTGATTACATACTCTTTACTTATCAGCGTATGGAATTCTCTGATTTGGTAGCCCAACTGCATTATATTGGCTATTTCTCCTGCGAATCAAGATATTGCCACTTCAGACGCCATTAAACTAGCAAGAGAAGTCGATCCTTCAGGTAAGACAACTTAGGCTGCAAATGTTTAAGGATGAAACTCCTACCTTCTAAAGATTTCTTTCAATATTGGTTAATAGATGGAGAGTGAAATTTTTGTTTGTTGTATCTGGTGTATTTAGGTGAAAGAACCTTTGGTGTGCTGACAAAGCTTGATCTGATGGACAAGGGAACCAATGCTCTGGATGTATGGATTCATTTTTAGCAACTACTTTGATTGCTAACCATGAAATTCATTTCCTCAATGTTTTAATCTGATAGTTCCTCTACATTGATGAATTAAGGTTCTTGAAGGGCGCTCATATAGGCTACAACATCCCTGGGTTGGAATTGTTAATCGCTCACAAGCTGACATCAACAAGAATGTGGACATGATTGCTGCCCGTCGGAGGGAGAGAGAATATTTTGAAACAAGCCCCGAGTATGGACATTTGACTAGTAAAATGGGTGCAGAGTATCTTGCAAAACTTTTGTCCAAGGTCTTTATATCCATATTATCTTCTTACCATGTCCCCTACTTTATAACAAATGTCGTTCCTTTTGGAGCTTTAAGTATTGATTCTCGTCTTAAACTGATATCTTCTTCTTTGTACCCCTTCCTTGTTTATTTTTTTTGCATGTTTTCTCATATTAGCATTTAGAGACAGTTATCAGACAGAGGATACCAAGTATCATTGCTCTAATAAACAAGACTATTGATGAGCTTAATGCAGAGTTGGACCGCATTGGCAGGCCTATTGCAGTAGACTCAGGGGTGAGAAATCACAACAATGAGAATTTTAGATTTCTTAGTAAATGAAACTATTCAATTGTCCAATATTAACTTGTTGCAATTATGTTTCCTTTCATACAGGCTCAGTTGTACACGATTCTAGAATTGTGTCGTGCATTTGACCGTGTATTTAAGGAACACCTTGATGGAGGGTAATTTCGATTTCCTTTCTTGCTTCTTTTTACTGACAGTTTTCCACATTGAAAAATCTACACAGATTCTTTGTTGATTTTGTTTTAGTTCAATATACAGATTATTTTTTAATCAGAATTTGGTGTATGATGTTTTGGATTTGGACAACATGTTCAATTCTTTTATTCTAGAATTTATTTTTTCCAGATAATTGCTGTATACTTGAGTATCAATTTTTTTTCTCAGGCGTCCTGGTGGAGATCGAATATATGGTGTTTTTGACCATCAACTACCAGCTGCTTTGAAGAAGCTGCCTTTTGATCGTCATCTCTCTATGAAAAATGTGCAAAAAGTTGTTTCAGAAGCTGATGGTTATCAGCCACATTTAATTGCTCCGGAACAGGGATACAGAAGACTAATTGATGGATCCATAAGCTATTTCAAAGGACCGGCAGAAGCTACTGTGGATGCAGTAATGTTCTTACCCATGCTAGACCTAATGATTTTGAAATTCTAGTACAACTACATATGCAACGTATTGTTTTGCTTAAAAGTTTATCCAGAACATGGTTGGAGATTCCTATTACCATGGTCAGCGAGAAATTTTAGTTCCATATAATTTGCCTGACTCATTCTTCAAGCTTGTCTTTTATACAATGCACAAAATCTGGAAAATGTGGGAATGATAGATGTTTCATTCTTCTTTATATAGAAGTCTTCTGGCTGTGCTGTGTATGTATACCCTTGGAGATGGATGCTATAGGGTATATCTGAATGACTTAGTTTGATTTTTTTATAACCAGGGGATTGAGGAGGGGAAATAATCTGGAGATAGCAAACTATCATGATTTTGTAATATTGTAATCAACATTGTTTTCTTTTTAGAAAAAAACAGCCTTGGAAACAATTTTTTTTTATTTTTTATGATCATGTAGCTCAGACACTGGATGCATCATTTTACTCTATTACTAACAAAATAATATTTTCTGTTTAGGTGCACTTCGTTTTGAAGGAACTTGTTCGGAAGTCAATAGCTCTAACAGAGGTAAGCAGTCTATGCTTGCTTGCAAGTTAGGCATGTAAATCAAATTTGTTCCCTGTCTAGATGAGTACACCAATAATTTCATTGTATACATAACAAAATAGTCTTCTTTTGTTCCATAACAGTCCTCAATGATGTCATGTTGTTAAGTTCGAATGCTTCTAGTTTTTTTCTCCCTGGCATAGAAGTTTTTTCAGCCCATCTCAGTGATGCTGATGCTACAGTAAAAGATAAAATTTTGGAAGAGCAATGCTATTTTATCTTAAATGTAAAGTAACCTCGTATATATGTCTGCTTTGGTATAAAACCAATATTACTTCCAAATCTAGGGATCCATGGAGACTGACATGCAGAGAAATATCTGTCAAGCCACATAAGTACACTCTTTTTATGTACTTGCACACTACAAAGTATGTGTAAACTTGTTATTTGATTCACTATGAGATGTTCATGCGACATTGGAAAAGATTTATTACGAATTCTGTTGAAATTGAAGTGAAATGAAAATGAATCCTCTCTAAAACTTATTTGATAGGCTTGTATCAGACCTGATTTTGGGTACTTTTAATGCACTGAGGTGAATTTGGTAAGTTTTACCCTATTGAAGTTCAGCAAATGATGCTTTTACTTGGATGGCTGCCTGCCAAAAGCAAGTTGCATGTTGTATGTTGCGTTGAAGTCAATTCTTCCCAAATTAAGCATTTCCATGATGAATTGAAATGTGAGGGTTTGCATTTGAGGGAAGACTTGTCCTTTTGAATTTTAACATAATAGCGACTACCATAGTTTTGTTTTGAAGATTGGCTTTATACTTCGTGAGGATAGCCTGATGCCTTGCCCTCAATTTGAGGGCAGAAATGCCACTTGTTAATATGGAAGTTGAATGATGACTGCTGAGAACCAGTGATGTGTCCTCATCTGGAGTTACTGTTATATGCCATCCAACAATTTCTTGCTATAAATGGGTTGTCATGTGGTGTATGTGAACTTGAATGTTCGGTCATGCATGAATCTGAGGATGCCAATTATAAAAAAAAGAAAGATTTCATGCTATCTTATGGACATTGCAGGAACTGAAGCGATTCCCAACCCTTCAATCTGACATTGCCGCCGCCGCCAATGAAGCTTTGGAGAGATTCCGCGATGAAAGCCGAAGAACAGTTCAACGCCTGGTTGACATGGAGTCTAGCTATCTTACTGTGGAATTTTTCCGAAAGCTTCACCTAGAACCAGAGAAGAACACAAACACCAACCCAAATCAACCAGGCCCAAACGCGGATCGTTTCAATGACAATCATTTCAGAAGGATTGGTATGGAAATCTCTAATTGTTTTCACCTCCACTCCTTTTTCATCTTTTATTAGGGAAACTGTGATGCACTTAGTTTAAAGATCTTCATTTTAGCAACCAGTTTAGTAATATGGATTAGAACTATCTGTATGATCATTCCTTTTTAATCAAATAGTAGGAAAACATGCGGATCCACAATTGCTGATAAATCATAAATTTATTTCAGGATCCAATGTCAGTGCTTATATTGGCATGGTTTGTGATACACTGAGGAACTCTATTCCGAAAGCCGTGGTTTATTGCCAGGTTCGAGAGGCTAAGAGATCTCTTCTGAATAACTTCTATGCTCAAGTTGGGAGGAGGGAGGTAAATTTTTTCAAATTTCTTTCGTAAATGTTTATCTATCATTAACCAGGGAAAGCCAAGAGATTCAGGACTTGTAGGCTACCCTAGTTTGAATGAGTAGTTTTGGTTAGTAAGCTAGACTGGTTGGATAGGGAGTGGGTAATTCAGATGCATTATAAATTTTGGCAAATTAAAATATTCCATTAGAAGCATTGATGATCTTGACCTCACCTCCTTGGTCACATTGATTAGTTTGAATGAGTAATTGTGGTTAGTTAGCTACTGGTTGGATAGGAAGTGGGCAAAGAAGATGCATTAGAAATTTGGCAAATTAAAATATTCCATTAGAAGATCATGACATCACCTCCTCAGTCACATTGATGGGAGAGCGAAAGTGGGAGTCCTCTCTCACTTCAATAATGCCCAGGGCCAAGCAAGGAAGGAATGAGACGGGTAGTGGTGACCCCAATAAGCTTGATTGACACTCCTCCAATACTCTCTCATTTGTGCTCTTCCTGAAACCAGACGTCAAAGTATAGGCATTTTGAGCCGTGTCCGGGCAGGAAATGGAGAGAATTTGCAACCTAGCCACCACTTTAGAGTTTAGAAAAGTGAATTACTTAGCTGGACTCCATATTCTCAAGTTTTGTAGCAAGAAAGCCAGACTGGACTGTCAGTTTAAATGGGAAAACATGAAATTGGCCAAGTTGCTGATATAGTCAATTCCTGAAATCAGTTAGATCAGTTAAATTTTATCTGGCTAATTTTGCCAAGTGTTTCTGCTTACACCCTAGGCTACTTCTAGCTTGGTCCATTTCGCATAAAAACTTTGAATTTAACCCAGATCTCACCTTATCACTGTTAATCTTAGATTAAAAATTCTTCAAATTATTAAACATATAAACATATTGATATTCAGTTTTTTATCTCAAAACTCCTTAGCTCTCTAATCCAATGATCTGGCTAATTCTGTCACATTAGTAAAAATACATTTAGGAATCAGGATTCAGTCATTCATTGATTTCTTATGTCAAAACAGTGATTGGTGGATTTTTTTTTGTATTGATATTTCAACTCACTGCGTGTGTGCATGCACGCACACGTGAGGGTCTTTGTTTAAGCTTGTGGTAGACATGTACGTGACGGTCATAGTTTAAGCTTGCGATTGACATGCTATTGATGTGATACTGTTAAAATTATGTATAGCATCAATGAACTTTCCTCTTAGCTATTTTACCTTGTGCATGAAAAAACTCTTTTCACAATGGATATGTCGTGAAGTGTGCTTGATTAGACTGTTGAAGGTTAGACTAGGGTTGACCAATGGAATTTTATCGCTCTTCCCATCTACTTGAGCAATGGCTTGATTGATTGCCCACTAGTCAACTTAACTGGGTCGATCAATATGTTGTTATTATATATATATATATATATATATATATATATATATATATATATATATGACATGTTTTTTTTTTTTTTTTTTTTTAAATTCAAACCATATTCTTACTGATCGTCTGAGTTGTTTTTGGACTCTTCAAATCAACTGGTTCATGTAGAGTCAACTTTCATTCGAGTTAATTTTAAACTTGGGTTAAATAAGAAGTTAGATAAGGATGTTTCAAGGTTGACTCATCAGGTCCGATTTAATAACAATGTCAAATATATTTTATTTTTTTAATTGCATACTTCATTTTCCCTTTGGACTCTTCAAATCAACTGGTTCATGTAGAGTCAACTTTCATTCGAGTTAATTTTAAACTTGGGTTAAATAAGAAGTTAGATAAGGATGTTTCAAGGTTGACTCATCAGGTCCGATTTAATAACAATGTCAAATATATTTTATTTTTTTAATTGCATACTTCATTTTCCCCCCCTTCAATTGAACCTTCTTCTTTTTTAATTTCAATATTTGGTTGATTTTGAATTGATCTTCATAATTTTTCTTGGTTTTCTTTTTATGATATTCTCAATAAACATCTCGGTATTTAGTTGATGCTCAATTCTATGGGCGTCTATTTTTATTATCATATCATTAAATAGAAAATTGTTTTAAAAAAACAAAGTTGTTAAACCTAGAGGAGTTTGTAATCCAGGTCGTGAGTTTGATGAGTAAAGCCACTAAATCCATTCTGATTTAATATTTTTATAGTCTCAATATTAACAAAAATGTCTTTAATTATTTTTCTTATAGTCAACGTCGTCCAAGTTGTTTTTTAACATATTAAGTTGAAGTCAATTGGGTCATGTTAAAGTAGCTCTTACTATGTAAAGTTTAAACTAAATCTAGGCAAGTAATAAGGGTGAGAATTTAAGGTTGACTTGTTGGGTTAAATTTAATAATAATGCAAAATTGTTTCTTTGAACCTGTATATTTTATTTAGGTTCAAAAAACTTTGATACAACCATCAAGGAGCACGATAAAACTAGGAACACCTATTTTGCTATGAACACGGGGGCCAAAATAAAGGTTATATTTAAAAAGAATACAGAAATGTCACAAGAACGTAATCACATAGAAGGAACATACCACAAACAAGCCAAAACATAAGACACTGCAAACATTACTATTCATCCTATTAAATTTATATGTATGGACTCTTACCCTTCCCCTACCCCCTCCCCTTCCTTGTTAGCCAAACAACTAACAAAGTGAAACAATTCACCCTCTCTCCTACCCTCAGTCCATCTTTCATCCAATCTATCTTTCCCTGAAAAAAAGACTCCAAGAGATGTTCCGAGCGGAATACCTAAAAGGAGAGTCAAAGTAATGGAACAGTGTTAATTTCATAAAATATTTGGTATGCTGAGAGAATACCCAACCCTCTATTATCCAGAATTGTTGGGAATCCCTTGTGTTGTGTAGATAGATAGAACCGGAACCAAATTTCTCTAAAGTCAAAATTTGCTTAAGTGGGGGACTTTAGATTGTTTAACCTGTCTTCGGTTGTTGAGAGGATACGAAAAAGAAAAGAAGCTGTAAAAGTTAGTTAAGCCACGAACTTAACACCCCATCTCATTTGTTTTTGCATAAGTACCACTGAGCTACAGAAGCTCATTAGTTTAGCTCTTTAATATTTAAAATTCGCAAACCTTGTCAATCATTGTGTCGAGGCATATGGAGCTCTGGGTTGCCAGGTCCTTGTTTTATGTCTAGAGAGAGTAATCAATTCTACAATTGACAACATTGTCTTGGATTTCTCGCAGAAGGAGCGACTTGGTGCAATGTTGGATGAGGATCCACAACTTATGGAGAGGAGAACCACCATAGCTAAAAGGCTTGAGCTGTACAAGTCAGCTAGGGACGAGATTGATTCAGTTGCATGGAAATGATAGGTATTCTGGCACACGCCACGGCTTTCGTTTTTTCCCCAGAAACATAGCAGCTTAGATTTTCTACATGCTCATTGTACTGCTCCATTTGTGTTTGACAACAATGAAACGCTACTCGCGCATATTCCAGGCTAGATTAATACGTCGATGGTAAAACTGATTCCATATTCTTTTTGTACTTGCAAATAATGCAAAGATTGTACACTGTGCAACAGTATGATTAGAGTTTTGTTATGGTTGGATTTGCAATTTGCTCCAGTATGATATTCATATTCAATACGAGATTTGACTCGCCAATCCTTTAGGCATTCATCCAATTCCCAATTTTGCTCCTGGTCCAGAATTAATCAATCGTATTCTCTTTCTGCCCAACATTTCTCAATGTTCATCTAAAATCATGGACACCAATGAACAAGCAAAGCTTACTAACTTCCAACAAAGAAACCTTTATAGATATTTTTTTGACATGGGAATCAATGAATTTATAAAGCTCTTCAGCTTTAATATTCGACAATTGCAAAGGTAACAGGTCTCGCAGTTTGTTTTTATTTGGCAAACGGATTTTCTTCTATTTTATAGGTAGTTAAAAATATATTTATTAAATTGGAAATATTTTTGAAAAAGTATAAAAAAATCCAAAGTTTTTACCAGCTGAAATTATTTACTAAAATCGATAAACTGTATAGACTTGTTTAAGAAGATAATAGAAAGGGCCAAGTAAAAGAGGTTTTTTTTCCCATAATCAGGAAAGTTTATGATTTTAAAAACATGTACAACTTTCAATTCTTTAGCTAGCAAACATATTTTCTTTAGTGATTAATATTCCCTAAAAATTTTTAAAGGAAATTTTGGGCAAAGACACCATACATCTCGCTACCGGAAATTTTGGGCAACGACACCATAAATTTAAAACGCAGGGGAGCTTGGAGCCAAAAGGGGGGTGGGTGGCATTATGAATGGATTGCCTTTAACTATTTAAAATCATGGGATTTTCTTCTTGAATTGTGGATCATATAGGGTCAGTGACGGTGTAGTAGAGAACAACTAGCAAAGTGTTACAATGGGGACAACCACTACCAGTGTCCTGTTTTCTTATGCTGATCTTTTGTTCGGAAATTTGAGCATTATTGCGGCACTGGCAGCAAATTTGGAAATATAAGCTGCATTCCAAATGAACACAAGGCACTTGTCAAGTTCTGGGATAGTCTTATTGATCGTTCAGACTGGCTGTTGTCAAGGATAGGAGAAGACCGCCGTCCCTGGAAAGAAGTGGTTTGCAGCAGGACTAGCAGTCTTGTTATCAAGCTTGGTCTTCGAAATTAGTTTTAGCTAAATGAGCTAGGCATTCCCTATTTCGATTTCTATCCTGGAAATTATAGCAATTTTCTTGAAAGGTGATATAAACCCTTCTCTTCTTGATTTGAAGCATTTGGAATATCTAGTCCTGAGCATGAACGATTTGTCTTCGAGCTCCACAATTCCAGGATTTATATGTCCCTTGATAAAATTGAAATATCTAAACCTTTCCTCTGCGGGTTTCCTAGCAAAGGTTCCCTTGCAAACCCTCGATCTGGCTGAGAATGCAGTTACTGGCTCTATCGTTCCTGGATAGGTGAAAAGTTTTCTCTGGAAATACCAAGCATTCATTCTAACGAGTTTGATGGCGAGATTCCTCTAGAGTTTTGCCACCTTTCTCAACTTCGTGTGCTGAACTTGGCGCGAAATAGATTGCTGGAACTCTTCCTCGTTGTTTCAGCAACGTTTCTGCTATGATTGGAGAGGCAAGGGAATGTGAACATTGGCTCTACGCAGGAAAGTATGACGAGAATGCTTTGGTTACGTGTAATGGGAGGGAGCATGAATATACCAAGACACTTGAATTTCTATTTTCTGTTGACATTTCCAGCAAAAATCTATTTTGAAAGTTTCTAAAAGAGTTGACGAGTCTTGCAGGGCTACGGAATCTGAATTTGTCAGGAAACAAGTTGCAGGGAGTAATCCCTTTAAATACTGGGCATTTTGAATAGGATGAAATCTTACGATTTGTCTAGAAACAAGCTATCTGGCGCAATTCCTCCAAGCATTTCTACTCTAAACTATTACAGTTGCTTGAACTTGTCATTTAACCTATCAGGTCATATTCCATCAGGAAACCAACTTAAAACTTCAGATGATAAATGCATCTATATTGGCAACGATGGACTTTGTGGACATCCGATAAAGAGTTGCCCAGAAGATGAAACATCCTCTGAAGGTCATGAACGAATTGAGGACAAGATTAATGATCAGCCGGAAGCATGTTGGTTCTCCCATGGTTTGATAATGGGGGTTGTGGCTGGACTGGGGGTTTGTAGCAATTTTCACTTCATGAAGTCTTGGAGGTACGCATACGTTCAGTTAGTCATCAAAATATACAAAATGCAAAGGGTAGCGACTGCAGAAAAGAAAGGCAAATAGGATCCGAAGAACATTCTGCGGAGGCAACTTATGAGCATGAAAAGGTTCTCTTTTTCTGCGTCGATATCCCTTTGATCATTCACATTACAGGTCCAAAAGAGTATGGTCACATGTCCATTTGGTGAAGCTATTGTTTTTAGCTGTGGGCATGGTTTTTTAAAAAACTACAAATTATTAAACTGAAAATAACATAGAACAAGGTTATGATATTAACTTTTATCGTGGCCACAGCCAAATTAGTGATTCCAAACAGGCTTTAGTTTTAAGCAGCTGATTGCTGAGATTTTTGTATGATGTATGCCGTCCTTAGATTCATAAAAAGATGCAAGATCCCGGTTGTGATTCTTAATTTTTGCATCACTGATAACACCTCCTGTTTTCCTTTTTGATATATTTCTGGTTCTGATTTGAAGCTAAATCAAGCTAATGATAGATAAAATACTTCCCCTTAGCTTCAAACCCACGTACGGCATATCTTTTACCTTTTTCTGTTTTTGATAAAGCAGAGAATTCCCGAAATAGGTATATTATAAGAAGATATGTTAGAGAAAAACCAAGCTTATCATCTCAACAATCTTGTGAATTTGAGAAACCCGTTATGCTAATGTGTCATTCAATTCTTTATATTTGGATTGCAGGGTTCCGCGGAGGTTTGCTGTGCTAAAAATGAATGATCCGTTCAACTTCTGAGGGGTTGTACTGTTATCAATCATGCTATTTATGTATAATGCTTGATAGAGCTAGCCTCTTAATAAATTGAGAATCTGTATATTTCATTGATCTATCATAACGGTATACAAAGTGAGAATTCATATAGAGCCTATATGCTATTCTCAGAAAGTAAATCCTACAATCAAGCTGACAGTAACAACAGGTCCTACAATTGAGCTAATAGTAATTACATACTATAATTAAGTAGATCACAAGAGTTGACAATTCCAAAAGCTAGGATCACTCACAATTACATCGTATAATCATCTTTTCTTTAACACTCCTCCTCAAGTTGGAGTGTGGATGTCAATAACGCTCAACTTGCCTAGGTGTGCATGGAAGATAGGTGCACGCAATGGTTTAGTAAATAAATCTGCAATTTGCTCCCTTGTTTTGACATAGAAAGTTTTGATCTCTCCCTTTTGAATCTTCTCACGAACAGTGTGACAGTCAACCTCAATGTGTTTTGTATGTTTGTGATATACAGGATTTGCGGCTATGTGGAAGGCAGCTTGGTTGTCACAAAATAACCTTGCTGGTTGGGAATGCTCAACACGCAAATCTTTCAACAAATATCATAACCAACTTAACTCACAAGCAACTGCGGCCATGGATCGATACTCCGCTTCTGCGGATGAATGAGCTACTGTAACCTGTTTCTTGCTTTTCCATGACACCAATGAATTTCCAAGGAAAATACAATAACCAGTCACGGATCGACGTGTGATGGGGCAGCGAGCCCAATCTGCGTCACAGTAACCAATTAGATGTAATTCATTTTAAGAGGAAAACATCAAACCTTGACCAGGAGCTCCTTTAAGGTATCGGAGAAGTCGATATGCTGCATCAAGATGGTGTCGTTGTGGATCTTGCATGAATTGACAGTGTATGCTATTTCTGGCCTTGTGATTGTCAAGTAGATCAATTTTCCAACTAAGCGTCGGTACTTTGCAGGTTCATGGAGTGAATTGCTACCTGTGGGTGTCAGTACCAGATCAGCCTCCATTGGGACCTTCATTGGCTTAGCACCTAGTAACCCAGCTTCCTCCAATATGTCCAACATATATTTTCTCTGACAAATTGTGATTCCAGCTTTCGATCATGCGACCTAGACTCCTAGGAAATATTTCAGAGGTCCGAGGTCTTTAATTCGAAGTTTGCTACTAAGGAAAACCTTCAGGTTCTTGATTTCTGCCTCATTGTTCCCTGTAATTACCATGTCGTCAACATATAGCAGTACAATAATGAGTGATGTACCTTTGACTTGGGTGAACAAAGAGTAATCTGCCTTAGATTGACAGAACCTGGTGGTTTGTATTGCTGAAGAGAACTCTTGAAACCAATTTCTAGATGCCTATTTAAGCCCATACAAGGACTTATGGAGTCGACATACGATGTTATCCCCCTGTTGATGACAGCCTGGTGGAGGCATCATATAGACCTCCTCCTGAAGGTCACCATGGAGAAAGGCGTTTTGGAAGTCCATCTGGTGTAACGGCCAATTATGGACAGCAGCTACAGTCAACAGGTAGCGCACGGTAAGAAGTTTGGCCACTAGGGCGAAGGTCTCCTTGTAATTGATCCCCTCACGTTGAGTGAACCCTTTTGCAATGAGATGCGCCTTGTAGCGTTCAAGAGTGCCATCAGAATGGTATTTAAGCTTGAAGACCCATTTGCAGCTGATGGGTCGTTGCCCAAGTGGAAGAGGGACAAAGCTCCAAGTGTGGTTGTCTTCCAAGGCTGTGAGTTCAGCCTGCATCACTGCAACCCAGTTGGGATTTTGACAAGCCTGTGCATATGTAACAGGCTCCACGATTTGGGAGATGTTAGAAACAAAACATCGATAGCCAGGGGATAAACAAGAATAAGAGACATACCAATGCAGGGGATGACGAGTGTTGGACACAGATCGTGAGGAGGCCGGCGTGGGTGAAAGCAAGACAGAATGATGAGCCACATAATCCTTGAAGTGAGCAGGTGGTCGAGTATGACGGGTAGAGTGGCGAAGGTTAATTGGGGAGGAATGGGTCGTTACAGAGGATATAGGTATTATGGGGGAATTGTTGGGGGCAGGTGGTGTTAAGGTGATGTCAATTGCGGGGGAAAGGTTGGTGGAGAGCTCAGGGTTAAGGGGGGGGGGGAGATGGGTCTGGTGAGGAAGGTTCAACAATGGCCTGTAAGGATTGAGCAGGGACCATTTCATGAGTATCAATGTGGTCATTGGGAGTAATGGTCATGTCAGTGTGGTTCACAGGTGCTGAAGAAATATAAGGGAAGATGTGCTCATGGAAGATGACATCACGTGATGTAAAAAGTTTATGTGAGGCTAGATCATAGACTTTGTAACCTTTCTGACCAAGAGGGTAACCAAGAAAAATACAGTGACGAGCACATTCGTCAAACTTGTTGGTAGGTGTGAGGTTGGTGGCATAACTAAGGCACCCAAAAACACGCAAGTGCGTGTAGGTGGGGAATGTGTTGTGCAAGAGTTCATACGGGGATTTATGGGATAAGAGGGGTGTAGGTAGGCAATTGATAAGATAGCAAGCTGTTTGGAGGCTTTCTCCCCAGAATTTCAAAGGTAAGTTGGCTTGAAACTTAAGAGCACGACTAACATTTAAAAGGTGCCTATGTTTACGTTCAACTACCCCGTTCTATTGTGGCGTGTATGGACAAGAATGTTGGAAGAGGGTGCCACATGAGTCTAGGAAAGGACGAATGGAAAGAAACTAGCTACCATTATCCACACGAAGCGTTTTAATGTCACGTTGAAATTGTGTTTTGACCCAAGAGAAAAAAGATTTTAAAATTGTTTGTGTGTCAAATTTGAAACCCATAAGATGTACCCAAGTAAAACGAGTGAAATCATCCACAATAGTGAGACAATATCGTGCTCTAGAGTGTGTTGGATTTCTGTGAGGGCCCCATATGTTACAATGAATTAAATCGAATGTTGCAAAAGTTTTGATTTCACTATGAGAAAAGGGTATGTTTTACCAAAGGGCAAACTTCACAAACGTGTTTTGAATCAAACATTATTTCAACATTATTTTTGGCTAATGAAAGTAAAGGTGCGACTGATGGGTGTCCAAGACGCTAATGCCAAAGGCTAGAGGTATGATGGATGTGGTTAGCGAGGTGAGGATTATGTTTTGGGGTGAGATAATAGAGCCCATCAAAATGCTTGCCCAGGCCAATCGTCCTCCTCGCCATGTCCTGCATAATGCAAAAATTCGGATAAAATATCACTATACATCACAAAGCTCTTGTCAATTTGCTAACAGACAACAAATAAACACCAAACTTTGGTACATAAAGAACTTTATCAAGAGATAACTCGTGATAAATTTATAGAGCCAATATTCTTTATTTTCGCTTGCCTCCTATCTGGTAAACCAACAGAGTCATACTGAGCATCAAGGATGTTATGTGTTGGTGGAGAATGTGATATGTGATCGGTTGCTCCGCTATCAACTATCCAAATATAGAGTTGAGTGTGCATTTGTTTGTGCTATATTGCATGTAGGCGAAAAAAATACCTATTGCATTTTCAATTGATTACGTATTACCATTGCGGAGCATAACAATGATTTGATTATACTCCTCGGTAGTGAACATAGGACCTTCAGAAATATGGGGCTTATTGGTTGCAGAACTGTGAGCCTTGGCATTGTTGACTGTGAATCTCTTATTCTTGGGTTTCACGTGCTTGCCATGCCATTTGTGTCCTTCTGGAAACCCAATAATGTAGTAGCAATGGTCCACTGAGTGTCCCTCTCCGTCACAGTGGGTACATCTAATTGGTTTACGTGAAGACCTGTTGAAGGGCTTCTTGTTGAATGATGATGGCATTGGAGTTCTCTGCACCTGCATTGCAAGTGATGTCATCCCCACATCTCGACGGTTGGCGACGTCCATCTGCCTCTCATGTTGGAGAATAAGGCCATGAACTCGACGTGTGTCGGGGAGTGGACTCATCATCAGAATCGAGCCTCGCACAATTGAATATGAGTCGTTTAATCCAATCAGAAACTGCATGACTCTTTCTTTTTCATCTAGTTCAGCAAGTCCCTTTAAACTTGCACAAGTGCAGATGAGTGGGTCATGGTATGATGCTAACTCATCCCACAAGGCTTTCATCTTGGTGTAATAAGAAGAGACCGAGAGCTGCCCTTGGCGATTTTCAACAATTTCTTGTCGAATCTGGTAGATCCTTGAGTCACTGCTTTGTGAAAATCTCTCCTTGAGATCGTTCCAAACTGCATCAGCAGATTCAGTGTACATGACGCTGCTCGCAATGTCTGAGTGTACTGAGTTTATGATCCACAGTGTCACCATATCGTTGCATCTTTTTCAACCTGCATATTTTGCATCCTGTACTGATGGTGCTTTTATGGTTCCATCAATGAATCCAATCTTGTTTCTTGCGCTGAGACCTATCTACATGGCACGACTCCATTGCCCATAGTTATCTCCATCAAGTGGTTTGGTAGCCAGGATAAGTCTAGTATGGTCTGAGCTGTGTATGGCATATGGGTCTAGGATTTCCATGGGATTCCCATCTGGTTTGATGTTTTTGGTTGGTTCTGTCATGGTGTTTGTGAAAAATCTATGGTGGTTATGGTGGCGGAAGGGTGATGGAGTCACCAAGATCGGTGCTCTGATACCATAATAAATTGAGAATCTGTATATTTCATTGATCTATCATAACGGTATACAAAGTGAGAATTTATACAGAGCTTATGTGCTATTCTCAGAAAGTAAATCCTACAATCAAGCTGACAGTAACAACAGGTCCTACAATTGAGCTAATAGTAATTACATACTATAATTAAGTAGGTCACAAGAGTTGACAATTCCAGAAGCTAGGATCACTCTCAATTACATCGTATAATCATCTTTCCTTTAACACCTCTTTCCATAGGCGATGTGTATATATCGGTTAATGGGTACTTTTTTTGGATTAACGGTGGGTGTCCGGGTTTAACCTGTGTATATCTCGACTAATTCTACAGGTCTTGAAGTTAACAACTATATATGTCTCTAGTGATCATCATATCAGTAACTACAAAGCTCAAACCTAAGATTACAGGAAAAATAAATCTCTTAATCCCAAACTCTTACTATTCACCACCTGTTATATTATTTATTGCCGATAGATACACCGCATCTATCTACAAACCAGGGATGCTTGTAATCTATCTTGGATTATATGAAATGAAATAATATTAATCCTGATCACATCTTCAGGGATGCAACTGGACTTTGCATAGAACTTGGAAAGCAACTTCTCATACCTAAACAGTGGCATTGATGTTCAGCATTACTAGGAAAACACTGTTTTCAGGGTGCAATTTGCGATACCATAACGCATACTCTATTATTCTTTTTACTTGAATTAGCACCCAAAAATGCTTTTGCTGTGAATCGTACATGGGCTCATCAGTTAAAAGAATCTTCCCATCCAACCACCAGCATCCTCACGCAATAGGAAAAATAAACAGGAAAAGTTAGAATAACAGAGGAAAGCACATAAAATATGTCATTAGATGCATGTAATATGTGATTGCAACTTCTAGAAGCACAACACAAAATCAAGACAAGTCGAGGTCTTCAAACTTACAAGTATGATCACAAAGCATAAGGGAAGTATGCAGTGATGCAGAAAGAAGTGATCTAGCTTGTGTCAACCGACATATGGACAACTCAACGTTAAATCATGCTCCTGAGTCTAGCTTGCTTGCTAAGCACAACCCATGCAATTTTTTGTGCATAAAATATAATGTGTTTTCCAATATAGAATCTGAACTTTTAAAATAAATTTTACATTAGAGAATCCTCCATAATGGTTTTTCATCGTCAAGATCCAACAAAGATGATAAATGATAATAAAAATCTTGAACATAAGTTCAAGAAGAGAAGTAGATGGTTTGTCGAATCTTTATAAATCTTGATGCAATTTTTTTAAACTTATACTTTTTATTCATATTGTTTATTGCTTTCATAATTAGTTGAATGTTTAGAATTTCATGTTATTAGGTTTTTTTTTTAATTTATAGTTTTATCTTGCATACCTAATTCATTTTTTTTAGAAGTTGGTGTTGCTTTAATCATAAAACTACAAAGACAACTATGAAATTTCACATTGCTAGGGCATTTTTAAAGGTGAGGAAAGAGAAAAATAGGAAAAGGATAAAAAAGGCAACCAATGTTGCATCACTACTCCACAATCACCACATGTCACTCTAAAATAAAGAAGATACCATTACGCTTCCAAAGACATGACAATATCTAGTGTTTGGTTGCTGGAAGTCGCCTTTTATACATCGACGTGTACGTTGCATGCATCAACCATCTTTATATATATATATATATATATAATCACCAATTTGATCGTCACCTAACTTGATAATAACAAAAAAACATTGTGAAGATAAAAAAAAACCCAAGTTATCAATGTTAAGTTTTTTTTGCTTAAAAGGGCATTTTAATGATTTCACCATGCTTTTGAAATGTAAAAAAAACATATTTATCCTTTATCAATTTGATAATGACTAATGCTCTTTATAAATGATTCAAAACTTTATTGGTAGGAAGAGCAACAATATCATTATGCTATTCTAATGAACAATGCTTTCACCCATAATAAACAATGTTTTTCCAAACACAAATTAAGTTTTGCTAATAAGCAGTTTAAAATTATGATTAATTTCATGGATGCGATTACAATGCAATAAGACTTTAAACATTGCATTTTAATACTCATATAAAAATACAGATCATAAATTATGAATAATTATTTAATGAATAAGTTTTGTACTTAAATTTGGGGTGCAATGCACCTTATTCATAATGAATAAGATGAATTTTGTGTGTGTTTCTTCTTCTTCTTTTGCATCTCCCCCTTTTTTTTTTATATGTCTTCATCATTTTTTTCTCTTAATTTTATCCTTTAATAATTTTTTTTGATTTTTAATTTGTTTTAATAAATTATCTCAATTTGATGCTTATAAGGTTATTGTAGTTTTAAACGAATATCTTGATATTGATTTGTGTTTGTTTTCATGAGGATTTATTTTTGTTATCGAATAATTAAGTGAAAAGATATTTTTTACTTAAAAGTTTTTAAATCTAATGAACTTTGTCACCCGAATCATGGACTTGAAGGGTTAAGCTACAAAATCTAGGTCAATGCAACATGTTGTCGTCTCAATATTAAAAAACAATCTCGATGTTTTTTTAAAAGCTAAATTATTTTTTTATATTAATAATCTAAGTTATCTTTAGACTTGTAAAGTCGATTTGGCTATGTCAAGAAAACTCCTGCATGACTTCATTTCAAACTCGAGGTAAGCAATGAGTGTGGTCAAAATATTTCAGGATTAACATGTTGGATTGAGTATACTAATTTAAAGTAGTTCAACATGAATTGAATATTTTCATAATGTTGTTACTTTAATTAAGTATCATCATAATGTGATTCTCTAACTTAGTAAAACGAAAGTTAATGCGAGGGTGAAAAATTCTATTCACCATAAAAAGGATTCACTATTCATTTGAATAATACAGTGACAAATTTACTTTTCTAAAGAATAAATCAATTGGCTATTAAGGATAATTTTTTTTTCCACGTGGTTTATGATGCATTATCATATTAATTGAGGACAAGTAAGGCTTTTCATATTTAAAATCACATTAAGATGACTAAGTTGCCTTTAAAAACAAAATTTATTTAACTAGAATCCAAAGGTTTTTTTTTTTATATTTCTATCATGGGTTTAATCAGTTATAACCAAGTTAACTAAAAGAAAATTTTTAATTTTAATTTTAATTTTAATATATATATATATATAAATATATATAACTTAAAAACTAAATTTGTATGGCACATGTAACACAAACACCAAATAAGAAATATTCAGTTTTTTCATGACTTGTGCAACGTCTTTTGGTATCTACTAGATACTTGCCCGCGCGTTGCCGCGGGAATTTTTTTGTATATAATTTAACATAATTAAATCTACAATGATAAATTTATATGATATAAATAAATAAAAATTATAGATTCAAAGATTAAATGTTGAAAATTTTGAGTTGAGTTTGTCATGTAAGCATATATTACATCTTTTAGAATATAGGTATTGCGTCATAAACGATCACAAAAGAGCGCGCACTAACATTAGGAAAAAAAGCAACATATTTGAATAAGGAAAAAAAAATACTGAAATCATTCTTGTGCAGATTATAAAATTATAAAAATCAATTAATAGAAAGAGCAAATAAAAAAATAAAGGGAAAAGGAAGCAATATTAATTTAAAATATTATAATAATAGCAACATCGGAGCCTTAATATCTAAAATTATTATTGCCTCTAGAATAAAAAAAAAAAAAATTAAATTATACAGAGGGGAAAAAATAAAAAGCATGAACAACACAGCAAGCAAGTAAAACCAATTAATTTTTTTTTTTTTTTTATTATTATTATTATTATTATTATTTTGAAAGAATAAATAATCACTATTATTATAGTAATAGAATACATAATCACTATTATTATAGTAATAGAATACATAATCACTATTATTATAATATTAATAATAATCACTATTATTATTATTCCTATTATTATTTTCATTATTATTATTATGTTAATAATGAAAGAAACAAAAATAAATGAAAGACTAAAAATATCCAAGAAACTTTAACAAAAGCAAAAACAAACAAAAAAATTTATTATTGCTATTACTGGAAAAATATATATTAAATTATCGGGAGGAAAAAAAAAAAAAAAGAGTAAGAATGAAAAATAATTAAATTATTATTATTATTATTATTATTATTATTATTATTATTATTATTATTATCATTATTGTGTTAAATACAATTATATATACATGGACAAAAGTAGGGATTAAAAAAACATAAAAGTGTAAGGGTTGAAATGAAAATCAAATATAAAGGGATTCAATTACAAAAATTAAAAGTCCAAGGGTTGAAATGCAAATTACATTTATTGTCAATTGAAATTAGAGGACAAAATTGCAAAAATCGGAACTTTTGTACCGAATTGATTGAGTTATATATAGACAACCCGGAAATTGAAAGTAGAAGGACCGAAGTGAAACTTTGAAATTCAATCAATTAAAATCGGAGGACCCAATCGAACAAAATCAAAACTTATATTACAGAACTGAGGACCACAAACGAAATTCAAAGTATAGGGATCGAAGTGCAAAGTCAGGAAATATTGGGGACTCTCCTGCACATTGACGTGCAGGAGAGAGAGAAACGTTGCCGGCATGTTTAACCGGCCTCCTCCGCGTCCACGGCCATTTTGTGGTGACACGCCCCACCGCGGGAGGAAGCTCACTCGGCGGCGCATCGTTCTGTCCGTCGGGCGACAAATTTCGATCACCGGAGGAGGCCTCACGCGCCACTTTAACAGGGTGTGAGGCGGAAAACCGCCTGGCGCGTGCGCCTCACGCCCCCAGAGACACCGAATAAAAAATTCGAAAAATAGAGCCAATTACCGTTCCACCCCTGGACCCAATTCATGGTTTTTGTCTTATTAGGGGCTACAATAGTCTTTAGCCATTTCAGAAAATAATAAATAATTCGGAAGTTGCGGCGGATCGGACCGGACCGGACCGGACCGGCCGCGCGCAATTACGCCGGTACCCCTCACCCGGAGCCGTTATTTTGTCCTATTACCAGGGACGAAATCGTCAATACACTGTTCCCATCCGAATATTTTAAAAAAAAAAATAAAAAAAATAGGAAAAGCCAAAATTGGCCCCGCCTGCCAGCCCTCCTCTGCCGCGCGCCCGAGGGACAAAAGCGCCCCTGCACTGCTCGAGTCCACAGTGGACTGTGAGGGGCGCTACAGGGTTTCGTCCACGCCGTTTATTTGTTGTGTAATATGACTGCTTCTGTAATGTCATTAGAATCACCTATAGAAGTATCAAAGTGCCTTTTTCTAAGTAGAGTGGCACATGTTGTCGTTTATGCTACAATGTTTTTGTCAACGACCTCTATTTTCTTTTCTTTTCATCATATAATTATGACTTGTTATTTTTTAAAATCTAGTATCTATTCTTTTGATTTTGGTCTTTCTTGTAAATTTTATTTTTCTTTTCAATTCAAAAATCCAAGTTATCCTCTTCTTTATTTTTCCTTAGTTCAGTTTTGGTTCTAATTGTTTTGATAGGTATTTTTTTTTGTCTTTGGACTTTTTTTTAAAATGATATTTTTTTTCTTCAATTTCATTAGATATTGATTTGTTGAAAATAAGGTCTTATAATTTTTCAGATAGAATGTTTCTGATTTAGTGACTCAAGTTATAAGTTTTAAGAGTTAATGCAAGTTGACATTGTTTTTTCTTTCCACTTATTTCTTTTATCGTTTGATTTAAAAAATTAGTTTAATTGTTTTTTTGTGTTTTTAATTAAATTACTTTGATTTCATAACCAGAGCAACATGTTTGACCAGTTATCTCTAATTTGTTTTTAGATATGTATATATATATCCTTTTGCCACCACCCCCTTCAAAATCCAGAAATTTTATAGTGTTAAAGAGTAACTAATAATATTTAATTATTTTTCTGGTTCTATTTTGAAGAAAATTAAATTTTATAATCTTTAAAAAAATAAAAAGTTTAAATAATTGTTTTTTTTTATAGTGTATCATAGCGTATTACGTGTATTGAATAAATTCTATAATTCTAATAATTTTTTTTCTTGGGCCTCTTTAATTGCTCTGACGCATTATCCAACTGTCCCCCCGCCCCCCGCCCTCCCCCTGTTTTCCCTTCACTCCACTCGAATTAATTCAACGGGAAGAAATTCAACGTCTTTTTGAATTGAATCAACCAAATATCTCTCAAATTTATCCAAAATCCTCTCCCTATTTCCCGATCTGAACCCTAAGTATTCTCTAACGTCCCACAATTTCTCTTTTTCCGTCAAAATCCTAGGGTTTCCGTTAACAGATTTAACTTCCTCAAAACCCACTCCAATCATACGACTTCGCCACCGGACATGCTTATTTTAAGCTTCTTAGCTTTAGAATTTAGAAGTAGAGAGCGTGATTAGTTGTGTGTTAGTGATTAGCTCAGTTTCCGTTTGGCATTGTAATGGCTACTTTGCAGCGAGTGGCGTCGAGCTTGAGCACGAGCGCGAGCAGTTACGGATCATGTAAAGATGCAGGTGCAGATGTAACTGTGTCTGATCAGTTCCCGGCTGGTTTACGGGTTCTGGTAGTGGATGATGACATCACTTGCTTGAGATTACTGGAGAAAATGCTTTGCCGCTGCCTTTATCATGGTTAGTTCACCTATTTTCTTTTTTGATCGCTCAATTCGAGCATAGATGGGGCTACTTTTCTATGCATGTTCATGTCTGGTGAGAGTGTGAGTTAAATTTGGATGGAAGCTGGTTAGTTATTGAGATAAAATTCAAATGATGCAGTCGTAAGTGGAAATAATAAAAATAAATTGAAAACAGAGGTAACCCAAAATCACCTTCATTGAACCAGTAAAAAATGATGCCCACATCAATCCATGTTGTTTATTGATCCGTCAATCGCAATGAACTTTTTTACTGATGTCTGCTCAAAATGCAGTTGTAGTTTTTCTTTTCCAATTTAATCACAATCCATTAAAATTTGAAAAGCACTGGTATAAACGCTCAAAACCTAAGTGTGATCCCGCTGCACAGTCTCTGCAATCCCAAACTGATCTGGGCATGTAATTGAACTCATATAACATAAACCTCCTTACGCATGCTTGAAACAAGACCCAGCATTAATGTCTCATCCCCAATCAGAAGTAATAGAAAAGGAAGATTAGAATTCATCAGCAATTGATAGATCATAGCCAATGACTCCAGGAAATAAAGATCACCGACTGAGTTGTTGGAGGCATATGTGAACCATAATCATGGACTCTGACCTCCACACAAACTATCCTATCCACTTTTTTTGCATAAATGCAAACTTGGGCCCATGAGATTGTACTCCGGTGCTACCTTTTCTTACAATCCCCATTACTCAATGCCATAATTCTCTTAAAGTTATTAATAAATCTCAATGAACTTGTTTATCCAAGTAACACAGCTCAAAAGTCGATCTGTGATAGCAGATGAGCATGGGATCTAACTGTTGCTCCACAAGTAGGGATATTTAATGGCAAAAAAGTTGGTTCTTATTATCATGTTTAACAACCCCCTCCATATGATTTTCAAGTAAACAAAAGAATAAGAGCTGGAAAACACTTTAATTAAAAGGTTTCTTAGAAGTTCTTGCAGAATGAAGAGGAACTAAAATTTAGAAATGAAATGCAAATTTGACAACTAGATTCTGTTTTTCAGACGGGACTGATACAACCAATAGAGAGAGAGGCTTCTACAGAGAGGGAGGTATAGAGGGGGTGAAAGATGAGTCTTTTTTTCTCAGTATATGAAGTAATTAACAGAAAAAGTAGTTTCCGTTGTTCTATTTCCTGGTTACTGGCCATGTGTGTTATTATGAAGAGTGAGTATTACTAGGCTCTTTAAATGACCGCAACTAGAATTTCTGTTCATGTAAAAGATAAAAGTTAACTTCATTCTCCTAGATGGTTTAGAGAAACTTATCCTGCTTTACTTATCAGAAATATTTTAATTTTGTTCATTTGGTTGCAGTTACCACTTGCTCCCAGGCCACAGCTGCTTTGAAACTTCTGAGAGAAAGGAAAGGCTATTTTGATGTGGTACTAAGTGATGTTCACATGCCTGACATGGATGGATTTAAACTTCTTGAACTTGTTGGGCTGGAAATGGACCTTCCAGTTATCAGTGAGTGTTTTTTTTGTGTGTTTTTCTTTGCCGTAAGGATTCCTAAGTTGTGTATCAAACTGTTGACATAATAATCTTGGCTGCAGTGATGTCTGCTGATGGGAGAACAAGTGCTGTAATGAGAGGAATCAGACATGGAGCATGTGATTATCTGATTAAACCTATCCGTGAAGAAGAGCTCAAGAATATATGGCAACATGTTATTAGGAAAAAGTGGAATGAAAACAAAGAACAAGAACATTCTGGAAGCTTTGAGGATAATGATTGCTATAAACAAGGGAATGATGATATTGAAAATGCATCTTCTGTTAATGAAGGAGGAGAAGAAGGGGTTTTGAAAGGCCAAAAAAAGAGGAACATTGCTAAAGAAGAAGACGATAATGAACTGGAAAATGATGACCCTTCTGCGTCCAAGAAACCGCGTGTTGTGTGGTCAGTGGAGCTCCACCAGCAATTTGTCTGTGCTGTAAACCAGCTTGGAATTGATAGTACGATCTTTAATGATCCTCTCTTTTTAATTGCCCGTGTTTTCTATTTAAGGAAATAAATTTGATGCATGTATATACATACATACATACATATACTGATAAAAGAAAGACACATAGCAATCTAGGACACAATCAAGGGAAGACAGTCTCACTTAAATCCCCCAATAACAAAGCTAAGACACCCACTCAGAGGGGAAGTGACAGTTGAAAGACCCAACGGTAACAAAAAAGCATAATTTGCCAACCAATCAGCTATAAAACTGGCCTCAAGATACACACAATGGACTTTAGCAACACAATCTTGAGCTAGAAGGGCACAATTTTCTTGAATTATCTGCAATGGCCATTAGATGTATATTATGCTTTGGGATGATGCTTGTAAATGTTTTAATGTCATTTCAGAAGCTAAGTTTGAGGGTCACTGTATCTTTTGCTCAACGCAACTTTTTGGCTACCATTTCAGAGGCTGTGCCTAAGAGAATCCTCGAGTTGATGAACGTGCCTGGTTTAACCAGAGAAAATGTTGCCAGTCATTTGCAGGTCTGGTTTTTTCCTACACCTCAAACTTCCATCATAACCTGTGTTTTTTCCTTTTTAATTTTTGTTTCAAGGCTGCCCCTCTGGGTTGTTCTCATGCAAGCATTTCCTGTTATTAAACTTGCATCCTTGGTGCTCTAAACTCTTAAGGGTCTAGTTATATTTGTCTTCTTCTGTCGCTACTACATTCTTTGCTATACTACTCATCATATGACAGGACTACCAAAGGGGTATTTGATACCATGAGTTTCATTTGCTCCGGGAGCAATAGGGCAGCCTAAATGACTCAGTTAGATCTATCATGCCATGAGTGATAAGGGGATAAAATGGCATGTCTTCTTATAGTCCTTTTGTTTATATTTTTCTATGTGAAGAAAGTACTATAAAAGTAGGTATTTTTCTTTTGAGAAGAATATAATATGTCGTAATAGATACTAGAACCTGACTTGAGAAGTGAAGTATAGTTGATCATACCTGAGACAAGTAATAGAACAAGAGCATTGTTTTTAACTGTTTGCTTCATTTTTTCATGTCATGCTATATTTTTAGGGAGGATGGATCACGGTTTGAGTCACCAAAACGTTACTAATTCACCCCTCAATTTATAGCGAACTTCATAATTCCTAATATAGTTTGGTTATTTCGCCTCTACTTATGTATTTGGAATTTGTTTTTGAGATTTTCTACGGTGTTATGGTTTGATTCTCATTCCCTCCACCTGCATTTTGTACTAGGATACTGTAATGACAATTGAAACTATTAAATTTTTAAATGTTAAATCGGAGACCATGTTTTCATATACAACAGTATGGAGTTATATTTCAATAACTCCGATGTATTGTAGTCCTTCATTGTGTTTAATACTCTTTAGTTTGACCTGTGGCATCAATTTTCAGAAGTTTAGACTCTATTTGAAGAGATTAAGTGGTGTTGCTCAGCAAGGTGGGATTTCTAATACATTTTGTGGACTGATGGACTCAAATGTAAAAGTTAATCCATTTGGAAGATTTGACATCCAAACTTTGGATGCCTCTGGCCAGATTCCTCCACAAACATTAGCAGCACTGCATGCTGAGCTTTTTGGTCGTCCTACAGGCAGCCTGGTTACAACTGTGGACCAACCAGCTCTTTTACAAGCATCTATGCAAGGTCTGAAATGTATTCCTGTTGAACATGGTGTGGCATTTGGTCAACCATTAGTAAAATGTCAATCCAACATCTCCAAGCATTTTCCACGAAATGTGATCTCTTTTGAGGATGTTGCTTCAGGATTTGGAGCCTGGCCCTCTAATAGTGTTGGTACAGTAGGACCCAGTAGCAATCTCGGAGGGATGAACGGTCAAAATAGCAACATGTTGATGGACATCCTGCAGCAGCAGAAACAACAACAACAATCACAGCAGCAGTCACCATTATCAGAGCCCAGCCGTTCAATTAATGTACAGCCATCTTGCCTTGTGGTCCCTTCCCAGTCATCAGCCACTTTTCAGGCAGGAAATAGTCCTGCTTCAGTTGATCATAATTGCAGCTATAACAGGAGCGCCATGATTGATTACAGTCTTCTGTCACCTCAATTAAATAATTCCTCATTGAATATTGGACAAATATCGAACGGGGATCTCAAAACCACAGGTGTAAGTGGGTATTCAGGCTCAGTTTCCATAACTCCCTTGTCACCATGCTCTGTAAATCCTGACAATACATCTCAGCAAGGTCGAAGCTCAACCATGGCAATTCAAGTTGGAAGACAATTACCAGGATTTGTTCCTAATATCTCCAACTTCCAGGGTTCTTATAGTGCCAAGTCAAGTGAAGTGCTTGATCAAAGACCTCTTAGGAATCTTGGATTCGTTGGTAAATGTACAAGCATCCCAAGCCGGTTGGCTGTGGATGAATTTGAATCAACGATGAGCAACTTAGACCATGAAAAAATCTATATGGATATCAGTGGTAATAAAGTGAAGCAGGAACCAAGCATTGAATTTGTGGATAATGCCAGAGTGGGCATCCCAATATTACAACAATTGCCCCCATCACCAAGTGATCTCATGAGTGTTTTCACAGAATAGGTAAACTTGGCCACTTGGTGTCGCCGATAACAGTCTTACTTGGATTGGGGATTGTACATCGGTGATATAGTCTAATCTAAATGTACAATTTGGCTAGTTTCATAGTTTTTGCATGTGTTTAGGACCATGAGGCGGTCTCTTCTGCTGAGCTAGCTATCTCACTTGACCAACTGTTTTGCCTGCAGAACTAAATTTTAATTTATTTTTCTAACATTTTTTGATGTTACTCTTTTCTCTTTCCATCATTTAACAGACCTCACTAAATTATTCGAGATAGTAATACAAGCTGGGAACCCTCATATCTTGAATTATTCCCTCTGTAATCTGGTTACTCAAATTCTTTTCTTGTTTTCATTTTGGTTAGGCTATTATACCACAAGCAGTAACAAATTGAGGCCACAGTGCTAGTTAATTTCATTTCCATGAGAGCCACTTTATCTGTGTGCAGAGACTTTTCTAGCATGGCATTTGTGGATAATTTTTTTTTATATTACCGTTACCAGGTCTCTATTTTGCTTTTACCGTTTCTTAAGAAAATGATATGATTTGAATTTTCAGAGGACTGCATGAATGATCTTTTATTGGTTGCTTATCTAATCGAATCCCAATTAATTTCAGGTTTGTATTTGATGTTCCACTGGTAGGATGGATTTGTTTCATATCATCAAATGTTCAGAAAGGGATTCAAATTTTAATTTCCATGGGTAGTGCAGATTTATTTCGTATCACTCGATTCAAGCTGAAGTCACTTTATTTCCACGGGTAGCGTATTGTGGAGCCGGCTCAGTCTCTATGGAGTTGGCAAATTTCTCATTTTGTGAAATTCCATTGGCTTGCTGGGGGTGAAGTTGTAGAAGCACGAAGTGATAGTATTGTCTTTTAATTAGCCTGTATGAAAATAAGATCGTACCAGACACCTAAAAGCTTGAAATGTTGTTATAACCTTCCATCACTGTCTGAGTTGTATATATATGAACATACTAAAAGCATCCAAAAACATAAACGAATTAATTTAAAATAAAAAAAATAAAATTTAATAAAGCATGTTATGACTAAGCTGCAGGTGGTTCTACCAAATCTCTAATAGAGCAGCCAGCATCCACGAAGTTCTTTCCGGTTTCATTGCCTACCTGGTCATTTTTGGTGCACCAGTTCCATGCTCAGGCTATTTGATAACTAATCTTGTCATTTATAGTTGCTTTTCCCCCTAAATTACTTGTGATATATCTGTGTAAATGTTTTTACTAGTAATTACTTCGGGCAGCAGAGTTGTTCACTGCAGCACGTCCCATGCCAACTCTCTTGTCATTTAGGAGCGAATGCTGCTTTTTGTCAACGGGAACTCTCTCCTTCACTAGCTCTATGCCCTTCTCTTCTCTCCTGATCTCAATTTGAAGCCGAAGCAGACAGGCTGTCCCTAATGGACAAAACCCTACAAGAAAGTGCTCTGACCCAGCTGAGGAAATCAGTTCAGAAGCTTGGTTCTTCCACTGAGGTGCATACCTTTCGCATAATGCACCAAGTCTAATACACGTATATAGTCGTGGAATGTCATTGTATGCGTGTTGCTAGATAATTTGTTTTGTTTTTGTTGAAGTTCAATTCTTTAAGTTCTTGATTTTTCGGGTTTGCGTTCGCAAAAGTATGGGACCCAACACTGATGAGGCTCTTGATTGCAAGATCAATGGACCCAGCAAAGGCAGAAAAGATGTTTATAGAGTGGCAGAAATGGAGAACTTCACCTGTTCCAAACGGGTCTATACCAGATTCCGAAGTTGAAGATGCACTGGGACCAAGAAAGATCTTCTTGCATTGTTTGTCAAAGGATGGATATGTTGGAAAATTTGGAAAATCAAATTTTGGTGAAGAACAGTTACTGTTCAAATCACCCTCAGGATTTTGTCCCTGATGAACAAAAACAAGCACTGTTCAAATCAGTGCAAAAGAACCGAGAACTTTGCCCAGAAAATTTCCAGAAAAATATGCAATGAATCAAAACAATTCAATGCAATAATAAGTGTATAACAATGGGGCAGAATTACTCAAGGTTACTGCCATCCCTTAAACTTTATTTATCGAAAAAGATCAAATTACAAGAATAGAAATTCAAAGCTATTACAATCTTTTTCTACTTAAAACAGGAAATAAATCTGAGAAAATAAAGCAACAAGATATGATCAAATATAATTTGATCTTACTTAACTAAAACACAAACTCTTAAATTAACACATGATAAAAACAATAAAGGAAAAAACAAGATGATCTTCACGGTTCCAGTTTCTTCATTTCCAGCAGACTTGGGATCAGTTGACTTTTGTTGACTTTGATCCTGCATTTTCAACAGGATATCCAGTGTTACTCGTCAAAGCAAACATGCATTTTTTTTGTTGGGTATTCCGAAACTTTATAGGAAATATCATCATATCCTAATAAGTCCATTCAGATGAAGGTCATGATATTTCTAGATGAAGAGTTCAAATATCTGCAGCGTGTTAGAAATTCTTTAGGGAACCGAGAGGGATTTGGGGAAGAAGATGATGGGAAAGAAGGTAAGAAGGAGAACACGCACTCTGCGTGAGGGAGAGAAAGAGACAGGGGAGGGAATTCTGGATTTCTTGTTATATTTTTTCTTGTGTTCTGTTACAATCATTTAGGGAATTTAAAGGCAACCCATGCATGTGTGCCAGCTTGGCATCACCTACGTGGCTTACTACTAGAATAAACTAGAAGCTGCACATACGCAGTCGTTCTGGTTACTACTAATTGAAATTCAAATTTAGTTTCTGTTTTCCTCTTCGTCTTCCTCTTGTGTTCCTCTTTTGATTCGTGACAATACCTCCTCCGTGGCTTCAACCTTGTCCTCAAGGTTAAAATGAGAAACCTCCAGGATCATAGCAAGCAATCTTCTCATTACGCCTAATCCCAAAAGTTCTAACAGTATACCTAGCTTTTGAGAACACCGGGGTTTGGCCACTGAGTTGTTCGAGCACCTTGGCGGCACGAGTGAGCCGGTCTCCGCTTTCACCGACGGAGATGTTGAGGACCAGCTTCTGGACCTTGATTTCTCTCATTGGGTTTGATAGCTTCTTCTCTGAAGCCATTTTGATGGTGTGTTGGTTCGATGGAGGCAGAGGAGGAGGAGGAAAGGCTTGTTTCTCGGATATCTTTGGTTGGGATCCTTCTCCTACCCAGTTTGATTCAATGACAGCAGCAGGTTGCTGAAGACTGCTGGGTTTTTTGCGAAGAACTTGCTTCACCTAACAGGGTTTGTAGGGTTTGTTTGATTGCGATTTGTTGGGTTGCTAGCTCCTTCATCATGGCCTTAATCTGGGTTAGATCATCTGACTGAGCATCCAGCCTGGCTTCCATGCCATTGATCCTCCGATTTACAGCTTCCAGAGAATCATCCAGTCGCCTGATGTCTTGGGACCTGGTTTCTGGTGCCATTGAAGTCCAAAGACGGGAGGCTCTGATACCAATTGCAGCGTGTTAGAAATTCTTTAGGGAACCGAGAGGGATTTGGGGAAGAAGATGATGGGAAAGAAGGTAAGAAGGAGAATACGCACTCTGCGTGAGGGAGAGAAAGAGACAGGGGAGGGAATTCTGGATTTCTTGTTATATTTTTTCTTGTGTTCTGTTACAATCATTTAGGGAATTTAAAGGCAACCCATGCATGTGTGCCAGCTTGGCATCACCTACGTGGCTTACTACTAGAATAAACTAGAAGCTGCACATACGTAGTCGTTCTGGTTACTACTAATTGAAATTCAAATTTAGTTTCTGTTTTCCTCTTCGTCTTCCTCTTGTGTTCCTCTTTTGATTCGTGACAATATCCTAATAGAATTTCAAATATATAAACAAGCTCCTATAAACAAGAACACTTACTTATTAGATCATGATAAAAGGATTTCATGACCTTTTATCAAATCATTCCCTGTATATGAAAAATTATTGTTCCAGGCCTTTAACTAAAGTGCAAGACGATGGAGAATGAGTTGAAACTGTTCATTCCAATCAGGCTTCTCATCCTCGAAGACCAGCTTGTTTCTTGCAATCCAATGACTCATAAAGTTCTATAAGATAGCATTGTGAATGCACTTCACTGGAACTTGCCTTTGACCATGTCGCTCCATTGCCAGATTACTTGATCTATTGTGTTCGGCATGCACCCAGAGATGCCAGACCAACTCAGAGATTGTTGCCACAATCTCCATGTGTATAGCAGTATAGGAAAAGATGAGTAGCATTGGTGGGACAATTTTTTTCCACAAAAGTGAAGTGAGTGAAGTTTTCTGGAAACAAAATGATTTCTATTAAATCACTGCCAGATTATGTCACTGCCCACATTTTTTTTATCATCTCTGCTGGACTGTAATGTTACCCCTGCTAACAGCTGATTCTAAGGGAACTAATTGCGAGTGGCATGATATAAGATTTACAAGGCAAGAAAAAGTTGCATTGAGTAAAGTATTTTGCTGATGGCTGTTCTTTTTTTTTTTTCATAATGAATTTCTGAGACCAGTGATCGTTACCATAAAACTTATTGTGGTGATAGAGATTTTATTTTAAAATAGTGATTAACTAGTTAATTGCCCACACTATGTTGCGGGTAGAACAAATAATTTTTATAACGGTTGAGATTTAAATATAATATTTATACGTGTAAAGTTTGATATAATAAAACAGATCAATATACCCTATTATAACAACGATAATATCAAAGTCTTAACATCTAAAATTATCACTACTATTACTGCCAAAACAATAAAAATTATTTAATTACCCCGAGAAAAAAACACAAAAAAATTAACAAAAGAGTAAGTAAGAACAAAAACTAAAATTATATTATTATTATTGCGTTAATAATGAAAAAAACAAAATTAAATCAAAGACTAAAAAAAGCCTAAAAACTTTAACAAAAAAGCAAACAAAAAAATAAAATAAATGATAAAACAATAATAAAAATTATTAGCTGAAAAAAATCATTTGACTAGAATATAAAATAAAAAACTAATAAAACAACTAAAAGAAATAACAAAGATGGAAAAAAAAAGAAATATCAATTTTTAAATGATCATAAACACAAACTAAAATTTAAGAGCTAATTTTTTCAAAAAAAAAAAAACAACCTCAACAAAAGAGAAAATAATAAAAATTATTCGCTTACCCCGTGAAAAAAAACTCAACAACATTAACAAAAAAAAAGCACGAAAAAAGCCTAAAATTATTATTATTATTATTATTATTATTATTATTATTATTATTATTATTATTATTATTATTATTATTGATATTGTTATTGTTATTATTGCGTTAATAATGAAAAAAATTAAGTTAAATCAAAGACTAAAAAAATCCTAAAAAAATAAAATAAATGATAAAATAAAAATAAAAATTATTAGCTGAAAAAAATTATTTGACTTGAAAATTAAAAAAATTGTCCGCACTACATTGCGGGCTGAGCAAACAATTTTGATAATTGTTGAGATTAAAGAAATTAATAGGATTTGCTAGTTCAAAAATAAAATATAATATCGATATATAATAAAATATAATAAAATAGATCAACACACCCTATTATAACAACAACAACATCGAATTCTTAACATCTAAAATTATCATTACTATTACTAACAAAACAATAAAAATTATCAAATTATCCTAAGAGAAAAAAACTCAAAAACATTAACAAAAGAGTAAGTAAGAAATAAAAACTAAAATTATTATTATTATTATTATTATTACTATTATTATTATTGTGTTAATAATGAAAAAAATAAAAATAAATGAAAGACTAAAAAAATCCTATTTTTTTTAATAAAAGATCAAATAAAAAAAATGATAAAATAAAAATAAAAATTATCAGGAGAAAAAAATTCATTTGACTTGAAAATTAAAAAAATATATTAAATAAACGCATAGAAAAACTAAATGAAAGAACAAAGAGAAAAAAACAGAAATATAAATTTTCAAATGATCATAGACACAAAATCAAATTTAAGAGCTAAATGTTTTTAAAAATACCACCTCAACAAATAAGAAAATAATAAAAATTAAAAACCAAAGCTAAGAGCACACTTATATATACATGGACAAAAATAGGGACTATTCCAGAAATATAAAAAAATAAAGAGATTAAAATAAAAAATTAAAAGTATAAGGGCCAAAATGAAAATCAAATATATTATAAATTTCAATCCAAGGACAAAATTGAAAAAATCAAAACTTCTGTACCAAATATATTAAGATATATATACCCAATCCGGAAATTAAAAGGAGGATCGAAGTGAAACCTAAATATATAATTAATTCAATCAAAGGATCCAATTGAAATAAATCAAAACTTATATAACAAAAATCAGGATCGTACAAAAAATTAAAAGTGCAGGGACAGAAGTGAACAAACCACAAAACCGGGGGCCTCTCCTGTTCTTTTGCGTGTAGGAGAGAGAAAACAGAAAAAAAGTTTAACTGGTCACCCTTTTCCAAAACACGCTAGACCACGAGGAAGATCACACGGCGGGGAAGCGACAGAGACGCCGGTAGACCATTTTCCTCCACCTTAATAGGGCTCAAGCACCACCCGAATGGGGCGTGAGGCCGAATACTGTCGGTCGCGCATGCCACACGCGCCGACAGTATTCCAAGAAAAATAATAAACAATTATGGTCAATTATCGGTCTACTCCTCTGTCTAAGTCATCAATTTTGTCTTATTGGAGGCTATATTCGTATTTAGCCATTTTCAAAAAATATGAAATTCCCGTGGCACCCCTCCCGCCCAGAGCTGATTTTTGTTTTTTTCGATGGACAAAATAGTTATTTTACTATGCAAAGAAATAAAAAAAATAAAAATGGCAACCCGAACCGGACCGGAAATGTTCAATTATTGCGGCACCCCTCCGTCCAGTACTAGTTTTTCGCCTTTTTCGAGGGACAAAACTGTTATTTTACTGTGTAAAATTGAAAAAACCAGTAAACCGGCGGACCGAACGACCCAAACATACCCGAAAACTGAGCAATTTTATTTTAATCCATAGTGATTTGTCTCACAATGCACAGTAACTGACTCATGATGTCATGACCTCTTTTAATGTATTAGATAATAAAATCCCATCCTCGGCCCTCCCTCCCTCTTTCTTTCTTCTTCTTAATTTTTGTTTCACTTCAGAATTAAAATGTTTTACTCTTTTGGTTTGTTATGATGGTAGAGTTTTCCTAGAAGTGATTCTCTTTTGTAAAATTACGACCTCATTAAGAAACCTTATTTTATAACTTATTCCAAACGTTGAAACAAAGATGAAATTCAGTTGTCTGTTTGATTTGAACAATGTTGTCTTTGTATTGAAGTTCTATTAACCCACATTGTGTCCCACATTTTGATTAATTTCACCATTTATTTTTCAACTATTTTTTATTTAAAAACACATAAAAAGTATTGTAAAAACCCAAACAAACCTGTTCGTAGTTGAAAAACACCTAAATAGTGTGAAAATCAAAACTCTAATCAATTTCTAAGACCTTTTTTAAGGCTAGATCTATTTTTAGATATAATGAAGAACTAGATAAAACCAAACATCCCTGGTTAAAATGAACATAGATTTTTTTTCATGGTTAGAATCAATAACTTTTTCTCTTCAGCTAGAACATGATGACATCCAAACTTGATATTTACAAAAGAAAAAAGCCAAAACATCTCCTGACCCTAGGCAAAAACATTACTGATTAAAGAGCACTGTGATAACTTTGCTGTTCAACTAAAATGAAAATTTCCAGCATTTTAACTTGATAAATCTACAATAAATTCATCAGCTCTTTTTTTTTTTTCTAATAATATATTATAACTCGGCAGTACAGAACAAAGAGTGAGTGAAGCTTGGATCCCTAGGCCGGGACCCACCCGGTAGTCTGTAGAATTGAGAAGCGCCGACATTAGCATGCAGTTAGGGAGAAGGTGCTCAAGAGACAAGCAAGCCAAACTACCTGGAGAAGTTACATCCAAATTCTTGCTTGCCACCCAAGGGAAGTAGAATATATATTACTGTTGCCTTTCGATCTGGGCTACTTTTCACTGAAGGCCGGCATTTTCAAGAAAAAAACATATTCTGTCCAGCCTTTATGATGGAAATTTGGGAGAAGGGCAGTGCTCATAGAAATGCAATTAATTATGGAAAAAAACACTAGTGTACAGTAGAGTCTAACATCACTTTATCTAAGAATTAGGGATTAAATGTGAGATATTCTAGTAAAAATCTCAAGGTTAACTTATACATTTAGTACTGTTTAGAAGTTAAAAATATATTTATCTTAAATAAATTAAATTAATATTTTTAATGTGTTAATATACAAAATATTTTTTTTTCAAAATCATATTTAATTTATCTTAAGAAAATCAAGAAAAATAACAAGACCCAGTACCATGTATTCCACTTAATGTTTTCCCTATGATGATTTTAATCCGAAAGAACATACATTTATTATAATAGTAGTAGTCATAATAATGCGGTAGAAGTTTCGAGAACTTTAGTTAACATCCAATCAATTTGCCATATAAAAAAACATAGAGAGATTCTGTGACGTGCACCCATACCACTGGCTATTTCTGGTGTGACGCTGCGGTGCTTGCTGTCGCTGTGACAATAGATTATCCCCGTCAACCCCCCCGAGAGGAAGATAAGCACCAGAACCTGGAAGCAACTTAACCGCCAAACTACAAAGAGCATTCAAGCACACTGCTAGTTACGTTAAGTTAAGTATCTGTTTAAACCAATAGGATCTAGTAACGTGTCATTCCCTCGGGCGATAAGAGGTTTACTGGGCCCACAGTTGTGCTTACGTAATCTTCCGTACATCGGCACAAAAATATATGAGTTGTAGGCAGTGATGACTTCAAATGGGTCCTCTAACTATAACATTAGCTTCAATCAAATCCACTAACTACAAATTTAAGCAATGTTACCCCAAGTATCCCCACCCTTATCAATGTTCTCCCCACCATTAATTCAATTCAAAAACCCCTTTAACAAGCCCGTTCTTATCACCTGCATGGTTAAGGTTGTACTTTGGGCATAAAAAAAATCCACTATCCAACCTAATTCAATGAAATTTATAAAATATATTTACAGGACGACAACATTTCAAGAGATAGAAGATGATATATATTAATAGAGATTATTTTGTCGGTGTTCAAAATGTGACCATCACAAGTCAAGCATCGAGAACATGTTTTTTAATTTTCTTTTCTTAAAAACCTGAAACCAGAGAAATATTCCTTGTATTGGTAGTTGAGGGATGTCATTGAAAGTGGCATCATAACGAGGGACTTACTTGAAGTTATCCTTTATAACTTTGAGACACATTCTTTTTCCAAGCGGCCAATTATTAACTAGCAATTGACTACAAACAGTCGTGCACTTTCCTTTGTCTGCACTTCTCGTACGTAAAAAACCATATATATACTATATAGCGACAGAGACGCCGGTAGACCATTTTCCTCCACCTTAATAGGGCTCAAGCACCACCCGAATGGGGCGTGAGGCCGAATACTGTCGGTCGCGCATGCCACACGCGCCGACAGTATTCCAAGAAAAATAATAAACAATTATGGTCAATTATCGGTCTACTCCTCTGTCTAAGTCATCAATTTTGTCTTATTGGAGGCTATATTCGTATTTAGCCATTTTCAAAAAATATGAAATTCCCGTGGCACCCCTCCCGCCCAGAGCTGATTTTTGTTTTTTTCGATGGACAAAATAGTTATTTTACTATGCAAAGAAATAAAAAAAATAAAAATGGCAACCCGAACCGGACCGGAAATGTTCAATTATTGCGGCACCCCTCCGTCCAGTACTAGTTTTTCGCCTTTTTCGAGGGACAAAACTGTTATTTTACTGTGTAAAATTGAAAAAACCAGTAAACCGGCGGACCGAACGACCCAAACATACCCGAAAACTGAGCAATTTTATTTTAATCCATAGTGATTTGTCTCACAATGCACAGTAACTGACTCATGATGTCATGACCTCTTTTAATGTATTAGATAATAAAATCCCATCCTCGGCCCTCCCTCCCTCTTTCTTTCTTCTTCTTAATTTTTGTTTCACTTCAGAATTAAAATGTTTTACTCTTTTGGTTTGTTATGATGGTAGACTTTTCCTAGAAGTGATTCTCTTTTGTAAAATTACGACCTCATTAAGAAACCTTATTTTATAACTTATTCCAAACGTTGAAACAAAGATGAAATTCAGTTGTCTGTTTGATTTGAACAATGTTGTCTTTGTATTGAAGTTCTATTAACCCACATTGTGTCCCACATTTTGATTAATTTCACCATTTATTTTTCAACTATTTTTTATTTAAAAACACATAAAAAGTATTGTAAAAACCCAAACAAACCTGTTCGTAGTTGAAAAACACCTAAATAGTGTGAAAATCAAAACTCTAATCAATTTCTAAGACCTTTTTTAAGGCTAGATCTATTTTTAGATATAATGAAGAACTAGATAAAACCAAACATCCCTGGTTAAAATGAACATAGATTTTTTTTCATGGTTAGAATCAATAACTTTTTCTCTTCAGCTAGAACATGATGACATCCAAACTTGATATTTACAAAAGAAAAAAGCCAAAACATCTCCTGACCCTAGGCAAAAACATTACTGATTAAAGAGCACTGTGATAACTTTGCTGTTCAACTAAAATGAAAATTTCCAGCATTTTAACTTGATAAATCTACAATAAATTCATCAGCTCTTTTTTTTTTTTTTCTAATAATATATTATAACTCGGCAGTACAGAACAAAGAGTGAGTGAAGCTTGGATCCCTAGGCCGGGACCCACCCGGTAGTCTGTAGAATTGAGAAGCGCCGACATTAGCATGCAGTTAGGGAGAAGGTGCTCAAGAGACAAGCAAGCCAAACTACCTGGAGAAGTTACATCCAAATTCTTGCTTGCCACCCAAGGGAAGTAGAATATATATTACTGTTGCCTTTCGATCTGGGCTACTTTTCATTGAAGGCCGGCATTTTCAAGAAAAAAACATATTCTGTCCAGCCTTTATGATGGAAATTTGGGAGAAGGGCAGTGCTCATAGAAATGCAATTAATTATGGAAAAAAACACTAGTGTACAGTAGAGTCTAACATCACTTTATCTAAGAATTAGGGATTAAATGTGAGATATTCTAGTAAAAATCTCAAGGTTAACTTATACATTTAGTACTGTTTAGAAGTTAAAAATATATTTATCTTAAATAAATTAAATTAATATTTTTAATGTGTTAATATACAAAATATTTTTTTTTCAAAATCATATTTAATTTATCTTAAGAAAATCAAGAAAAATAACAAGACCCAGTACCATGTATTCCACTTAATGTTTTCCCTATGATGATTTTAATCCGAAAGAACATACATTTATTATAATAGTAGTAGTCATAATAATGCGGTAGAAGTTTCGAGAACTTTAGTTAACATCCAATCAATTTGCCATATAAAAAAACATAGAGAGATTCTGTGACGTGCACCCATACCACTGGCTATTTCTGGTGTGACGCTGCGGTGCTTGCTGTCGTTGTGACAATAGATTATCCCCGTCAACCCCCCCGAGAGGAAGATAAGCACCAGAACCTGGAAGCAACTTAACCGCCAAACTACAAAGAGCATTCAAGCACACTGCTAGTTACGTTAAGTTAAGTATCTGTTTAAACCAATAGGATCTAGTAACGTGTCATTCCCTCGGGCGATAAGAGGTTTACTGGGCCCACAGTTGTGCTTACGTAATCTTCCGTACATCGGCACAAAAATATATGAGTTGTAGGCAGTGATGACTTCAAATGGGTCCTCTAACTATAACATTAGCTTCAATCAAATCCACTAACTACAAATTTAAGCAATGTTACCCCAAGTATCCCCACCCTTATCAATGTTCTCCCCACCATTAATTCAATTCAAAAACCCCTTTAACAAGCCCGTTCTTATCACCTGCATGGTTAAGGTTGTACTTTGGGCATAAAAAAAATCCACTATCCAACCTAATTCAATGAAATTTATAAAATATATTTACAGGACGACAACATTTCAAGAGATAGAAGATGATATATATTAATAGAGATTATTTTGTCGGTGTTCAAAATGTGACCATCACAAGTCAAGCATCGAGAACATGTTTTTTAATTTTCTTTTCTTAAAAACCTGAAACCAGAGAAATATTCCTTGTATTGGTAGTTGAGGGATGTCATTGAAAGTGGCATCATAACGAGGGACTTACTTGAAGTTATCCTTTATAACTTTGAGACACATTCTTTTTCCAAGCGGCCAATTATTAACTAGCAATTGACTACAAACAGTCGTGCACTTTCCTTTGTCTGCACTTCTCGTACGTAAAAAACCATATATATACTATATAGCGACAGAGACGCCGGTAGACCATTTTCCTCCACCTTAATAGGGCTCAAGCACCACCCGAATGGGGCGTGAGGCCGAATACTGTCGGTCGCGCATGCCACACGCGCCGACAGTATTCCAAGAAAAATAATAAACAATTATGGTCAATTATCGGTCTACTCCTCTGTCTAAGTCATCAATTTTGTCTTATTGGAGGCTATATTCGTATTTAGCCATTTTCAAAAAATATGAAATTCCCGTGGCACCCCTCCCGCCCAGAGCTGATTTTTGTTTTTTTCGATGGACAAAATAGTTATTTTACTATGCAAAGAAATAAAAAAAATAAAAATGGCAACCCGAACCGGACCGGAAATGTTCAATTATTGCGGCACCCCTCCGTCCAGTACTAGTTTTTCGCCTTTTTCGAGGGACAAAACTGTTATTTTACTGTGTAAAATTGAAAAAACCAGTAAACCGGCGGACCGAACGACCCAAACATACCCGAAAACTGAGCAATTTTATTTTAATCCATAGTGATTTGTCTCACAATGCACAGTAACTGACTCATGATGTCATGACCTCTTTTAATGTATTAGATAATAAAATCCCATCCTCGGCCCTCCCTCCCTCTTTCTTTCTTCTTCTTAATTTTTGTTTCACTTCAGAATTAAAATGTTTTACTCTTTTGGTTTGTTATGATGGTAGACTTTTCCTAGAAGTGATTCTCTTTTGTAAAATTACGACCTCATTAAGAAACCTTATTTTATAACTTATTCCAAACGTTGAAACAAAGATGAAATTCAGTTGTCTGTTTGATTTGAACAATGTTGTCTTTGTATTGAAGTTCTATTAACCCACATTGTGTCCCACATTTTGATTAATTTCACCATTTATTTTTCAACTATTTTTTATTTAAAAACACATAAAAAGTATTGTAAAAACCCAAACAAACCTGTTCGTAGTTGAAAAACACCTAAATAGTGTGAAAATCAAAACTCTAATCAATTTCTAAGACCTTTTTTAAGGCTAGATCTATTTTTAGATATAATGAAGAACTAGATAAAACCAAACATCCCTGGTTAAAATGAACATAGATTTTTTTTCATGGTTAGAATCAATAACTTTTTCTCTTCAGCTAGAACATGATGACATCCAAACTTGATATTTACAAAAGAAAAAAGCCAAAACATCTCCTGACCCTAGGCAAAAACAATACTGATTAAAGAGCACTGTGATAACTTTGCTGTTCAACTAAAATGAAAATTTCCAGCATTTTAACTTGATAAATCTACAATAAATTCATCAGCTCTTTTTTTTTTTTTTTCTAATAATATATTATAACTCGGCAGTACAGAACAAAGAGTGAGTGAAGCTTGGATCCCTAGGCCGGGACCCACCCGGTAGTCTGTAGAATTGAGAAGCGCCGACATTAGCATGCAGTTAGGGAGAAGGTGCTCAAGAGACAAGCAAGCCAAACTACCTGGAGAAGTTACATCCAAATTCTTGCTTGCCACCCAAGGGAAGTAGAATATATATTACTGTTGCCTTTCGATCTGGGCTACTTTTCACTGAAGGCCGGCATTTTCAAGAAAAAAACATATTCTGTCCAGCCTTTATGATGGAAATTTGGGAGAAGGGCAGTGCTCATAGAAATGCAATTAATTATGGAAAAAAACACTAGTGTACAGTAGAGTCTAACATCACTTTATCTAAGAATTAGGGATTAAATGTGAGATATTCTAGTAAAAATCTCAAGGTTAACTTATACATTTAGTACTGTTTAGAAGTTAAAAATATATTTATCTTAAATAAATTAAATTAATATTTTTAATGTGTTAATATACAAAATATTTTTTTTTCAAAATCATATTTAATTTATCTTAAGAAAATCAAGAAAAATAACAAGACCCAGTACCATGTATTCCACTTAATGTTTTCCCTATGATGATTTTAATCCGAAAGAACATACATTTATTATAATAGTAGTAGTCATAATAATGCGGTAGAAGTTTCGAGAACTTTAGTTAACATCCAATCAATTTGCCATATAAAAAAACATAGAGAGATTCTGTGACGTGCACCCATACCACTGGCTATTTCTGGTGTGACGCTGCGGTGCTTGCTGTCGCTGTGACAATAGATTATCCCCGTCAACCCCCCCGAGAGGAAGATAAGCACCAGAACCTGGAAGCAACTTAACCGCCAAACTACAAAGAGCATTCAAGCACACTGCTAGTTACGTTAAGTTAAGTATCTGTTTAAACCAATAGGATCTAGTAACGTGTCATTCCCTCGGGCGATAAGAGGTTTACTGGGCCCACAGTTGTGCTTACGTAATCTTCCGTACATCGGCACAAAAATATATGAGTTGTAGGCAGTGATGACTTCAAATGGGTCCTCTAACTATAACATTAGCTTCAATCAAATCCACTAACTACAAATTTAAGCAATGTTACCCCAAGTATCCCCACCCTTATCAATGTTCTCCCCACCATTAATTCAATTCAAAAACCCCTTTAACAAGCCCGTTCTTATCACCTGCATGGTTAAGGTTGTACTTTGGGCATAAAAAAAATCCACTATCCAACCTAATTCAATGAAATTTATAAAATATATTTACAGGACGACAACATTTCAAGAGATAGAAGATGATATATATTAATAGAGATTATTTTGTCGGTGTTCAAAATGTGACCATCACAAGTCAAGCATCGAGAACATGTTTTTTAATTTTCTTTTCTTAAAAACCTGAAACCAGAGAAATATTCCTTGTATTGGTAGTTGAGGGATGTCATTGAAAGTGGCATCATAACGAGGGACTTACTTGAAGTTATCCTTTATAACTTTGAGACACATTCTTTTTCCAAGCGGCCAATTATTAACTAGCAATTGACTACAAACAGTCGTGCACTTTCCTTTGTCTGCACTTCTCGTACGTAAAAAACCATATATATACTATATAGCGACAGAGACGCCGGTAGACCATTTTCCTCCACCTTAATAGGGCTCAAGCACCACCCGAATGGGGCGTGAGGCCGAATACTGTCGGTCGCGCATGCCACACGCGCCGACAGTATTCCAAGAAAAATAATAAACAATTATGGTCAATTATCGGTCTACTCCTCTGTCTAAGTCATCAATTTTGTCTTATTGGAGGCTATATTCGTATTTAGCCATTTTCAAAAAATATGAAATTCCCGTGGCACCCCTCCCGCCCAGAGCTGATTTTTGTTTTTTTCGATGGACAAAATAGTTATTTTACTATGCAAAGAAATAAAAAAAATAAAAATGGCAACCCGAACCGGACCGGAAATGTTCAATTATTGCGGCACCCCTCCGTCCAGTACTAGTTTTTCGCCTTTTTCGAGGGACAAAACTGTTATTTTACTGTGTAAAATTGAAAAAACCAGTAAACCGGCGGACCGAACGACCCAAACATACCCGAAAACTGAGCAATTTTATTTTAATCCATAGTGATTTGTCTCACAATGCACAGTAACTGACTCATGATGTCATGACCTCTTTTAATGTATTAGATAATAAAATCCCATCCTCGGCCCTCCCTCCCTCTTTCTTTCTTCTTCTTAATTTTTGTTTCACTTCAGAATTAAAATGTTTTACTCTTTTGGTTTGTTATGATGGTAGACTTTTCCTAGAAGTGATTCTCTTTTGTAAAATTACGACCTCATTAAGAAACCTTATTTTATAACTTATTCCAAACGTTGAAACAAAGATGAAATTCAGTTGTCTGTTTGATTTGAACAATGTTGTCTTTGTATTGAAGTTCTATTAACCCACATTGTGTCCCACATTTTGATTAATTTCACCATTTATTTTTCAACTATTTTTTATTTAAAAACACATAAAAAGTATTGTAAAAACCCAAACAAACCTGTTCGTAGTTGAAAAACACCTAAATAGTGTGAAAATCAAAACTCTAATCAATTTCTAAGACCTTTTTTAAGGCTAGATCTATTTTTAGATATAATGAAGAACTAGATAAAACCAAACATCCCTGGTTAAAATGAACATAGATTTTTTTTCATGGTTAGAATCAATAACTTTTTCTCTTCAGCTAGAACATGATGACATCCAAACTTGATATTTACAAAAGAAAAAAGCCAAAACATCTCCTGACCCTAGGCAAAAACATTACTGATTAAAGAGCACTGTGATAACTTTGCTGTTCAACTAAAATGAAAATTTCCAGCATTTTAACTTGATAAATCTACAATAAATTCATCAGCTCTTTTTTTTTTTTTCTAATAATATATTATAACTCGGCAGTACAGAACAAAGAGTGAGTGAAGCTTGGATCCCTAGGCCGGGACCCACCCGGTAGTCTGTAGAATTGAGAAGCGCCGACATTAGCATGCAGTTAGGGAGAAGGTGCTCAAGAGACAAGCAAGCCAAACTACCTGGAGAAGTTACATCCAAATTCTTGCTTGCCACCCAAGGGAAGTAGAATATATATTACTGTTGCCTTTCGATCTGGGCTACTTTTCATTGAAGGCCGGCATTTTCAAGAAAAAAACATATTCTGTCCAGCCTTTATGATGGAAATTTGGGAGAAGGGCAGTGCTCATAGAAATGCAATTAATTATGGAAAAAAACACTAGTGTACAGTAGAGTCTAACATCACTTTATCTAAGAATTAGGGATTAAATGTGAGATATTCTAGTAAAAATCTCAAGGTTAACTTATACATTTAGTACTGTTTAGAAGTTAAAAATATATTTATCTTAAATAAATTAAATTAATATTTTTAATGTGTTAATATACAAAATATTTTTTTTTCAAAATCATATTTAATTTATCTTAAGAAAATCAAGAAAAATAACAAGACCCAGTACCATGTATTCCACTTAATGTTTTCCCTATGATGATTTTAATCCGAAAGAACATACATTTATTATAATAGTAGTAGTCATAATAATGCGGTAGAAGTTTCGAGAACTTTAGTTAACATCCAATCAATTTGCCATATAAAAAAACATAGAGAGATTCTGTGACGTGCACCCATACCACTGGCTATTTCTGGTGTGACGCTGCGGTGCTTGCTGTCGTTGTGACAATAGATTATCCCCGTCAACCCCCCCGAGAGGAAGATAAGCACCAGAACCTGGAAGCAACTTAACCGCCAAACTACAAAGAGCATTCAAGCACACTGCTAGTTACGTTAAGTTAAGTATCTGTTTAAACCAATAGGATCTAGTAACGTGTCATTCCCTCGGGCGATAAGAGGTTTACTGGGCCCACAGTTGTGCTTACGTAATCTTCCGTACATCGGCACAAAAATATATGAGTTGTAGGCAGTGATGACTTCAAATGGGTCCTCTAACTATAACATTAGCTTCAATCAAATCCACTAACTACAAATTTAAGCAATGTTACCCCAAGTATCCCCACCCTTATCAATGTTCTCCCCACCATTAATTCAATTCAAAAACCCCTTTAACAAGCCCGTTCTTATCACCTGCATGGTTAAGGTTGTACTTTGGGCATAAAAAAAATCCACTATCCAACCTAATTCAATGAAATTTATAAAATATATTTACAGGACGACAACATTTCAAGAGATAGAAGATGATATATATTAATAGAGATTATTTTGTCGGTGTTCAAAATGTGACCATCACAAGTCAAGCATCGAGAACATGTTTTTTAATTTTCTTTTCTTAAAAACCTGAAACCAGAGAAATATTCCTTGTATTGGTAGTTGAGGGATGTCATTGAAAGTGGCATCATAACGAGGGACTTACTTGAAGTTATCCTTTATAACTTTGAGACACATTCTTTTTCCAAGCGGCCAATTATTAACTAGCAATTGACTACAAACAGTCGTGCACTTTCCTTTGTCTGCACTTCTCGTACGTAAAAAACCATATATATACTATATAGCGACAGAGACGCCGGTAGACCATTTTCCTCCACCTTAATAGGGCTCAAGCACCACCCGAATGGGGCGTGAGGCCGAATACTGTCGGTCGCGCATGCCACACGCGCCGACAGTATTCCAAGAAAAATAATAAACAATTATGGTCAATTATCGGTCTACTCCTCTGTCTAAGTCATCAATTTTGTCTTATTGGAGGCTATATTCGTATTTAGCCATTTTCAAAAAATATGAAATTCCCGTGGCACCCCTCTTGTTCAACAAAAAAAAAACTTGCTCTGACCAGTTAAGTTCCAGACGAGTGAATTAATAACCAAGGTGACGTGTCAGCCTGGTGGGGTTTTATAAAATTGGTTTAATTAGACACAACAACAATATTTTGGAAATTGCGTTTCAAAAGATTTTTGTGTAAGAAATTGAAAAAAAAAATTATTTTTTTATTTTTTTAGATCATTTCATACCCGAAAACTGAGCAATTTTATTTTAATCCATAGTGATTTGTCTCACAATGCACAGTAACTGACTCATGATGTCATGACCTCTTTTAATGTATTAGATAATAAAATCCCATCCTCGGCCCTCCCTCCCTCTTTCTTTCTTCTTCTTAATTTTTGTTTCACTTCAGAATTAAAATGTTTTACTCTTTTGGTTTGTTATGATGGTAGACTTTTCCTAGAAGTGATTCTCTTTTGTAAAATTACGACCTCATTAAGAAACCTTATTTTATAACTTATTCCAAACGTTGAAACAAAGATGAAATTCAGTTGTCTGTTTGATTTGAACAATGTTGTCTTTGTATTGAAGTTCTATTAACCCACATTGTGTCCCACATTTTGATTAATTTCACCATTTATTTTTCAACTATTTTTTATTTAAAAACACATAAAAAGTATTGTAAAAACCCAAACAAACCTGTTCGTAGTTGAAAAACACCTAAATAGTGTGAAAATCAAAACTCTAATCAATTTCTAAGACCTTTTTTAAGGCTAGATCTATTTTTAGATATAATGAAGAACTAGATAAAACCAAACATCCCTGGTTAAAATGAACATAGATTTTTTTTCATGGTTAGAATCAATAACTTTTTCTCTTCAGCTAGAACATGATGACATCCAAACTTGATATTTACAAAAGAAAAAAGCCAAAACATCTCCTGACCCTAGGCAAAAACAATACTGATTAAAGAGCACTGTGATAACTTTGCTGTTCAACTAAAATGAAAATTTCCAGCATTTTAACTTGATAAATCTACAATAAATTCATCAGCTCTTTTTTTTTTTTTCTAATAATATATTATAACTCGGCAGTACAGAACAAAGAGTGAGTGAAGCTTGGATCCCTAGGCCGGGACCCACCCGGTAGTCTGTAGAATTGAGAAGCGCCGACATTAGCATGCAGTTAGGGAGAAGGTGCTCAAGAGACAAGCAAGCCAAACTACCTGGAGAAGTTACATCCAAATTCTTGCTTGCCACCCAAGGGAAGTAGAATATATATTACTGTTGCCTTTCGATCTGGGCTACTTTTCACTGAAGGCCGGCATTTTCAAGAAAAAAACATATTCTGTCCAGCCTTTATGATGGAAATTTGGGAGAAGGGCAGTGCTCATAGAAATGCAATTAATTATGGAAAAAAACACTAGTGTACAGTAGAGTCTAACATCACTTTATCTAAGAATTAGGGATTAAATGTGAGATATTCTAGTAAAAATCTCAAGGTTAACTTATACATTTAGTACTGTTTAGAAGTTAAAAATATATTTATCTTAAATAAATTAAATTAATATTTTTAATGTGTTAATATACAAAATATTTTTTTTTCAAAATCATATTTAATTTATCTTAAGAAAATCAAGAAAAATAACAAGACCCAGTACCATGTATTCCACTTAATGTTTTCCCTATGATGATTTTAATCCGAAAGAACATACATTTATTATAATAGTAGTAGTCATAATAATGCGGTAGAAGTTTCGAGAACTTTAGTTAACATCCAATCAATTTGCCATATAAAAAAACATAGAGAGATTCTGTGACGTGCACCCATACCACTGGCTATTTCTGGTGTGACGCTGCGGTGCTTGCTGTCGCTGTGACAATAGATTATCCCCGTCAACCCCCCCGAGAGGAAGATAAGCACCAGAACCTGGAAGCAACTTAACCGCCAAACTACAAAGAGCATTCAAGCACACTGCTAGTTACGTTAAGTTAAGTATCTGTTTAAACCAATAGGATCTAGTAACGTGTCATTCCCTCGGGCGATAAGAGGTTTACTGGGCCCACAGTTGTGCTTACGTAATCTTCCGTACATCGGCACAAAAATATATGAGTTGTAGGCAGTGATGACTTCAAATGGGTCCTCTAACTATAACATTAGCTTCAATCAAATCCACTAACTACAAATTTAAGCAATGTTACCCCAAGTATCCCCACCCTTATCAATGTTCTCCCCACCATTAATTCAATTCAAAAACCCCTTTAACAAGCCCGTTCTTATCACCTGCATGGTTAAGGTTGTACTTTGGGCATAAAAAAAATCCACTATCCAACCTAATTCAATGAAATTTATAAAATATATTTACAGGACGACAACATTTCAAGAGATAGAAGATGATATATATTAATAGAGATTATTTTGTCGGTGTTCAAAATGTGACCATCACAAGTCAAGCATCGAGAACATGTTTTTTAATTTTCTTTTCTTAAAAACCTGAAACCAGAGAAATATTCCTTGTATTGGTAGTTGAGGGATGTCATTGAAAGTGGCATCATAACGAGGGACTTACTTGAAGTTATCCTTTATAACTTTGAGACACATTCTTTTTCCAAGCGGCCAATTATTAACTAGCAATTGACTACAAACAGTCGTGCACTTTCCTTTGTCTGCACTTCTCGTACGTAAAAAACCATATATATACTATATAGCGACAGAGACGCCGGTAGACCATTTTCCTCCACCTTAATAGGGCTCAAGCACCACCCGAATGGGGCGTGAGGCCGAATACTGTCGGTCGCGCATGCCACACGCGCCGACAGTATTCCAAGAAAAATAATAAACAATTATGGTCAATTATCGGTCTACTCCTCTGTCTAAGTCATCAATTTTGTCTTATTGGAGGCTATATTCGTATTTAGCCATTTTCAAAAAATATGAAATTCCCGTGGCACCCCTCCCGCCCAGAGCTGATTTTTGTTTTTTTCGATGGACAAAATAGTTATTTTACTATGCAAAGAAATAAAAAAAATAAAAATGGCAACCCGAACCGGACCGGAAATGTTCAATTATTGCGGCACCCCTCCGTCCAGTACTAGTTTTTCGCCTTTTTCGAGGGACAAAACTGTTATTTTACTGTGTAAAATTGAAAAAACCAGTAAACCGGCGGACCGAACGACCCAAACATACCCGAAAACTGAGCAATTTTATTTTAATCCATAGTGATTTGTCTCACAATGCACAGTAACTGACTCATGATGTCATGACCTCTTTTAATGTATTAGATAATAAAATCCCATCCTCGGCCCTCCCTCCCTCTTTCTTTCTTCTTCTTAATTTTTGTTTCACTTCAGAATTAAAATGTTTTACTCTTTTGGTTTGTTATGATGGTAGACTTTTCCTAGAAGTGATTCTCTTTTGTAAAATTACGACCTCATTAAGAAACCTTATTTTATAACTTATTCCAAACGTTGAAACAAAGATGAAATTCAGTTGTCTGTTTGATTTGAACAATGTTGTCTTTGTATTGAAGTTCTATTAACCCACATTGTGTCCCACATTTTGATTAATTTCACCATTTATTTTTCAACTATTTTTTATTTAAAAACACATAAAAAGTATTGTAAAAACCCAAACAAACCTGTTCGTAGTTGAAAAACACCTAAATAGTGTGAAAATCAAAACTCTAATCAATTTCTAAGACCTTTTTTAAGGCTAGATCTATTTTTAGATATAATGAAGAACTAGATAAAACCAAACATCCCTGGTTAAAATGAACATAGATTTTTTTTCATGGTTAGAATCAATAACTTTTTCTCTTCAGCTAGAACATGATGACATCCAAACTTGATATTTACAAAAGAAAAAAGCCAAAACATCTCCTGACCCTAGGCAAAAACAATACTGATTAAAGAGCACTGTGATAACTTTGCTGTTCAACTAAAATGAAAATTTCCAGCATTTTAACTTGATAAATCTACAATAAATTCATCAGCTCTTTTTTTTTTTTTTTTTTTTTTTTCTAATAATATATTATAACTCGGCAGTACAGAACAAAGAGTGAGTGAAGCTTGGATCCCTAGGCCGGGACCCACACGGTAGTCTGTAGAATTGAGAAGCGCCGACATTAGCATGCAGTTAGGGAGAAGGTGCTCAAGAGACAAGCAAGCCAAACTACCTGGAGAAGTTACATCCAAATTCTTGCTTGCCACCCAAGGGAAGTAGAATATATATTACTGTTGCCTTTCGATCTGGGCTACTTTTCATTGAAGGCCGGCATTTTCAAGAAAAAAACATATTCTGTCCAGCCTTTATGATGGAAATTTGGGAGAAGGGCAGTGCTCATAGAAATGCAATTAATTATGGAAAAAAACACTAGTGTACAGTAGAGTCTAACATCACTTTATCTAAGAATTAGGGATTAAATGTGAGATATTCTAGTAAAAATCTCAAGGTTAACTTATACATTTAGTACTGTTTAGAAGTTAAAAATATATTTATCTTAAATAAATTAAATTAATATTTTTAATGTGTTAATATACAAAATATTTTTTTTTCAAAATCATATTTAATTTATCTTAAGAAAATCAAGAAAAATAACAAGACCCAGTACCATGTATTCCACTTAATGTTTTCCCTATGATGATTTTAATCCGAAAGAACATACATTTATTATAATAGTAGTAGTCATAATAATGCGGTAGAAGTTTCGAGAACTTTAGTTAACATCCAATCAATTTGCCATATACCCAAGGGATCCTGGTGTGAGTGGTGAGGGCGCTCTCATCCCTTAAAAGAGGTCAGGGGTTCAAACCCTCCTCTTGTATAGAGCCGGCCATTTGGGGAGCACTTTCACTCCTTCGGGGCCCACCCGGTGCGAACGTGGATTAGTCTGGGCCAACGCTTGAGACACAGCGTGGTTTATACCAAAAAAAAAAATAATCAATTTGCCATATAAAAAAAATAGAGTGATTCTGTGACGTGCACCCATACCACTGGCTATTTCTGGTGTGACGCTGCGGTGCTTGCTGTCGCTGTGACAATAGATTATCCTCGTCAACCCCCCCGAGAGGAAGATAAGCACCAGAACCTGGAAGCAACTTAACCGCCAAACTACAAAGAGCATTCAAGCACACTGCTAGTTACGTTAAGTTAAGTATCTATTTAAACCAATAGGATCTAGTAACGTGTCATTCCCTCGGGCGATAAGAGGTTTACTGGGCCCACAGTTGTGCTTACGTAATCTTCCGTACATCAGCACAAAAATATATGAGTTGTAGGCAGTGATGACTTCAAATGGGTCCTCTAACTATAACATTAGCTTCAATCAAATCCACTAACTACAAATTTATGCAATGTTACCCCAAGTATCCCCACCCTTATCAATGTTCTCCCCACCATTAATTCAATTCAAAAACCCCTTTAACAAGCCCGTTCTTATCACCTGCATTGTTAAGGTTGTACTTTGGGCATAAAAAAAAATCCACTATCCAACCTAATTCAATGAAATTTATAAAATATATTTACAGGACGGCAACATTTCAAGAGATATAAAATGATATATATTAATGGAGATTATTTTTGTCGGTGTTCAAAATGTGACCATCACAAGTCAAGCATCGAAAACATGTTTTTTAATTTTCTTTTCTTAAAAACCTGAAACCAGAGAAATATTCCTTGTATTGGTAGTTGAGGGATGTCATTGAAAGTGGCATCATAACGAGGGACTTACTTGAAGTTATCCTTTATTACTTTGAGACACATTCTTTTTCCAAGCGGCCAATTATTAACTAGCAATTGACTACAAACAGTCGTGCACTTTCCTTTGTCTGCACTTCTCGTACGTAAAAAACCATATATACTATATAGCGCTCTTGCTTTCTTTCATAGTAGAGACCTGCCTGTCGATTTATTTTGATCTCTACAACCTCTTGGTAAGCATTTTCTGTGCTTGTATAATCAACAAAACTTCGTTCATTTCTTTAGCTCTCTATCCCTTCTTCTTCTACGGACAAACATCACTCCTGAAACATTTCTATCTAATATTTAACGTTGTTATACTTGTGTAGTTTTGATTTCAACGTGTGACAAAAAAAGGTTTCATTATTAATTATTTCTCGTGTTTTTTCTCCTGGGCTCTGGCTAGTTGTGTGCTTGTAGCGTGATATATTCCTCTTTTGACTAGTACCCTCTGTTCAGGAAATTCAGTGTCGAAGCTGCCTCTACTTAAGGAAAACAACCGCTTACCATCTCGCCTAGCCCTGTGGGTATGTTAGCTTTCTTTCCTTTTAATCTGCTAGTTGGATCCGTCTAATAGGTTGTAACTATTAAATAACATCTCATTTAGAAGCTTAAGCTGTTAGATGAAACTCCAGAATATAATTTATATTATTCTTTAATACACTCTCATAAGTAAAAGTCATTTGAGTTTTAAACTTGCATAGGTTCACACTATCTTGTTCTTGATTTTTATTAAATATAATAGGGATGGTGAGATTTAAATTCTTGACCGCTGGGTTAATAAGGCTCTGATATCATATAAAAAACCATCTCACCTAAAAACTCAAGCTATTAGGTAAAACTTCAGAATATGATTTATATTATTATTTAACAGTAACAAGCTTGCATTGGAGAATTTTGATGACATTTTAACGGATACTTCATTAGCAAGTGATCAGTGAACAGAAGCACTACATTTGTTTCTTGACATTCTGGATTTAACTTCTACCTTTTAGGATTGCTGTTAGTTTCAAATTACAAGGCTCTTGTGCTGATTTTTATGTCTCTGAAACAATTCACATGAAAAATCAGTTGATGGAGAAAAGTTGTGTCCTTGTAAAAAAGAAGAAAAAGATGCATCTTTCTTTTGGTTTTGTCTACTTTTCTTATTTTTAATGATCATTGTTGTCAAATCACGTATGATTTTACCAGTCAAAAAAACAAACCTGTTGAAATCGGGTAGAAAAATCGGACTCGTTAAAATCAGAATAAAATCATTAAAATCAGTCAGATTGTAACCACCGCCCACCCACCCTATGGTTTAAATGCACTTAGACAATAAAAATTTCTTGATTTTCATGTATTGATTTAAATATTAACTTTAAAATTTATATTTAAATTTTTTTGAAAATAATAATTTTTTTTATTTTTTACTTTAAATTAAATTTTTTTGATGTTTTTAGATCATTTTCATGTGCTGATATCGAAATAATTTGTTGGAGTTGGAGCTAGTACTAGCAATATCGATGTTGGTAGCAGTAACAGTATTAATAATTCTTTCAATAGTAATGCTTTTGATGAATGTATAGGCTAATTTTAGTTTACATAGCACGCCAACAAAATATTTGTTTTAAATTTGTTAGTTAGAACCTAAAGAAAATCTATGGACATAATTGTTTTGTAATGGACTTTTTAGTTATTTTAAATCATGTATAATCCTTAACTAATGAAGTTTTATGACCATAATTATGTTGTATTGTATTCGAACATATTTTACTTATGAACTTTAGCTGTGATTTTACGATTTTTGTACAGAAATATTTTATGTATGATTTTACGATTTTACAATCCGAGTTCAAAAACCAATTTCGTGTCATGTCAAAATCACGATATTGACAACTTTGTTAATGATCCATCTTAAATTTGTAACGGTGTTAATATATAGTCCCCTCGATCTATTTTCTTCTCCAAGAATTTGGGTTGCCGAGAGAACTCATCATCACTATTAACCTTCCTGTTAAATTACACCTGTATTCGAGGATCAAGCTGCAACTAATCAGTTATTATCTTTTTTTGAAAACCAATCAAATGTGTTGTTAGACCCTATGGGAATCATCGGCTTTCTACGGTAATTGAAAACCAACAAACTGTATTCTTAATGTCGTCGAGCTACAACTCATTGGTACATACTCTGTAAATATTCTGTCATTATATACAAACCTCTCATGTCATTTCCATACATAGTCACCGCTTTAGCATATGAAGAAGTATTTTTTTTTAATCAACCTCAGGGCATGTTTGGAAAATCTTCATATATGAAAATTCCAAATCTGATTATGTTCCAATCAAAATTGAGGTACTGTACGATCATGCATTACTAATTCAGTACTCTATGAAGTGCAGTGAAAGTTGAATAGACAATGGCAAAGACAATTAGCTTGTATGGTTTTCTCACTGTTGAGCCTCCAGATGACATAAAGGAATTTCTGGAAGAATACTCTGGTGAAGGAACAGTGTTAGATGTTGAATTTGCACAACCGAAAAGTGAGGGGTCAAGAACAAGGGCTATAGTTGAATTCACAACCAGTGAAGCTGCTCAAAAGATCAAGCTCAAGTCCTTAGATGATGAAGGTCTATGGTATGGTAATTCTTATCTGAAAGCGCGGGATGTAAAAAACGACACCGCTCCAGTGCGAAAGGTCTTTCAGGCTCAGTTTATCATGGATAACATAACACTGCACTTCGGATGTCAGGTTTCGAAGGAAAAATTCTCATCTCTTTGGACTCAAAATAATGTTTCGGTAAATTGTGGTGTTGAACTGAGGAAATTCAACTTTTCTCTGACGTTTCTTTCCAACAAATACAAGCTCGAGCTATCATATGAGAACATTTGGCATATTGAGCTGCATCGACCTCGTGGGCAAACTAAGAATTTTCTTCTCGTCCAGGTTTGATAGTTTAAAGTTCTCTCTAGATTCTTTCAAGGAATTATCAAATGTTAAGTTGTGTATTTTAAATGGTAGATCTGGGAATCATTATGAGAGCCATGACTCACATTGCTGCGTATTTTTCTAGGTAGAATTTAGCAACCCTTGCACACAAATATTTATTCTAGGCATAGGATACATCCAGTTGATGTTCGTAAGCTTAGCCCAAAAAATGAAGAAGAACTCTATCTGCAATATAATAGACTGTAGATGCTGATTCAAGCCACTTCTGACATAAATGTAGTGTTTTCTCTGGATAAGAAATGACTCCATGAAAGTGTTTGGTCTTTTATATCTCAAAATTTGGAAAACTTGAGATTTTTGTTCCTGATTTTGATACTGTGAATCTGATTAGAGTTCTGAAATGTTTTAAATTCTATTTTATACTGGATAACTAATGAAGTTCTAAGTTCACAAAATTTCCTGCTGAACGAATTATGCTACATGCCAACAATGTCCAGTACGTCTAAGATTTGGTATGAATTCATGATGAGTAGATTGTAGAAAGTTCAAGCCTTCATTTTTTGAAATAACAACTCTCAAATTCTGTGGGGGGAAACCTTGTGTATGTATGTTCTATATATCGAGTCTACAAAATGTTTATTCTGTGTAATAGTTGCGTAACACCTTCTTCCTCTTTCGTTTGGTAGATGGTCGGAGGCCCCAAGATTTTTAAGAAAGAAACGCATAAGGCCAGTAGTTTTAAGGAAGCTACTGATGATCAGTGGGTTCGAGATGTTGATTTTTCTCCATCTTACAGCATAGGACAATCTTCTGCTTTGTGCTTGGAGCTTCCGCGCATCGGCTACCTTCCGACTTTTCTGAAAAATTTTGTCCGTTACAAAGAAGATGAAGGCCCCTTCATTCTGGGAAATGGATCAACTTTCTGTTGCGAGTCAGATCTAGTTCCCATTTTGAGTGCAGCTCAATTATTTGAACTCCCATATGACATTGTGTTTAAAGTCAATTCCTTGGTCCAGCATGGCTGTCTTTCTGGACCCGCACTTGATGAAAGTTTCTTTCGTTTGATCAATCCATCGAGAATAGAAAATGCTTACATACAGCATGCCCTTGAGAAGATGTATCATTTGAAGGAATGCTGTTTTGATCCTGCACGATGGCTCATGGATCAATACAAGAAATACAGAAGACTTCCTGCACCACCCGCTGTTGCTATAGGTGATGGATTGGTATTTTTACGTAGGGTTCAGATAACCCCTACTAAATTGTACTTCTGTGGTCCAGAGGTGAATCTCTCCAATCGTATTTTACGCCAATATCCTGATGACATTGATAACTTTCTTCGGATTTCTTTTATTGACGAGGATCTTGATAAACTTTTTTCTGCAAATATATCGCCACGGACATTTTCTGCAATTGAGGGGAGGCAAACCAAGATTTATCAAAGGATTCTGTCAGTTCAAAGAAATGGCATAGCTATCGGATCTAAGAAGTTCGAGTTTCTTGGTTTCTCACAGAGTCAAGTACGAGAAAGTTCTCTTTGGATGTTTGCGTCTAGACCTGGGCTCACAGCAGCAGACATTAGAGAATGGATGGGCGATTTTCGTGAAATAAAGAATGTGGCCAAATATGCTGCCAGGCTTGGCCAGTCCTTAAGCTCATCGAGGGAAAGTTTCAACATTGAAAGGCACGAAATAGAAACTATTCCTGATATAGAGGTCAAAAGCGATGGAGTCAACTATGTTTTCTCTGATGGTATTGGAAAAATTTCATCAAAATTGGCAGATAGCATAGCTCGGAAACTTGGCTTTAGAACTTTTACTCCTTCTGCCTTTCAGATTAGGTACGGAGGCTACAAAGGTGTTGTGGCTGTCGATCCTACTTCATCGATGAAATTATCACTGAGGAAAAGCATGTCCAAGTACAAATCAACTAACACCAGCTTGGATATTCTGGAATGGAGCAAGTATCAGGCTTGTTTTCTCAATCGTGAAGTGATCACTCTTTTATCTACCCTTGGGGTTAAAGATGAAAGTTTTCTGAGGAAGCAAAAGGAGGCCATAGCTCAACTAGATGCTATTTTAATCGATCCAGTAAAAGCACAAGAGGCACTTGAGTCGATGGCTCCTGGAGAGATCGCAACTGTTCTGAAGGAAATGCTGGCGTGCGGTTATAGCCCGAGTGCTGAGCCATTTCTAGCAATGATGCTGCAAACATTCCGAGCATCGAAGTTGCTTGATTTGCGGACAAAGGCAAGGATATTTATTCCAAAAGGAAGAGCAATGATGGGATGTCTGGATGAAACCAGGACGTTGGAATATGGTCAAGTATTTGTCCAGTATTCTCGTGCTAGACTTAGGAAGTTATATGATCATTTACAAGGTGGAGAAACAGATCCACGTACTCTGATTTGTAAGGGAAAGACAGTTGTTACTAAAAACCCCTGTCTACACCCAGGAGACGTTCGGATCTTAGAGGCTGTGGATGTGCCGGCTTTGCATCACATGGTGGATTGCATCGTTTTTCCCCAGAAAGGAAAGAGGTAATTTTCTTTTTTTGAATTCTTATATGCACTAGACATTCTGAAGCATCACAACTTGGAAACTGTTACAGAAATCCTCTTGTCTCTGTTTTCCATTTTCTTTCTAGACTTCTACGTCTATAGAGTGTTTTGTCAGTCAGACTTGACTACATGCTGCAAGATTTATTTTGCTGTTTCTTGAGAAGCTTCTAGCTTTGCTAATGAAAACATCATTTTACTGTACTTTCCAATCTTCTGTAGTAGGTATGCTTTCCACATGGGCATAAGTGTTCTCATTGTGATGGCATTATATGTCTCTATGCATACATTGCTTTCTGATAGTAAAATTTTGATCAGACCTCATACGAATGAATGCTCGGGAAGTGATCTAGATGGAGATGTTTACTTTGTAAGTTGGGATGCCGATCTCATTCCTCCTCAGAAATTTCCACCCATGGATTATACAGGAGCACAAGCTACGATTTTGGACCATGATGTTACAATAGAGGTAACTCTATTCAATCAAGTGTGTTAACATTTATCAAGGGCGTATCAAATGAGATTATACAGATGTGATTTCTAATTTTCCCATACAGGAATCATCTCCTGAACAGTAATCTCATTAATTGCTTGGCTAGTTCGTCATTGCTCTGGAAAGAACTATATCAAAAAGTTCTGTTTATTTGAATTATTTCTCTCACACACACTCACACATCTGATTCATGTACTTGTAGAGACATTTTCGCTCTGCGTTAACAAGTTTACTGCAATGTTACAGGAAGTTCAGGAGTATTTTACAGATTACCTACTCAACGACAGCTTGGGGATCATTTGCAATGCTCACGTGGTCTTTGCAGACCGGGAGCCTCTCATGGCAAGAAGTGAAAAATGTATCGAGCTTGCTCGGCTAGCATCGATCGCTGTTGACTTCCCAAAAACCGGCGTGCCTGCTAAAATTCCTGAAGAGCTACGCGTCAAAGAATATCCAGATTTTATGGAGAAGGCTGAAGATAAGCATGCTACCTATGTATCCGAGCATGTACTTGGAAAGCTTTTTCGAGCTGTAAGAGACATCCCACCGGACACAGGTTCTAGAAGATCCTTCACTAGGGAAGTGGCAAGGCGGTCTTATGACAGTGACATGGAGGTTGATGGATTTAAGGATTATATCGGCCAGGCTTTCAATTACAAAAGTCAATACGATGAAAAGTTGGGGAACTTGCTGGACTATTACGGGATCAAAACTGAGGCTGAAATAATCGGTGGTTTCGTCATGAGAACGGGAAAATCTTTTGATAAGAAAAGGGACTTGGATAGTATTAATTTTTCTGTAAAGTTCTTGAAGAAGCAAGCTAGAGCCTGGTTCGACGAGAGCGGCACGGTGGAAAGCCCCGATGTACTTCGTCGAAAAGCATCAGCTTGGTACCACGTCACGTATCATCCTAGATTTTGGGGTCTCTACAGCGATGGAACGGATCGAGTTCATTTCCTCAGTTTTCCCTGGTGTGTTTATGACAAACTCATCAAGATTAAGGAGGAAAAGACACCACCGGTGCGCCGGTTGAATCGAATAGTGAGCTTTGAATTAGAGATCCAAGAATAGAAGACATCCCTTCTTCTGTCCTCTCGCGGGCGTGCTCGTTGCCTCTTTAATATGAAAATTATATATTTATTTGCATATAAAACTCAAAGTATGTGAGTATTTGATATTTCTGTGACTACTTGTCTCTGGCTCATTGTTATTTGTGTGTATTATTATATATATATATATATATATATATATATATTATTAAGGTTAATTTAGCTTCTTGTAGATATAAGATATGATGCTTGCTTTTCAGTGCATCTGCATGGAATTCAGGCTAGCTTTTGATTTATGATACAATCAATCTTTACAGAATTAATTTGAGTCCCAAGGAGTCAGCGAGATCTGGATATTAGAAGGAGGATTTTAAAACACCACAATTTATATTAAGAAATTCAAATCATTTTTATCAACAAACACACTTAAAATTAAGGTAAGATTGAAAGATCATTCCAAGTTACAACTTGCCATTTCTAATGAAACATTATTGTTCTTTTGCGTCAAATTGGCAATTACACTAAAATAAATAGTTGTAATGTTTAACATTGTAGTAATAACAGTTGTTGTTTTTTAAAATCTTTTTTTATTAAAATAATATTTTTAAAGCTTATTTTTTATATGGGTGCATCAAAACTATTAAAACATTAAAAAAACAAAAAAAAATTAAAAAGAAACTTTCGAAATAATTAAGAGCTAACCAAATGGACATTTCTACGTGGTATCAATTTAGTATTTGTTTAGGAGTTTACTAGTACTTTTTATTCAGAAATGCATTAAAATGATTTTAAAAAAAAATTATTTTTGACATCAGCACATGAAAATAATTTATAATTTGAAATAAAAAATAAAAATAAAAATTTTCGCTTTTTTCAAAAATAATTTTGAAACACAGTGTCAAACAGTATCTTAGCTAAGGAAATGCACAACAGATAACTCCCAGTCAACTCCGTCCAGTTCCTGGCTAGGTTTGAACTAGTGTTGTTAATTTTGTTTCGACCGAAATATTTTATACTAGTTAAAGAAACGAGATAAAACATTGTCGGTTCATCCATAGTTACTAATCTATCAAACAGTTGTGGCTATCTTTTTCCGTTGCTACTTTCTCTCTGCTTGTATTCCTTTAAATAACACATTGGTGGTATTGTTGTTACCACATTCTTGATCTTGATCTGACCTGATTAGATCTAAACCCGTTTGGATTTGACTCATTTCATCATCAATTCAGCCATGAACCATCTATTTTTTAGCCAATGTCAGCTCTTTCCTCGTATCGAGATGGCATCTCCTGACTATCAGTATAAGGATCTTCCCTATTTATTTCATTCAGAACGATCTCATCCACTAACCCAGGAATAGTGGTAGATTCACCCGTTTGACCTTGATTTCCCTATTTATAATATTCTTGTTTTAAGAATATTATACCATGTAAACCTTTTATATTTTTCATCCATCATTCACATTCAAGTCTGAATTTTATAAAGTATGATTTACAATCAAGTTTAGCATGTTTTCACTTGTACAAACTTCAACTCTTTATTTCGTATATGCAAAAAAAATACATTAATGTAAAGCCACCATTCTATGTACATATTGTTGCAAGGTGGCAAGGACAATATTTAGAAGTTCAGTTTGAGTTCAAAAGAGAAATTTCGCACTAGGAAGTTTGTCTTGACTTGTTGTTTGCACCTTAAATGTTTTTCATGAATAGATGTTTAACAAGGAGAACTTAACCTGCAAGCTTATTTTCCCTTTATCCAAGTCCAGCTTAGCCCCTGTTACTAGCCAATGCCCAGGACTGTCCTGTGGCCCTCTACACAGCTGTGATGTATCTACGAACTTCAAAAGCTTTTGCGTTTGCACTGGTACTGGAGGTCCTGATGGAAATACACTGGAATCCACCACCACAGGATTAGGTTTATCTTTCACAGGATTGCCTGTTATCGACGTGCTTATGGCAGAGAAGAGGCCAGACTTCTGCGAAAATCCTGAAGAGCCTTGTGCCCAGCTTGACTGAACTATAAGAGAACATGAAACCTTGGAGAACAGTAACCGAAGATGGAGGACACTCTTCGAGTTATGATTCTTTTTTTGAAGTCTAGCTCCTGTGACAATGTAAGCTACATCTTTTCTAGTACTCCATCTGGGGTCATATTTTACTGGTGCTGTGCATACATAGGAAAACTTTTTTCGATGTATAGCTTCAAAGTATCCTTCGTTATCAATGTCATCGGATCCTCGCCATAATTGCATGCTGTCATCTATCTTGTTTTCGAGAATTGTTGGGGTGTTTGTTAGGTGTTGGAGGTGTATGGCTAACCTGAAAAGGGGATATATAGGCCTGATTAATGCTAATCATCAGGCATGTAAGATAAAGACCATGCCACATTGCCACAGAAACGTGTTCATCCTCCAGTTGGCCAAGAAAATTCTTAAATTTCTAGAGGATTATTCAAAAAGTTCACATGTTTTTGACTGTTACCTGTTGCATTTCATGCCTTCAAGATAAAATCTCATCCCAGTTACTGGTCTCTTTCCAACTGTAACCTGTATGGCCAGAGCATAGTTTATTAAGAACAGGCATTAAATTATATGAAAATTCGTAAAAGGAAATGCCAGGTTTAGCCTTTTAAAGTGCTACCTGACTAGTGTTCACATAGAGTTTAGGGCCCAGAAAGTTTAAGTGAAGAGCTGAAGATGAACTTGCCACATTTGTGGAAGGGCCTAGTGGCAGGTCATTGTGAACAGGGGCCCAAATCTTGTGAGATTGAAAGTCAAGAAAATAAGACAGATCGGATAAAGGAGGCTTGTCTGAAATCACAAAGAAAAGAAAAATCAGTTTCACACACGAGTGGATTCAGCAAATGTAACATGCTAATTCTTTTTTTATTATTATTATTAATGTTGATTTTCAAGTCAGTTTCCGTGTACCTCAACTAATCTCATAGCCCTGAAGTTAACAATCATGTAAATCAGTCTCCGGTAGATATCATATTAGCAAACACTTGGTAGTAGCATGTTAATTCTACTTTAGTGCTTATTGTAGCATTGCAGTAAGAGAGACAGCAACAGAAAGACTTACATCTAAGATAAAGATTGATAGCATGAGACAAGAAACCTTTGCCAGGAACATCTTTGAGGAGAGACGTTATGGGTATGAAGCTAAAATCAATTGCATCTGGCATGGAAGAAACTGTTGGAAGCCACTCAAAGTGACTACATACTGATGTATCGCCTCCCTTCTTGGCATATAGAACAGTGATTCCCTGCAAAAATCAACTCCCTGCTTCAAGACGAGTTTGAATCATTTGCAATAGTTTTTTTTTATAAAAAAAAATAGCTCTCTCTCTTCTTTGACATGTGGGTCCTCTGGGCCATGAACATGAGGAATGTTAAATTATATTTATAGCTACTAATAATGTGGTGCCATGACAGCATTCGAATTTAACGGATATTTTCTTCTCTGGGTAATTAAAATAACCATTATTTGCAAGAGTGGAACCTACATCTTTTGTGTTGCTGACGGATGAGAAGCTATCGAAGGCAACAGGTTGTGGATCAAAGACATTGAAAGCCTGCGGTGCCTGCAATTCATAGCTCAATTGAGTTATTAGGATAGAAAGCTAACAGAAATTTTACTTGGTAGGGGACGGGATTGATTAATATAACCTTAGACTTGTGATCTCGTGTTTTTGGAGTAAAATTGCACGTCCCTGTAAACAATTGATCACCAAGGTCATCTAAATGTTTCTTCAGCTCTGATGGACCAATATTAGAAGATTTGTCTTGCCTCACCAGAACCACATCATGGCCACCTACGCTCAGCCCCACAATGATATGTGTCCCGTGTTTTTCAATGAACCTGTCAGACATCATAATTTTGGTGGCATCAAATTCCACGAGTTTGGTTTGTGTTATAATTTTGTCTACCAAACCCTCCAATGTACAATTAACCAAAACAAAATTTCTAGTTCAATCAGGGTTTGGGAAACGCCTAGAAAATGTGATCGACAAGGTATAAGTTGTCTTGATTTGTGACTCTTTTAAGGTCATGTAAATGTTTCTTCGTCTCTGTTGGACCTAAATTGTAAGATTTGCGTGCGCTCTGTAAGAGTTTATATGGTTTTAATGTCAGAACTATAAGACAAAATACCAAATAACTACGTTGACCAGCAAGTTTGAGGAACCCTAATCAATAATGTAATGGATTTATTATTGTCATTCCAGATTAATAACACATGAAGACATTAGCACCATGAGAAATGTGACAATCACGATCTTGATATAAGTCGTCAATATATACTTCATTCCACCCTAAATCAAGGCTGGTGCGGTGCAACGTGCACGTCAGCAGATACCTCTTTTATTAAATTTTCAATTCTATGAACTTAATTCTAAAAAATAAAAATATTCACAAAAATCATAGTGAGAGCGGGGTAAGGGGAATGGTGGGTGGGTGGGTGGCCTATCACTTGTCTGAAACAGGTTAAAACTTCAAATACAAGCACCTGATATTGTTGACTGCACAGTAAACTAACGCGGGATAATATCCTAGCATGTGACGAGAGAGCAAGTCTTCTTGGCAAAATTGCAATAAAAATGAACACCCTTTGATTTGACTTGGTCTGTAGAGCTGGTCTGGCTCTTGTTCTAGCTTGAGTCAAAAAAGTAAATTCTACAAATTTGTCCTTTCTCACTCAATGAGGTACTTGTTAACGGATAATCCGAACAGGAGAATCATTCAAACTTTCTTTTCATATTGTATGAGCAGTAGAAGTCACCAGCAAGGATGGTGAATGGTGGCTTTCATTTGACTTTCGTTAAAATAATTGAAACTATGGTAGAAGTTACCCTCAAATAAAAAAGGGGCTCATTCTGAATAATGGATGGCTTTGCCCCGTCTCAAAATGTCCTGTACTTTTTAAAAGTTTGCCCTTCGTCTCGTGTATTTTAATGTCTTTATGTTGGTGTTAATTTCATTTTATAATTTGTTAATCTCGCTCTATAATCTAGTTTTTGTGTGTGTGCGCGTTCAAATGTAAGATTTTTGAAAACCGCAATCACCAATAAAATAACTATTCAAAAAAAAAAGCACAGTAGACAAATTAAAATTTGAAAACTTGATTATATTAATATATATCTTGTTTTTTTTTAGTTTGAATAGGTTTTAAATTCATGTTTCTATAAAATTTAAATATAATTAACTTTGTCTCATAAATCTATCCATGTTTTAGTGTCAATCATTGAATTCTCAGATTTTTCTAATTTTATCTTTGAATAATGTGTACAGTGTGATTATTATTATTTTGAAAAATAAGTTCATATCATTGAATTGCGTGCTAAAATTGTCCAGAAAGAAAGAAAAGCAAACGGCGATCTTAAAAGAATTAAAAAACAAAAAGTCTAAATGACCAGATTGACACAAAGTTATGAGTAGATTTAGAAGGTCGGCCAATCTTGGGCGACCGATTCAACTTCAGCACTGGTTGCGAAGAAAAAAATGAGAGATGGTATTGTCGTTCCAAGTTGAAGTTAACAAATCCAAAGCAAGCAAAAATTGTGAAAATTTGGCATTTCTATTCATTTAGACAGAAGACAACTTCTGCTGGGATTTACCTGCGTTTTTTTCATTGCATGTATTTATAATCATATATACTACTTAATTTTTAGCATGAATATGTTCATTTTTTTGTTCGTAAGAAGAAAAATGAAGAAGTAGAATACCTTGCTAGAGCACAGGGATCCCAAGACGATGGAACTGCATTTCGGACTTCATCACTGAGAACAAGCGGATACCGATCGATACGAAAATTGAACAGGGATATTGAGAAACCATCCAGTGCCAAACATTTTGTGTTAGCTGCGTCAGCTGCCCACGTATCGCTTTCAAATCCAAACATGGAATTAAACAGCCCTGACGGGATTTTTCCCGGCACAGATGCTTTTTGGTTGAACAACTCTGACATCTGCACAATTTCACAACTCTGATATATGAACACCAGCAACAAGAATCAAGAGCCAAAACCCTCTTGAAAACTAGTAAAATACCTGATGGAACTCAAGAATGTCTGACTGGTATCGAACAAGATCTCCTTTGTCGCACTTTATATCGGCAGAAACATCTTCGATGGCCCCAAAACCAGGGACCTTGAGCTCCTTTCTCTCTGCTTCACTGAGGAAAACCAATCTTTTTTCTCCTTTGCAAAACTTGAGCCTGAAATCCGATGTTAAGTCAAATCCCTTTCCAAGGCTCTTCAGAGCCCTCTCCATTATTCCATTGCTCATCGTGCTCCCTCGATTTTGTTTTCTGTTTAAATAAAGCACCGTCTTGTTGCTGAAAATACATAGACGGCGCCGGTGAGAAAGAGCATACAGTTTCTGAAAATAAATGTATAATTTTTGTTTTGTGAATTTATTTGTACGATTGGTCAAGTATGGACGGAGGGTATTGATGGAGTGGTAAAATCTGTAACCAGGAAGCCTGCCCTGGCTCTCTGTCTAATTATTAGTATTTATAATATAATTTATACAGAGACCAGAAGCGTGGCCTGGCTTTCACACGCAAATGAATAAGAACTGAACTGTGAACGGAGTCCTTGACTTGGTGCTTTTTTCTTCCACAAATATCCTCTTCCCTAATCAAATTTTCTCATATTATTCTCCTTTCTATTTCCCATTACTTGATTGTTTTTAAAACAAAATATATGTTTATTAATTCATCATTCATGAGCTTCTTTTTTCTTTTTATTCTTTTAAGCACAATAATAAAATGATATGAGTACTCTTGGAATAAAAGATTATTAAGTCAAAATACATGGGTATTTTTGTCTTTTCAACTTGATTGTTTTGTTATAATAAAGTTGAAAATGGATCGAGTGTTATATTATTAAAAAAATAAAAGGTAATGCACTGGCGGTGAGAGATACTCATGTTATTCAAGCGATGTATACAATATTTTTCAATGAAGGAACGGTGGATTGTAAAACAACATTTGAATTATCTCGGCATCCCCTCCATTCTTTAACGTGCATGTGTGAGCAATGTACTTTTAGTTTGGCGCTGATGACCTTTTTTTTACTTTATTTTCTCTCTTTTATTTTTTAAAGCAACCCTTCAATTATTATTTTTCTTACTTTGATCCCACTTCTTTAATTACTAATTGTTTTGCTTTGGATAATTTATATAAAAAAAATCAAATTTATTCCCCTTTAGTTTTTTTCATATATCATAATTGGTCCTTGTTTTTTTTTTTAATATTTTTCTTGGCTTGTCTTGCTTATCAATTTCATCACCTTTTTATTATTTCATTTGATTTTTATACCATTTACGATTCTTATTTTTTATTGCTATTTGTTTAGTTTTTAATTTTAGATGATTGAGAAGCTTATATCATGATTTTTGTTTTTTTCTTTTACAGGGTAACTTGGTCTCATTACCTAAGTCACGGGTTTTAAAATTTAGCCCAATTTGATTTTGATCTTTGTTTTACCCTTTGTAAGTGATTTTTTTCATGATTTTGCCTATTTTTTGGGTTATCTCAATTTCATATCTCATGTTTTTAGCTAGTCGAATTAACTTAAATTGACTCGAGTTTTTTTTTCAATTGATTTTTTTTTCCAGATTCATCTCTTAATATTTAGTTTACTTGATAATTGACCTACATTTGTTTCTTTCAGTTTATTTTGTATAAGATTATCTCAATCTCACATTCAGACCATGAATTTGACATTCTCACTAAAGTCAGGTTATTTTTTTTATCTTTTTAAAATTGATTCTTTTTCAATTTGTCATTCAACATTTTATTTTCTAGTGATTAAGTTTCTTTTTTTCTTTTTAAATTTTCCTCTTTACGAGACTATATTGTTCTCATTAGATTTTTGTGTTGTTATTAAGTAAAATCGTTGAGACCTTTTTAAAATATTCAGAGAGTATTTTTTTAAATATTGACAAATATTTATTTTTTAATTGTCACTGCTATATTATCTTTATTGTTGTTGGGTTTTCTTATAGCTATATTATCAATTAACTAAAATTATTAAACGCATTCAACTCAACTACTTGAGTACTAATTTTTTCTTATTTTGTTTTTTTTAAAAAAAACACTATTGTAATAATTTTTATGTTAAAAAATACTCAACCCGGCATGTCACATTGCACGGGTCATCTATCTGGTGCTAGCTGCAGGTCACCTTTCTGATCTTATAATAAAACACGTCGTTTCTGTATGGACGACAAGTTTTATTAATTTTTTTTAGATCTTGAAGGCAAGATCTTGCGGGCCACAGGAATACTAAAATATTGACAGGGAATATGTCGACGAGGCGTGAACGATCCTTTACGAATACTATATACCCTCATGTAAGTTTCTCGCAAGTCCATGTAATTTAGCAATTCCTGATTAATCCTCAATCTCCTCCCCCTGCTGAATGTGACAATTTACCGACGATTTCTTAGAAGTCAACACGAAAACTTGAGTCTTGTACATATCTCACCACTTGATCGACATCACCCACAGGATGGACTAGATAAGTCTTGACTGGTTTTTCTCGCGCGATCCCCTTATGATTTCACACTATCAAAAATAATAAGAGGTCAAATACGTTTTAGGTGTGAAAATTGTCACTTCGAATTGCAACGGAAAGAAACAAAGGTGGGATACTGTGGAAGGCCTCAAATCATTGGCGACAATTAACACGATGGAAAAACTTCTTGAAATGCTTTTATTTATTACATTATTATCGATCAGTGATAACATTTAATTTATCTTTATTCTCTTGTAACATACATTTTATTATATTATTGTTTTTTTATTAATACGGATGTCTAGATCATTGTGCTATGTTGTAGTTGAGATGTTGTGATTTTTTACAGATGGATCTTCCGATCATCGGGTCAGAAATCATCGGTGTTTAATTTGGTGATATTTGAAAGAACCTCTGCCACCATAAACAAACTTATCCCAAGCATATGCTTACAAAACCAGAGGGCAATCAAATGGAATACAGTGGTGTGTACCGGACAAGGCTTTTCATGGACTTGCTTTTATTGAACCCTTTTTGTTTGATATCGTGTTTTAATCGAGGACTGAGTTAGAATTTGAATTTTTTTTTTAAATAATATTTTATATTTTTAAATTGTTTTAATACGTTAATATCAAAAAGATTTCTTAAAAATATATATTATTTTAATTAATTACATTTCGTAGTGTGAAACTAAGAAATACATCGTTCAACAAGCACCGGTAACGACAAGTTAAACTCTAACGTGTTCCCACGGTGAAACTGACCCTTGATCATGACAATCATCAGATCGACGTGTTGTTCATGCTTGATTTCCATTTTCCATCAACCTCGGTAATTATTTGCATCCATCATTATTAATCATCCATTGTTATTGGGCCCCTGATGAGGTTCTTGTGGGCCATGCATGCCTGAGAAACAGGAAGTACATTTCCCTATTCGATGACTGCCTTATTGCCCCCCTGACGCGATGGAGAAGAAGATGAATTCTGGATGTTCAAATTTATTGATTTCTAGTGTCAAACCAAGTGTCATTACAAGAAAAAGAAAGAACGAGGGGGGGGGGGGGGGGGCATGTTCGGGGATTGGATTGAAAAAATAAAATTAGTTTTATGCAAAGTTTGGGTGGTGCTATAAAAAAATCAAGATTTGGGGAACCTAAAAAGGGTAAATTGTTGATATTAAAGACTTAGATGCATAAACTTTAAATTCTGAAAAGCAATTACGGACTTAATTAAACAAATTTAAGGTCAATGAACGATCTAAAAATGGTGCACGACTATGGGGACTAAATTCAACAGTTCAAAGACTTAATTGAAGAAAAACAAGGTTTTATTGACCAATAAGAGACTAAATTGGTCAGATCAAAAACCAAAAAGTCAAGTGAAAAAAACGTTCAAATCCAGGGTCAAAATAGAATTTCTACGAGAGGAGAAATTGCAAAATTAAAGGTGTGATTGAACAAATCAAAAGTATAAGGATACAATAAAAATTTCTCATACCAAAAAAACCTAATTTTAAAGGTTAGCCAAAACAACATTGTTTCATAAGTACTATACACTTTCTTCCTCGACTTTGGTTGGTCGAGGAAACATCTTGAATACAACGTTTCCGACCACCTCCAATGCTGATATCATCATTATTCAATACAACTCTATGATCTTAGAATCAAACCACTAAAACTCATATTTGTCATTTATTGCTTCAACATCTTATATATAATTAGTCTTCACTGCATATTCAAGGAAAAGTTAATTGGGTTCGCAACTTCAAACAATTAAATATGGATTTTCATTAATCCAAATCAAGCAAGAGAAAGTTTAATGGAAAGGTATACACCTTCTCTATCAAACTTAAGTGATTATTAGTCAGAATAATGTCAGAGTTGCTCCAATGAAATCATAAAAGTAATCAACCCAGTCAGTCTTGACTAGAACACCCACATAGACAAAACCACCTAACCACTTATCATGTTCACATTTAAAAATAATCCAAAGGTGTAAAATCAAGGGTTGTAAGAGACTCTCATATCTTTGCTTGTATGCTGGGTTAGAGCTAAGTTAGCAAGGACATCTTCCATGGTCATGGTAAACGAGAATCAAAATTGAAAATGTTTTTTTTTATTTTTATCATCCCTCTGTTATGCACTCCAACAGGATAACCATATAAAATGGTTTAAATAGTTAGATAATATTATAAATAAAATCTAGTTATAAAAATATTTTATGGAATTTCATAATAAATTTAAAGTTAATTATAAGAAAAAATAGTAATTATTTTTTCAGATAAAAATAAAACAAAAATCATAAAAACTATCTTTAAAAACACGGTGAGATTTAGAAGATATTTTCTTACAAAATATTTAATACAAGACACTGAATTGTGGAAAATGAATTGTCAAATTGCTTACAATTTCAAAAAATCAAAATCAAGGTTTCACTTCGTATTTATTTGGAAATATGATTGAGATTATTTTTGAAATTATTTTTTTGTTCAAAAATATATTAAAATGATATTTTTTATTTTTTAAAAATCATTTTTCACATCAACACATAAAAATGATCTAAAAAGATCAAAACATTTTAATTTAAAATAAAAATAAAAAATAAAAAAATTTATTTTTTTTCAAAAACATTTAAAAAAAAAACTCCCAGGCATCAAAACTGAGTCAAATAACTTGCATGCATGTTAGAAAATGCGCGGGAACTCCTCTCTTTTTGTACTTTCCCGTTAGCACACCAAGTATAGAAAAACAAAGGCAAGGAAGATCGAAAGATAGGTCGCAGATCCGCAGCATCAATCTGCATACACAGCGAATTGGAATAGTTAAACCTCTTTATTCTCCTCTTATAAACCCTAATCCCAGTATTCCAAATTACAGGTAACTTGAAGCAGACAGCCTTTCCTAGCACAAAACACAACAATCTCAGATTGATAGCACAGACATATATTCTTACAACTTCACTAATCAGGGATCATAGACAAGAGTTCCGGTCGCACTGCTTCTCTCAAATAACAGACACCTTTCACTGTTCCTATACTGTAACCGTTTGTTCTGAAACAGAGGCCAAGCCTTGCATCAACCTAACAATTTCTGCTGTATCATCGAGATAATATTTAGCCTTACTGGGTTTTCGACCAACAGTACAAGCAAACACTTCCGCATTTTGAGCAAGTGATGGGCCTGCCATGGAGGTGATTATTACCTCGAACATATCTTCATCAGACCTATCATCGCCAATGCACAGAACAAAATCCGGTGACGTTTCATTTTCTTGCATGATGGAGAGGAGGTGCTTGGCTACAAGTCCCTTGCTGACACCCTGAAAACAGACAAGCATGTTTGGGACCTTTCGGAGATAGTAAGATCAAAACATCGCTCAAATGTTGTTGAATTTTAAGCTCTATAGATTGCGGCATTTGTCCTCCAAGGAAGAAAAAAACGCAAATTGTGGAATATGTTCACGAGGAAGTTACCGAATTCCAAGTAAAATAAGAAAGAACCTGGTGAACTGAGCCTAAACTTAACTAAATGCATGAATTCTTCGGCCTGATTAAGAGTGTCCTAGTACATGGTTAACATTTCTCTGAGCTATGAGCAACTAGCAAGATAATTCTTACAAATACAGTACCTGACTTGGTTCCAACCTTCTTGTTTTTTACTATTTAAATTGTAATCTAGTACTTTCCCTAGTTTCTTTCGCTCTAGGTGTCTACCATCAATAAGTAAATTCTGCAAAAACCAAATGGACACCTCTTCAATGGAAAAATACAGATATCACCTGCCTGAATCGTAATTCTTCCACCCCTGAACAGCGATAATGCAACACAGTGCGATCAATCTAAACTAGGTTCAAGTCGCTCAAACTCAAGGAGTGATATTTGTCCATGGCATGCTTGTTGAAGGATTTCTTTTCATAAGATTGCCTCTATCAGAGCTTGTTTAACAGGTTCAGTTGCAATGCAACCGATCTACCCATAGCATTTCTACCAAATTTCTTTTTAGATTTAATTGAGATGATACCTTATTCAAAGCCAAACCCCCACAAGGTTTAAAATTCAGGGAACAAAAGAAAAACAGAATATACAACTGAACACAGGGATATATAATGCAAACCTGAGGTTTGACCTCCACGATGCTCTGCCCACTCTTGACTGTAACAGGTTCATTGGCTAGCACACTTTCAAGATGATCAAGAAGTTCTTTTGCTTGGCATGACCCAAAGTCTGGATCTGCATCCTCATAACACCATACCAGTGAAGTTTCCTTGTCCTCGATAGTTGACCCATCTGTTGTTTCTGTGTAAAGCTGCATCACAGGCTCTGCAATCTGCTTCCAAGTGATATCTGCTACAGGGACGCATGTCTCCCACTCTGCATCTCTCGTTAGCCTGCAAACAGACGGCCATCAATTTCAAACTAAATCACGTTAAGCCTAGCATTTGGAATTAGTTTAAAAAATGAACAAGTTTACCTAAGAAAGTAGCCATGTTCTGCTGCTAATCCCAGTTTCTCACACTCGGAGAACCATTCAGCGACTGTGTTGCGTCTTCGAGCACTGACAAGGAAAACCATATTGTTCTTATCTCTACACAAGCTGTTTATGATATCAATGGACTTTGAGGATGGGCTCTTATCAATAGAGGCCTGAGGCATTAGAGTACCATCATAATCCAGAAGAATTGCCCTAGTCGTGGTCCTCTTATAAGCTGAAACAATGCGCTCCAATGAAAGCTTCTTGAAGTTAGGATCAAGTGCCACAACTCTGAAGCTTAGTCCAAATCCAATACCCCAGCATCTCCTCTTTGAATGATCACGACATGTCCTCTCCAAATCCTGAAGAAAACTACGTGCCCAATACCCAACATCATGGGTACTGACATATCTGTAATGCTTCTCATGTCGGAGTTGTTTTTCAGGCTCTGCCATCTCCAAGGCAAAGTCCATTGCATCTGCCACGGATTCAATATTCCAAGGGTTTACTCGAATGGCTCCACTCAAAGATGGGGAGCAGCCAATAAATTCAGAGATGACCAACATGCTCTTCTTAGGGGCAGAAGGTTCTTGTCCCAGCAATTTATTCAATCGATCATTACCTTGGCGACTTATTATGTATTCATAGGGTATGAGATTCATTCCATCCCTTACAGCAGTGACCAAGCAACACTCTGCGACAACATAGTAGGCCACTTTCTCGTAAAACTTCAATGGTGCATCAATCAAGACAACGGGGTCATATCCAGGCTTCCCAAATGTTTTGTTGATCCGTTTCACAGCAGCATTTGTCTCAGCTTGGACTTCTTTCACATCTTTTCCTTTACCCCTTGCAGGATTCGCTATCTGCACCAACACTATCTTCCCCTGCCACTCTGGATGCTGCATAAGTAACTGTTCCATTGCCAGCAATTTCAAGCTTATACCCTTAAAAATGTCCATGTCGTCCACCCCTAGCAACAGTATCCTATCTTGATCTCTAAACTGCTTAATGAGCTCCTTGACCTTTGCTTCAGTCTCTGGAAGGCTCAACACCGACTGAAGCTGACCCATATGTATACCAACAGGAAGAATTTTGATGCTAACAGTCCTGCCACAGTACTCGATGCCCATGTATCCCCTCTTAGATTCATAGGTAAGGCCAAGCATTCTACTGCAACAAGACAAGAAATGTCTGGCGTAGTCAAAAGTATGGAACCCGATTAAATCTGAATTCAACAGAGCTCGCAAGAGCTCTTCTCTAATAGGCAATGTCTTATAAATCTCTGACGAAGGGAATGGACTATGTAGGAAAAACCCGAGTTTCACCTTATTAAACCTCTTCCTCAAGAAAGTAGGCAACGCCATTAGATGGTAGTCATGAACCCATACGAAATCATCCTCTGGATTAATCACCTCCATAATCCTATCAGCAAATATCTTATTTACTGAGACGTACGCTTGCCACAATGACCGATTAAACCTACCCCCAAGGTCGGGTGACAAGGGTAACATGTAATGAAACAAAGGCCATAATTGTTGTTTACAAAACCCATGATAATACCTGCTAAAAAGATCCGGTGGGAGAAATGTTGGCACACATTTGAAGGTCTCTAAAAGTATTTGAGAGACCTCATCTTGTTCATTAGGGTGAACTTCTTCCTTCAAACAGCCAACATAAATAACCTCAATTTCATCATCCCCTAAACCATCTCTCAGCTGAAGAAGAAGTGAATTCTCATCCCAAGAGAAAATCCAGGACTTACTGCCATCTGATTTTCGCTGCGCTCTTATTGGCAGCTGATTGGCGACAATTATTATTCGATCCATTGGCATCGAAGAAGATGATGGATCGGAGCACACACTCTCAGATGGATCATCATCTATATCGGACATGATGCCTGCCACCGTCATAATCCGCGCAATTCGCCGGCTCATGCGGCCAAAAGATGGAGACTCGCCAGAGGCAAGCTCCAGAAGATTAGAGTATGATCTTGACACCATTTTTTGCCCGTTACTTCTCCTGGTTAATTATACTGTTTTCTTTCACTATGGCCAATAAAACTCATGTAAGCAAAAATGTTTCAAATTGACAAAGTCCCTTTTCAAGACTCGAGCAGATACTGACTTCTTGTAAACCAGGAAACTAAATACAGCAAGAAATAATTAAAATTACAAATTTGGAAGATACCCTTTTCAAAATTCACAAAACACTAAGACTACAAGCTACTGAAAAACAAGAATGAAATGACTTCTTAAATCTGAAATTAAAAAAAAAAAAACTGAAGTGGCACTAGAGCAAGAGAGATGCAGAAACCACCAGGAACGCCACCAATTCATTAAGAGAGAGAAAGCTATTGGAAACTGAAGGAAGATTTCAGGGAAGAAAAAGGGGATTTGAGCAAATATAGGAGAGAGAAATAGAATGAAACATAAGAATGGAATTGATTCAAGATTATGTATGGAGCTAAATAAAATACACTGCTGCCACAGTCAGATATTATCCCACTAGAGATTGTCACAACCCTTTTTTCTTTTGATCTTCTATTGCCCTACTATTTCAACATGCACCACCCAAAATAATAAAAACAGTCAGGAATAATTTAAGAAAATTACCGTTTTCTTGAAACAAAATTTCTTTCCTAAAAAATCCACAGAGAAAAAAGTTTAAGTCACTAAACTCTTGTCTTTGGGGAGAACCAAAAAAGATTTGTTTTGATTTATTTTTTTCTAGCTTTTTGAAGAACTCTCTCTCAGTTACTCTTGCCTCCTTTTCTAAACACAATCCGAGAGAAAGAACAAGATACTGAAAGTTTGAATAACAACGTAAAATCCTAACTTTGCTGGCATATTTACATTGGTTGTAATTTAGTCCCTATATTTTAATAAACATATATATTAATCCACACGGATGCCTCTTTGGTTTGAGAAATTAAATAGAGACCACGAAGAAATTGGGTGGTAGACTTGGACTGCCACATCATCTATAAATTAAGACAATAAAAACAAGATACATAGGAAAAATCAGGCAAAAAAATTATTAGATGGATATTTTGTCTCATGTGTTTGTTAGTTTACTCTAACCATGTTGAGTTGGTTGTGTTTATATCGAAAATCTATGTGATATGTAGTAAATATGGTGATTCAAATTAATAAAAATATATAATTTAATCTTTGTACTTTCATAAACTACATGTTTAGTCTGTATTTATTGTAATAATTATATTTTTTTATTCTTATTTATCAATTTTGAAACATATAATAAACAAACCGAGAGAGAAAAGTGTGTAATGTGAGAAACCTGGCTATAAAAAGCATTTATCGAAAAAAGAATTGACAAAATTAAGGAGGCATATTTCAGTAGTTACTTTATACACGATATGAACTAAATGACTAGTTTTATAAAACTACAGGGACTAAGTCATATTAATGTCCTTGTATTTTAACGGGCCGGCAATACTGATATAAAAAAAAAAAAAAAAAAACATCATGAGACTTGTGGAAGTGAGAAGCAATCACAGTCAGCTATGGATTGGGGACCAAGAAGTGTCGGTAAATAGCGAAGAAAAAAGTCCGCTAGATATAAATAGTGGCAGAGGGTCTCTCTTTTGTGGTTCTTATCCTTTTGTTCTTGCGTGAGTCCGCCACGAGACGTTGGAGGTGGACAGTGGGACCCGCCCGCAGAGATAGAACTTCGAAGTATTGTCTTGGCGTTAATTACTATTATTTATTATTATCCAGAAGAGAAAATTAACTGTCTGGGATGTGAGAATCACGCGCCTATTCCTACTTGGGGCGGGGGGTTATTATTAAGGTATACAATAATAAAGTTAATAGCTGTTTAGATTCTTTGTATTTTAAAAATGTTTTTCAATAGATTTCAATTTTATTTTTATTTTTTTCATTTAAATTAATTTATCTATGTATTTTCAATGAATTGATATTTAAATTAAGTGTTAAAAAACAATTATTATCATAATACTAAACATGTTCAGATATTACTTTTTATAATGAATATATGGGTTTGATTTTTATTTATGGAGTAGTGGATAAATCTGTTTGAAAATTATTTTTTATTTTAATTAATCCATCTATCTTTATTCTATACAATAAAGTAGTAATTTTTTAATATTTCATTAAATTTTTTAGTAGAGTCAATTTTGTTAGACATGTTTTTGAGGTTTTAAACTTATTAACAATAAGCTAAATAATGTGGAACCACTGTTGCTCTCCACACATTTTACTGTGGATTGCAACAATGCTTTCTCTTTTTTTGATTTTTTTTCTTTTATTTCTAATTACGTTTTCTTTCTTCTTTTTTTTTCATTACGTTTTTTTTTTTTCTAATTATTTTTTTCATTTTTTTCCATGAAATTTTTTTTTTCTGGTTATATTTTTTTATTTTTTTTCCATTTTTATATATATTTATTTTTTTATAATTAGAGTGTCTAAGCTAGCTTAAGCGCACCACGATTAATTTTTAGATCTAACTTTTTTGTTTTTTTCTTGATTATGTTTTTTTTTTCATTTTTCTCCATGAAATATTTTTTTTGCTGGTTATACTTTTTAATTTTTTTCCACTTATATTTTTTTTGTTTTTTATGATCTGGGTGTCCGGGTTAGCTTAAGCGCACCACAATTAATCTCCAGATCCATTTTTTTTTATAATCAGAATGTCCAAACCAGCTTATGTGTACCACGACTAATCCTCGGACCCACTTTTTTTGCTAAAGTGCTTTCCTGCTGGTACATTTTTTTTCCTTTTTTTTTCTTATACTTTTGTTTTGTTCACTTATATATTTTTTTTATAACCGGGGTCTACGGGCCAGCTTAAGTACACCACGACTAATTCCCGAATCGAATTTGTTTTTAAAACAATATGGATTGCTACAGTGCTTTCACGCTTATATTTTTTTGTTTTCTTTAACTTATATATTTTTTTATAATCATGGTCTCTGATTCAGCTTAAGTTTTTTTTCTTTTTACCTATATATTTTTTTTATAACTAGGATCTTCGGGCCACCTTAAACGCACCACAACTAATCCCCGGACCAATTTTTTTTTTGATAACCAGGGTATCCGGGCCATCTTGCGCGCACCACAACTAATCCTCAAACCAATTTATTTTTTTTCCTTATACTTTTGTTTGTTCACTTATATATATTTTTTTTTCTTATCCCCGAACCAAAAAGTTTTTGATAACTGGGGTCTCCGGGTCAGCTCAAGCACACCATGACTAATTTCTAGACCGAATTTTTTTTAAAAACAATATGGATTGTAAATGGTGTGGGGAAAGCACTGTAGCTTCCCCACACATAGCATTGTTGATTGCAACAGTGCTTTCCCACTACAGTGCTTTTTTTACTTACCCGTTTTGTGTTTCTTCTTTTTTTTCTTATTATATATTTTTTTCATGTTTTCCCCAAAACATTTTTTTTGCCTGTTATACTTTTATATATATATATTTTCCACTTATATATTTTTTTGTTTTTTGTTTTTTTTATAATCGGGGTGTCCTAGCTAGCTTAAGCGCACCACGATTAATCCCCAAGATCCAATTTTTTTTCATAACCAGGGTGTCTAGCCCAACTTATTCGTATCACGACAATCCCCAAAACCAATTTTTTTTTCTAAAGTGCTTTCTCGCTGGTATTTTTTTTTTCTTATACTTTTGTTTTGTTCACTTATACATTTTTTTTAATAACCGGGGTCTTTGGGTCAGTTTAAGCACGCCGTGACTAATTCCTAAGCTGAATTTTTTTTGCATTGCTACAGTGTTTTCACACTTATATTTTGTTCATTTATACATTTTTTTTTATGACTAATTTCCTTTCTCCGGTCCAGCTTAAGTGCACCACGACTAATTTCCGGACTAATTTAAAAAAAATAAACAATATGGATTGCTACAGTGCTTTCATGCTTATATTTTTTTTGTTTATTTTTTATTTTTTCACTTATATATATATATTTTTAACCGGTGTCTCCGGGCCAACTTAAACTTTTGTTCTTTTTTTCACTTATATATATTTTTATAACGGGGGTCTCTGGGTTAGATTAAGTGCATCATGACTAATTCTCGAATCTTTTTTTATAATCAGAGTGTCCGGGTCAGCTAATGCGCACCACGAGTTGTATAAGTACATATATACCCCCTATAAGACAAAATCCAAGAGTTGACTATAGGGGTGTATTGGTAATTTACCAAATTTTAATTATATTTTCTGTCGTGGTGTTGTGGGTGTGTCTTCGGGCGGGACTTCAATTCCAGAGCTCATGCACATTTTGGATGGCATGTGTGGCGTCGTAGAACTTCTAAAAATGTATATTAGCTTTTTATATATTCATTTTATTATGTAAAATGTGTTTAAAATAATGTCATGGTATCAGAGGTATTTCTAATTATTTTTTTCATTTCTGTGCATAGTACAATAATCATAATACCCTTAAATAGGATAAAAACCAAGAATTGTCAGTGGGAGTGTCCCGATAATTTTACTTTTTTAGTGCACAGTAAAATAACTTTTGTAGCCTCAAATAAGACAAAATTGAAGAGTTACCTGCGGTAGTGTTTCAAACATTTCACGTTTAACTATATATGCATAAGAAAGAGTTTCACTATCATTTTACATCACCAAAGCTAAACTTACTATGTTTTTTCAACCCGAGTTGCATTTAATACAAATATAAATAACAATAAAAATTAAAAATCTAAACTAAGAGCAAAGATTTATAGATACAAACAAAAAATTTAAAACTATTTTAGAAGGACCGAGAAAATCAAGGGATCGAAACTAAACTAAAAAATAAAAGAATAAAAACGAAATAAAAAATAAACAATTATATATATTAAAACTAGACAAAAAAAAATTAATCCCTGCAGCAGAGCGCGGGTTTATGGCTCGTTTAAAACAAAGAAAAGAAGAAGTCAAGCTATAGAATTAGACATTCAATTTATAAATGTTTTCTTTAAAATATCATTAAAAACAAACAAATGTACAACTCGTGTGACTAATTTTGACGTTTCAACCCAAATATCTTGTCAAAATTGATAGAATAAATATTTAGTGTAGATTTAAAGATAAGATTAACTCGATTAAAAATATAAGAATCTAAAGAGTTATTTTATTATATTATGATAGGTTAATCTATTAATTATTTTTTTGGTGAATAACTCACTCTTTTGACGTGTTTTGGAATTTATTATTTAAAATTTCAAAAATAATTTTTTTTTATCAAATTATAATTCCATTCTAATTTATCACTGACATGTTTCCATGGTTCCTACAAATTATTATTCTTTAATTTAACATAAATAATATCCTATCTCTCATCAGGATGAGATTTTTTTTATCTTACTAGGTCATTTGTGTTTTGGATTTTATGATTTAAGCCTTCTAAAATAATTGTTATTTTATCAAATTATGCTATTATAATTTTATTCGAATTTTTCACTAGGTCTACTAACAAGACTCTCATAAATTATTCCATGTCTCATCAGGATGCGTTTTTTTTTTTTTTTTTTTTATCATAGTTGGGTAATTCATATCTTGGACTTTATAATTTAAACGTTATAAAATAATTTTTTAACATTAACATATTTATAATTGTTGGACTTGTTAATTTTTATCATTAACATTAAAATAATTTAAACCTTTTGAAATTAGTTGGCTAGTTTCACTATCATGATTTCATTCAAATTTAAGTATCATTAACATCATTACAAGGCTCTTACAAGCTATTCTTTTTTATTCTAACATGAATAATACCCTTCTTCTCATCAGGATGAGTGTTTTTTTTTTTTTTTTTTTTTATCTTAGCTAGGTCATCTATATCACATTAAACAACTCCATTGACAATAAATTAGTTTATCGAAACCAAGTAATAACACAGATAACAACTCCATTAAACCGGTAGACCAGGTAGAGTGCAGCACAGATTTGAGATAGCTGGATTCACAACCATCGAGATATGAAACTAATACCTGTGATAGGAATTGTTGGGTAATTTTATCGTTTTTGTTAATTCGCTCCTATAAAAATAAGACTCGTAAGCACTACAGAGTACCTAATAACCTTCATTATTTATTTTTTATTAACATGGATGCGTATGAATGCTTTGTTGGTGCCTGAACTTCTCACTTTATTCAAGTCACTCCCCACACCGGGAAAAGTTAACATTCAGTCCTTTATATAGTTACAATTTGGTATACTGACTTTGTAACTATACTAACCAACTAACTGATAGTAACTGAATTTGTAAAACTGAATACTAACTATCATTATTCATCTAATAAGCTGAAACAAACATAACAAACCTTCCCTTAAACTGATTATCCTTACAATAATCAATTTACACTTTAGGAATTACACATACCCCAAGTTGCTCCCTTAATTTCCCAAATGTATCTAGCTTCAAAGGTTTGGTCATAATATCTACAATTTGTTCTTGAGAACTGCAATATTTGAGCTCCACCACACCTTCCTTTGATAGATCACGCAGAAAGTGATATCTAATGCCAATGTGTTTGCTCCGCCCATGCATAATTGGATTCTTGGACAGTTTGATTATGGAACTATTGTCACAATATATCACACAGCTCCTTTGATTCCACTTCAGATGACTTAGAACCCTTTGCATCCATATTGCCTGACAAACACATAAAGCTGCGGAGATGAACTCAGCTTCTGTTGTCGAAAGAGTAACTACTGCCTGTTTTTTCGAACTCCATGCTACTGCTCCAGAACTCATTGTAAACACATAGCCTGATGTGCTTCTTCTATCATCCAAATCTCCTGCATAGTCACTATGAGAGTAAGCAATTAGTTCATTATCACCATTTTCCTTTTTGTAACAAATTCCCATCTCAATTGTTCCCCTCAGATATCTCAATATCCTTTTTATTGCTGTCACGTGTAATGTCATGGGCCTCTCCATGTACCTGCTCACCAAACTCATTACATACATTAGATCAGGCCGGGAAACAATTAAGTACATTAAACTTCCAATGATTTGTTTGTACTGAGTTGAATCTGTTTGTGCCTCCCTCATCCTTTATCAATTTAAATCCCGGAACCATAGGTGTTTTTGTAGGATTGCTGCTCTCCATCCCAAACTTCTTCAATATCTCTTCTGCATACTTCCTTTGAGTGATGAAGATGCCAGAACTGTTCTGAATCACTTCAACTCCCAAAAAGTATTTCATTCTTCCTAAGTCAATCATGTCAAACTCACTTTTCATTCTGCCTTTGAATTCATTTATCAATCCCTCATCATTTCCAGTAAAGATTAAATCATCAACATATATTCTGACAATTATCACCTTCCCTGCCTCATCACACTTTGTGAACAAAGTGTGTTCACTGGAGCATTTACCAAACCCTTCCTTGATGAAGTAAGCTTCTATCTTACTGTACCAGGCCCTTGGTGCTTGCTTCAGCCCATACAATGCCTTCCTGAGCTTCAAGACCTTTTTTTCTTCCCCTTTCTTGACAAATCCTTTAGGCTGCTGAATATATACATTCTCCTCCAATTCTCCATGTAAAAATGCATTCTTCACGTCTAATTGATAGACATCCCAGCCATGATGAGCTGCTACTGCCAGTATTAGCCGAATTGTGTCCTACCTAGCAACTGGAGCGAAGACTTCTTTGTAGTCAATACCATGTTTTTTAGCATACCCCAAGGCCACCAACCTGGCCTTATGTTTATCAATTTCTCCCTTTTCATTCAGCTTTGTTTTAAAGATCCATTTGACTCCAATAGCTTTTACTCCCGCAAGTAAGTCTGTTAACTCCCATGTGCAGTTTTTCTCTATGGCTAATATTTCACATTCCATAGCCTTTTTCCATATGGAACTCTCTGCAGCCTCTACATATGAGCTTGGTTCTCCTGTTTCTGTGTACATAATCATGTCCTCAACTTCATCACTATCAGACAACCCCTCTCTAGTCACATGGTCTTTCATCCATTCTGGTTCCTTGCTTATTCTTCTCTGTGTTCTGATTTCACTCCCAGAACTAGCAGCCCCAAGGTTTCCAGAATTTCCAGCCCCAGTCCCCAGGTATTCAGAACTTGCAGCCCCAATGTTTCTCTCATAACCTTGCACTTCTTCATGCTGTGCAGGTTCTATTTCAGCCCCAGTACCAGGATTTTCTTCTTCAACTGATTCGGCAGTAGCTGTCAGTTCAGCTGACTCAACAGCAGCTCCAATTTCATTATGCCCCCATTCTAGTATATCTTCAGCTTCCACCTCAGTTTTATCCCAGTCCCAGCTCTCATTCTCATCAAAAACTACATCCCTACTCACCAAAATCTTCTTTGTCACTAGGTTATACATTCTGTAGGCTTTTGATTCTTTACTCATCCCCAAATGAACACATTTTACACTCTTATTGTCCAGCTTCTTCCTCTTCTGGTCATTGTTGTGAACATACCCAATGCACCCGAACACTTTCAGGTGTTGTACAGATGGTGTTCTGTTTTCCCATGCCTCCTCCGGAGTCTTGTCCTTTACAGTCATGGTGGGACTCCTATTAAGTAGATACACCGTCTAATTTACTGCCTCAGGCCAGAATTCCTTTGGGACCCTTCTTTCAATCAGCATGCTTCTGGCTAGATTCATAATGGATCTGTTTTTACGCCCCGCAACTCCGTTCTGCTGGGGAGTATACGCAGCAGTGAGTTGTCTACCTATGCCATTCGTTTTGCAAAATTCATCAAACTTTTCTGAATTGAATTCCCCTCCCCTGTCAGTTCTCAAACAGCATATGGCTTCCCCAACTTCCTTTTCTATCATCACTCTAAAATTCTTAAAAGTGACTAAGGCTTCTGATTTTTCCGAGAGGAAGTGCACCCATGTTTTTCTAGTGTGATCATCTATAAAGGTGATAAGATATCTTTTCATGCTATGTGACTTAGGAGTTATAGGTCCACAAATATCTGCGTGGATCAATTGAAGTCTCCTAGTGGCTCTCCACTGACTAGTCTTAGGGAAAGGGTCCCTATGCTATTTTCCCATAAGACACCCTTCACACAAGTTTGTTGGGGCCTTCAGAAGAGGTAATCCTGTTACCATCTTCTTATAATATAGGGTTTTCAACCCTTTGTAGCTTAGGTGACCATAACGGCAGTGCCATAATTAAGTTTCTTCCTCAGTGGCCATTCTAAAACATGCATGTTCACTGGGTGCTACTGCTGCTAACAGTACAAACATTCTATTTGCTGACATTGCACTTTTCATAATCAGTCCTCTCACAGGATCAAACAATTTACACATGCCATTCTTGATCAGTATAGCCAGCCCCTTCTCCTGGAGCTGACCTATACTTAACATGTTATTTTTCAGTTCTGGGATGTAGTATACTTGGGTAATTATTTGGGTTACCCCTTCTACTTCCATTCTCACACTCCCTCTGTCCATTACTACCATCCTAGAATTGTTACCCAATTTCACATACTGTCTAAATTCAGAATCAAAGCTAATAAACCATACTTTGTTACCAGTCATGTGATTGCTACAGCCGGAGTCAAGGAACCATACCTCATCCCTCTTTGCATGATGCATGTCAACGTGAGCCATAAGTAGCATTTCTTCTTCGAGTTCTGCGTAATGTGCTCCCATCTCCCACAAATCACATTCATACTGGTAGTGCCCTAATTTGTGACACTTGTAGCATTCAACAAGTTCCTTATTGAACTATTGTCTTCCCCTTCCTCTTCCTCTACCTCTAGTCCCTCTAAATGTACCGAATGCTCCCCTGCCCCTCCCTCTTGTTGTCCTTTCATCATAGACAACCTTGAGGGCTTGATCTTCTTCCTTGTACTCATCCATTCTTTGTTCATGGACTAGAAGACTACCATGCAACTCATCAATGCTCATACTGTCTAGGTCATTCGACTCCTCTATTGAGCATACTATATAGTTAAATTTAGAGGTCATGGATCTTACCCACCACAACCTTCTGCTCAATTTGGTCCCCATGTACCTTCATCTTGTTCACCACTATGAGTGTTCGAGAGAGGTATCTGTCTACCTTCTGTCCTTCTTTCATACTCAACAGTTCGAACTCCCTCCTCAGTGCCTGTAGCTGAGCTCTTCTGACCTTGGTGGACCCCTGATATTTTTGTTTCATTGAGTCCTAAATTGCTTTGGCAGTTCTTTTATCCAGGATTGTCTCCATTACTTCTCGATTGATGGCTTGGAAGAGAAAGTTCTTGATCTTCATGTCCTTCAATTTGGCTTCTTCTACAATTTTCTTCTGTGCTTCACTCGCCGTTGTGCCCCTGGTGAGTACTAGAACACCTTCTTCCACCAAGGTCCACATTTCCTTGCTTCTAAGGAAATTCTCCATCATCATGGACCAGTGGTCATAAAAACCCCCAAATTTTAGAATGGTTGCCTGTACGAACTGATCTGAGTTTGACATTCTTGAACTCTTCTCTCGTGTTTCCCTCTATTCTCTCGTGTTTCCCTCTTTTCCCCCGTGTTTCCCTCTCTTCTCTCGTGTTTCCCTCTCCTCTGGTTTTTTCAACCTCTCTCTGTGTTTATCACTCTTCTTTCTTCCTTTTTTTTTCTTTTTCAAGAGTCATGATCTGTGGTGGTAAACAAATCGTAACACGCAGATTTCAAGCACGAGCTTATCTTCTACTTTGATCTCGTCTTCAATCTCAGGTATCTTCTTCTTCAACCATGGATTTCTTCAATCTCTGCGTGTTTCTTTCTCTCTCTCTATCTCTCAGCTTTTCGATTGTGGTTTCTCTCTCTCTCAATCAGTCCCTTTACTTGGGGCTCTGATACCATATGTTGGTGCCTGAACTTCTCACTTTATTCAAATCACTCCCTACACTGCGAAAAGTTAACATTCAGTCCTTTATATAGTTATAATTTGGTATATTGACTTTGTAACTATACTAACCAACTAACTGAATTTGTAAAACTGAATATTAACTATCATTATTCATCTAATAAGCTGAAACAAACATAACATGCTTGACCAATTTTAACATACCTCAACTAATCTCATAATTCATAAATTAAAAACTATTTAAATTTAAAATAATTATTATATTAACAATCATATACTTAAAATAAATACTAAAAAAACAAATTATTTAGTAACAATCTCTTATCTCTGATCAAATTGGAGGCTGGTGCGGGTCCGGATTAGCTTGCGTCCCATCGGATCAAATCAAATCAGGTGAAAGCTAAATTTGTTGTGAAGGGAGCAGATCGGGCTGGGTCAGTGCAATCGCCGACCTCCCAGCAATAGCAATAGCTGGACGTCTTGTCAGCCCCGTCATCAAAAGGGGACCCCCGCCCAATAAAAGTCTCAATGCAATGCAAGGGGAGAAGAGAATCATAAACAAATAAGTGCGGGCGGGGCAAAACGACACGCGTCACTCGAATGTCATTTGTTTTTGGATTTGCATGAAAACGACTGAACTGCAAAATACTTGAGAGAAGTGGATTGTTTTATATATATATACTAGATAATGCAACCGCGCTTCGCCGCGGGCGGCACAATTTTTTTTTCAATGTAAAAAATATTAATTGTGTGTATTTTTTTTTTATTATAATAAATCTGTGCAGAATTCATGTCAAGTGAAAGCTTTGTATAAAATATATGAATTTAAAATCGATATAAATTTATCTGTTTGATAATTTCAAACGAAATAACCAGCATAAATTTATCATCATCATAAAAAACAGCAAGAGAACTCGGATATCTGAATTATTCAGTTCACTGTATTAAGATTAGTTCATTTTATAATTCAATTTAAATCAAACAAAAATAAAATATAAATTGTAAAAATACCCACAATAATAAAATTTTAAAAACGAAGTTGTTAATTTTCTATCAATAAAAAGAAGAAAACATAGATTGAAAATTCATCCTGACGTTATTGCCATTATCATTGCTATAAAAGCTAAAATTATTACTAACATTACTGTCAAAAAAATTGAAATAATTAAATTCCTCTGAAAAATTTTACAAAAAAAGCAAAAGATTTTTATAAAGAAAACAATAAAAAAACAATAACTAAAATTATCATTATTATTGCATAAATAATAATATCATAAAAATCATATAATTTAAAGAACAAATAAAGAAACAGAGAACAAAAGAAAAACGAATAAAGGGAAAAATAGAGTAATATTACTTTTAAAATGATCACCGATATAAATTAAAATTTAAGGAAAATCTTAAAAAAATGAAAAGATTTTTATAAAAAAATAACCACAAAAATTATCATTATTATTGCGCAAATAATAAAATTATAAAAATGATCTAATCCAAAGAACAAATAGAAATAAAAGAAAACATCTAGCCATGGCACCAGCGCCGTGTCGCGGACGGAATAATTTTTTTTTGAATGTAAAAAAATATTTATTATGTATGCATTTTTTTATCAGAGCATAAATTTAGAAAAAAATAATAAATTTGTATATAATTTTAATGAAGTGCAAGTTTTGTATAAAATATATGAATTTGACATGAATATAAATTAATTGGCTTCAAAAAGAATTTAATTGCCTTGAAAAATAAAATAAAAAAACAAAATATTTATAAAAAAAAGTAATAAAAAACAATAACTAAAATTATCATTATTATTGTGTAAATAGTAAAATCATAAAAATCATTCAATCCAAAAAACCAATAAAAATAACAGAAAACCAAAAAAAATAAGTAAAGGGAAAAAGGAAGCAATATTAATTTTAAAATGACTACTAATTTAAATTCAAACCTTAGGATTGAACCGATAAAAAAAATCCCAACAAAAAAACCTAAAAAAAAACTAAAAGTATAGATGTATAAATACGAATAAAAAATATACATTGTCTAAGATTTAAAAAAAAAACTAAATGAATTAATATAAAAAACCCTCGAATAATAAAATAAAAAAATAAATAGTTAAATTTCTATCCACAAAAAGATGAATACATAAATTGAAAATCTGTCCTTATGTGATTGTTATTATCATTACTATAATAGTTAAAATTATTACCAACATTACTGTCAAAACAATCTCAATAATTAAATTATCCTGAAAAATCATTAAAAAAACAACCACTGAAATTATCATGATTATTGCATAAATAGTCAAATCATAAAAATAATCCAATCCAAAGAAGAAAAAAAAGAAGCAAAAAACAAAACAAATGAACAAAGAGAAAAAAGGAGCAATATTAATAAAAAAGGAATTAAAATAATTAAATTGCCTTGAAAAATTATTACAAAAAAACAAAATATTTGTATAAAAAACAATAAAAAAATAAATTAATAAAAAATACAAAATAAACATTATAAAGAAAATGAATTAATAACAAATAAAAAATTAAAAGAATAAGGACCGAAATGAAAAATAACATATATTAAATTAATTCCAATTGAAGGATAAAATTAAAAAAATATATATTTGGAGGACCAAAAATAAATAATGAAAACTGCTGCCATTTTAAAAAAATTCAGAAGAAGAGGGACTGAAATCAAACTTTGTATATATTACCAATTTCAATTGGAGGACCAAATTACAGAAATCAAAACATCCGGAGCGGAATAATTTAAGGAATAAGAAGTAAATAAAAAATCAAGACTATAAGGACTGAAATAAACATTTCTTATATAATCAGTTTTAATTGAATGACACAATTGAAAACAATAAAACTTTAATTTGAATAAATCAGTAATGAAAACAAAATCAAAACCGCAGGGACCAAAATAAACTTTATACAAATATCAGGGACCGGAGCTGACTTTGGGGGCGGCATGAGAGAGAAAAGCGACGGCCGTTAGAAAACCGTCCGCCGCGGCCTAACCGGACATCTATGACGGGAACGCGCCGCGACGGAGGAGAGATGACCTTCAGGCGCATCTTCTGGCACGGCGGAAGAAAATTTTGGACGCCGGGAAGAAGGAGCACGCGCCGCCTAAAAGGCGCGTAAGCGGGGAACCCCACTGGCGCGGGAAGGCGACGCGCCAGCCGCCCGCGCATAAATATAATAAAATAATGGGGTAATTACGAAGACGCCCCTATCCCCACCTATAATTACGAAAATACCTGAGCGGAAAGTACGCCCCTGCCCCCGATTACTGTTCTCTATTTTGTCGTTTTCGGGGCCCTTTTTCGTCTTCGTACTGTGCAAAAAAAGATGGAAAAACCGAGAGAGCCCCTGCCCCCCTGTGCACTATTTTGTCGTTTTCGAGGGTCAGAGGCGTCAATACACTGTACAAAAGCGAAAAGTTAAAAAAAAAGTCAAAAACCGAAAACACCCCCATAAAAAAAACACAACACGCCTGATCACGAAGCCCATTTCCGTCACGACACTGCCACAATCCACAGTGAATTGTGAGAGAGTGCACAGTGCAATAGGCCACGCGGTTTAGTTGTTTTGTACTATATATATATATATATATATATATATATATATATATATACATATTTTAAAATTATTTTCATTAAAATAACTGTTAAGAAATAAAAAAAATTCTAATGTATATTAAAATAAAATAGCAGTTAATACAATACAGAACGGCTCGAGGCCGGCGACGCTACTGCGGATTGCCTCTCTAGGATAAAATAAGAGGATAATGTTCTAAATCTGGAATGTAATCATATGTGCTCGTGTTATTCGAAACTTATGGTGACGCTAACTTGGCAAGTTTTTATCCGTTAGATCAGTTATAATTTTAGAAAAGTAATAGATGTAAGTTTTTTAACTTGAAAATATCTCGCTTACTAGTGAGATATAAATCATTTGAAAGTAAAATATAAGCATGTATCATAAACGTAAAATTAATAATAAATATAACAATCAATTCAAATCGGAACATCTTCTTATCTATCTACAAGAACCTTTAAGATGACAGGTGGTGACATGTGCCCGAGGCACACTTACTCATAGACGGTGATGCCTAGAAACGGACAGGGAGCATTGTTTATGTCAGATAGTTAAATCACGGAGCCCTTCCTCGGTGTCTAAAAAAAAAAAGGATCTAAATCTCTAAAATGATATTTTAAATAGTATAAATATAATTTTTTTTTGTCTATATCTATTCTAACAGTAAAAGTCATTTAGAAAAGCTATTTTTTTTATATATTATTTTAAATATAGTATAATTATTTTATATATATTTAATTATGCAATTAATTATACAATTAATAGGAGTAAGTTATATAATTAAATAATTACTTTTAAAAAACCCTCCAACAATATAATTAAAAACCCTAAAAATAATTCAATCAAATTAATCACAAATTAAAACTCTTCTTTGCCATAATTTCCAGTTTTCTATTTTGAAAATACGTTGTATCAATTTTATAGCCTTCCTTTACCCGAATTCCTTATCAAACAAACATACAACCATACTCATGATTCGTGATAAAAATATATAATTTAATTATGCAATTAATTATACAATTAATAGGAGTAAGTTATATAATTAAATAATTACTTTTAAAAAACCCTCCAACAATATAATTAAAAACCCTAAAAATAATTCAATCAAATTAATCAAAAATTAAAACTCTTCTTTGCCATAATTTCCAGTTTTCTATTTTGAAAATACGTTGTATCAATTTTATAGCCTTCCTTTACCCGAATTCCTTATCAAACAAACATACAACCATACTCATGATCCGTGATAAAAAAAAAAACATCCTTCTACAACATGATCTATCAAGATTAATTGATTCGCACAATTTGCACTATATGACAATAATCTACCAAGATTAATTAATTTCAGCACTGAAATACTTGGAATTGAGTATGATTGCATGAACTAACCAGCCATGATAAGAAACAAGGATTGCAGAAGGAAGGAGATGACCCACTATACTATTGAGCTTTGGATTATTTGAGAAGCTCCGCATATTAATAACAAAACACCATCCCATTAGAAACACACAAAAATGCAGAACTAAAACTCAAGCAAAGTTGTAGATCCTTAATGTTAGGAAAGAATTGGCCATAAAGCTTTATACTGAAAGCAAATTACAATGGGAAATAAAAATTCAAATTCAAGAAACAGAAAACACATGAATTTACTAATCATGGCCAAGAACAAAGAGAGCCCAGAACATGATCCCCTGAGCAAACTAGTAAAGAGGCCAAACAACCCATTGTTGAAGTAAGCAGCAACAACAACCAATCCAAAAACCACAGCAACATCTCTCACGACATAACTCATAGATCTCCATGGATTTTTAACCCAGCAATGCTTTTGTATAGCAGCTCTTATATCAGCTAATTTGAAAGGTGGTGGAGCATTAGGGTCGAATAATTCACCTTCATGTTCATTAACACCCTTAACGCTCTTCTTTGTCTTCCTTTTCAATTACTGGAACACTAACCGGAACAGCATCACAAATCGTGTTCTTGTCGAAAATCCAAAACCCAAACATCACAATACCTAGAACCCAGCCACCAAAAACCTGAAAATCACAATACCTAAAGCTAACATGTGTTTAACAGTGTTATGGCTTTGATTTCAGCATGATACAAATAGCTTGTCATCAAAATGGTTGTTCCGTTGGAGAGGAGTAAATGAAACAAAAAATGCTAAAACTACATATTTTTAGCTTTGTCTCTTCAAATAGCACTACCGTTGGACTTGCTCTAAGGCTTCCAATGGCTAAATGAACTATGGAAATTATGTAGCTTCTATCACGTAATTGTTTGGATTGATTGTTCATTAATATCTTCTAGTTTGTAGTGCTTGTCAACTTCTTATTATAATTCTTGCCTTTGCCAAAACCTTTCTTCCTTTTTTTTTCCTTTATATTATATATATATATATATATATATATATAAAAGCCGCATGCCTTTTAATTTTTACTGTTCACACAAACACAGTTTAATGTGAATTGTAATATTAAAATTATCATTTTATTCTAGGGTCAAAAAATTTAACTCTTAGGACCAGGGTCGTTTTCGACATTTCCAAGGGACTTGGATGATATTTCTGAATTCCTCGCACAATAAAATTTAAGGAACAGTTGGGGGTGTTTTCAGTTTTTCCCAAATTCCTGCACAGTAAAACCACGAAAGCATCCCCCGAAAATGACAAAAAAATGAGATGTTGGAGCCGGGTATTAAAGTAACCCCCGGTTTTTTGTGGTTATCGTTGGGTCCAGGGCTAAATAGGTAATTGACCTTTTGTTATTATTTCTTTTCAAAAACACTGTAGGCACGTCGTACGGATGTGCCGGTAGTGTTTCACGCGAACATGTCATCCAAGGGACATGTTCGACGTCTTACGGTGGTTGAAAAAGACCGTCTGCCTTAACACATGGTGCGCCGACATGTCCTCTACCTCCCGGCACGATGCTTGTCATGTGAAGGTGGTCGTGGAATCGCTGGTGAACGATTTTTCTTCCTCTTCCTTTTCTCTCTCCTGCTGCCAAAAAGTACGGTTTGGTCCTTCATATTTGTGGTTGTTTCATTTCAGTCTCTAGTCTTTTAATTTCGTTTTGCTTATTGATTTCTTCAATGGAAATTTCTATTATTTTCAATTATGCCCTTCAATTGAAATTGATTATATATAGTTTGTTTCATTTCAGTCTCTAGTCTTTTAATTTCGTTTTGCTTATTGATTTCTTCAATGGAAATTTCTATTATTTTCAATTATGCCCTTCAATTGAAATTGATTATATATTGTTTGTTTCATTTCAATCCTTAATCTTTTGGTTTTCAGTTTGTTTTTGGTTCCTTTAATAATTTTGGTATGCAAGTTTTAATTTGTTCTAATTTTGTCCTCTAATTAAAATTAGTCATCTGTGCTACTTTTCATTTCGATCCTTATTCTTTTAATTTTATCAACCATTACACTTTATTGTTTTTTTTAAATTCCTTTATTGTTTTTCGGTCCTAGAGTTTTGATTTATTTTATTTTTGTCCTACGATTGGAATTAATTATATGTTTTATTTTTTATTTTGGCACTTATTCTTTTAATTTTTTATTTAATATTTTTTTCCTTTGGTTTATTGGTCCTTCTTGGACAATGTTTATTTTTTGTCCATATTTATACATTTTTGCTTTTAGTTTTTGTTTTTAATTTTTGTCATTTTATTTTTTGTTGGAGTTTTATTTTTATTCGGTTCTGTTCTAAAATTTTATTTTATGTTGGTTACACTGTATTTTATTTTTAAAAATTCCTTTATTGTTTTTCGGTCTCAAGGTTTGATTTGTTGCAGTTTTGTCATTCAATTGGAATTAATTATATATGTTGTTTTTTATTTTGGCACTTATTCTTTTAATTTTTTTATTTAGTATTGATTCCTTTGGTTTTTTCAATTCTTCTTGGACAATGTTTATTTTTTGTCCGTATTTATTTATTTATACTTTTAGTTTTTGTTTTAAATTTTTATCATTTTATTTTTTATTGGGGTTTTATTTTTATTCAGTTCAATTCTAAAATTTAATTTATGTTCGTGATCATTTTAAAATTAATATTGCTCCATTTTTCCCTTTGTTTTTTTTTTTATATATATATATATATATATATTTTTTTTTGTTTCTCGGATCAAATGATTTTATGATTTTATTGTTTGCGGAATAATAATGATAAATTTAGTGTTTATTTTTTCATTGTTTTTGTAAAAATAATTTGCTTTTTTTTTTAATTTTTCAGGGCAATTTAATGATTTTAACTGTTTGAGCAGTAATGTTGATAATAATTTTAACTGTTATAGTAATGATAATGATGGTAACGTAGGGATGGATTTTCAATTTATGTTTTCTTTTTTTTTTGGAGATAGAAAATTAACTACTTAATTTTTTTATTTAATTATTACAAGTGTTTTTACAATTTATATTTTGTTTATTATGTTTAATTTAAATTAAATTATAAAATGAACTAATCTTAATACAATGAATTCAATAATTCAAATACTAAACCTTCTTTCTTTTTAAATGACAATGATAAATTTATACTGATTATTTTATTGAAAATAGATAAATTTATATCCATATATTTTATAGAAAACTTGGACATCACAGGATTTTTCTACAAATTTATTATTTTGCCCAAATTTATATTATAATAAAAAAATCTCACGCAATTAATTTTTTTTTTCATTGAAAAAATATGGTTCCAACCGCGACAAGGCACGGGGGCAATAGCTAATACTAGCTGGATTGCCCGCACTACGTTGCGGGCATAGTGTGGACAGAACAAATAATCCTCATAACTGTTGAGATTAAGATATAATATTTTAGTATGTAAAATTTGATATAATGAAAAAGATCAATATCTTTTATTATAATAATAGTAAATCAAAGTCTTAACTTCTTAAATTATCATCACCATCACTGTCAAAACAATAAACATTATTTAACAAATCTCAGAGAAAAACCAAAAAAAAATAATAAAAAAGCACGTAAGAACAAAAACCTAAAATTACTATTATTATTCTTAATATTTATATTATTATTGTTTTAATAACGGGAAGAAAACAAAATTAAATCAAAGGCTTAAAAAAACTTTAAGAACATGAACAAAAGAGCAAATGAAAAAAATAAAATAAATGAAAAAAACAATAAAAATTATTGACTGGAAAAAAAATTATTTGACCTGAAAATTTATAAAAAAAAATATTACACTACTTTGCGGGCTGAGTAAAAAGTTTGTATAACTATTAAAAGAATAAAAATTATCAAATTATCCCGAGAGAAAAAAAACTTAAAAAACATTAACAAAAGAGTAATTAAGAGAAAAACATTATTATTATTATTATGCTAATAATGAAAAAAAATAAAAGACTAAAAAAATCATAAGAACTTTAACAAAAAAATCAAACAAAAAAATAAAATAAAAATTATCAGGTAAAAAAAGTCATATGACGTAAAAATAAAAAAGCAAAAAGAAAAAAAAAACTAAAAGAAATAAAAAAAAAATACAAATATCAATTTCCAAATGATCATAGATATAAAATAAAATTTAAGAACTATTTTTTTTTTGAAAAAAATATACCAGCCCAACAAATATGAAAATAAAATAAAAATTAAAAATCAAAGCTAAGCACACTTATATATATATATATATATGGACAAAAGTAAGGATTATTCTTGAAATTAAAAGAAATAAAGGGATTAAAATGAAAAATTAAAAGTAATAGGGCTGAAATGAACATTAAATATAAAGGGATTAAAATCCAAAATTAAAAGTATAAGGGCCGAAATGAAAACATCAAAGTCTTAAAATCTAAGAATATAATTACCATTACAACTAAAACAATAAAAATTATTAAATTATTACGATGAAAAAATAAAAAACATAAAAAAAAAAGCAAAGAAAAAAAACTAATATTATTATTCTTATTGAGTTAATAATTGGAAAAAAATCAATCAAAGAAAAAAAAATGTCAATAAATTGTTTTTAAAAAAAAAGAAAAAAAAAAGAAAAAAATAAAAAAAACGTCAAAATAAATAAAAAAATTAAAACAATTAAATTAAATAAAAATGAAAAAAAAAACATAACTGAAAAGATAAGTGAAAAAAAAGTGAAAAAAAAACGAAATAAGAAAAAACGTCAAAATAAATAATAAAAAAATAATCAAATTAAATAAAAATGAAAAAAAAAACATAACTGAAAAAAAAAAGCAAAGAAAAGAATAATGCGCGCTTGGCAGGGGTCGAACCCCTGCCAAGCGCGCCTCCCTCTTAAGGCACGCCTGTGCCTCCAGTAAGCCACATGTATTTCTCTGTCTTTTTTTGTGATACAATATATAAATAGTATATTTACTGTTCAAAAAGCAAAAACGAAAAAAAAAAACACTGTTGAAATCCACAGTGTTTTCACTAAAAATGAACAGTGAATTCCTGAGCTCTTTTAGTTTATTCTATAATGTGTTATATATATATATATATATATATATATATAAACACTAGTCATTTGCCTTGCATTTCACCGCAAAAGGAAAACATTTTTTGCCTTCTTTTAAAATATGTAATTTTTTGTTTTGCATTTTAGTCCTTATTCTTTTCTTTTTTAGTTTAGTTTTGATCCCTTTAATTTTTTTCAGTCTTTTTGAGATAGATTTTTTTTTTGTTCGTATTTATATATCTATACTCTTAGTTCTAAATTTTAATTTTTATTGCTAGTTATCTATATATTAAACACTACTTGCATTAAAAATCAAGGTAAGTTGAGCTTTGGTGACGTGAAATATGAGTGAAACTCTCTTTTATGCAGGTATAGTGAATGTTCTGTTCTTAGTGATCTGTTATCTTTGTGTGTTTTTTTCATTTGTTTTGTCTACGTGTAACTTTGTATATTTTTAGTTTAAAATAATTTTTATTTAAAAACAAATAATTATTTTATTATTTTTTAAGATTTGTTCTTGATATTATTATATTAAAAGTATTTCATAACACTGAGATTAAAATAATTTGAAATTAAATAAATCTTAGTTCAATTTTTATATATATCTTAATACGTTAATATTAAACAAGTATCAAAATATATAATTAGCGTAACAAATTTTTAATAAAAATACTTTAAAAATAATCATTATTTTCAACACCTTGTCCATAATAAAATTAATATATAAAAAAACTAAATAATTGATTTTTTAAGGTAAACAAGAAAGAAAATAACACATTAACTTAGTTTGTGTTTGATAGTCTGGTAATGTCTTATAACAACAACAACAACAACATCAATATTTTTTTTTATTGTTTTTGGTTTTATTTTCAATCATGATAATAAAAAAATAATAATTCAAGTAATTTATCATTCAGTTTTGTATTTATTAATAATTAAGTTTTGTAACTTCTCTACATATAATATTTTAAATCTAATATCCCGGATTAATGATTTGAAATTTTTTTATGACTCAATATGGTTTTAATTTTTTTACCTTATTTCTTTAAAATTATATGACCTTACATTAGTATTAAACAAAAAAAATATTAAACAACAAATTTTATTATAATCCAAGCGATTTTAATAATTACATTCATAATGGTAACAGTACAAATTTTGAATATGTCCTTTAATTTTGTCCTTTAACTTTTTTCATTTATTCTTCAAATGAAATTATAAATATTTTTTATGTTGATAATATTTTTTTTGCCTTCAATCAGACGAATAACAATTGAAATAATTTATTATCCGATGTTGTATTTGTAACAGCCCATTTTTTTTTATATATATAGACCCACACATGGTACCGGAAATCAGCTAACCTGATTACCTCACATCATCGAGATACTATCCATACAATCAACATTTCATTAAAAGGGGATCTTATATAAACATGTAATATTATGGTTGCATAATCATAAATTCATATTAAAAATATACATTCATAGACATGAGTTTGCATTCCTATCCTACCAATAGCCATTACAAATTTACACGAAAGGGTCTAATAAAAGTTATGTGTTCAGTACATTGATTCATACAAAATACATTATGACTTAGAATGCATCTACATGATTCCTTGCAAAAGTAGGTTCCCGTGTATCGGGTTCCCTAGACATCTCGTGGATGTGACGTTCCTGCAGCAGTACAAATCATTTAAGAGATTCTAATTACTTAATGATATTAATAATAATGATGACTAAATGGTCTGATAGTTAAATGAGGCATCAACGTTTATATTTTCCTCTTGTATTTAGTACAACTAACTTGTAATGGAATATATATACACTAATTTTGCAATCAACCATAATCTTAAACCCGTCTATCCTCATAAGGCATCATTTGCTGAAGTTAACCGTTCACTCACTCCGGTCATCCTTTTCGGATACCATTAGTCAAAGCTAATCGATTGTTCGTCCCGGTCATCCATTCGGATGCCATTAGCCAAAACTAATCATTCTTTTGTCCCGATCATCCATTCGGATGCCATTAGCCGAAGCTAATCAATCATTTATCCCAGCCATCCTTTCGGATGCCATTAGCCGAAGCTAATCATTCTTTTGTCCCGGTCATCCATTCGGATGCCATTAGCCGAAGCTAATCAATCATTTATCCCGGCCATCCTTTCGGATGCCATTAGTCGAAGCTAATCATTCTTTTGTCCCGGTCATCCATTCGGATGCCATTAGCCGAAGCTAATCAATATTTGTCAACCTTTAAGCATTCGCCAAACTAATATAGATTCTAACACAATAGGGTAATATTCATGTTAAAGTATTTCCTCATTCAACGAATGAAAAAGGAAGGTGCAAATCACCTACCTGCTCCGCCTGTGGGATGTTCTTGCCTTGACGATGGTCCAGTTCCAACCGCACCACCTATGACATCAATGATCATAATTCAGTACATTTGTATTTTTGAATCACATTCATCACCACACATTTTCAAGAATTCATATGTTCACATTCAAGTGTCCACTTTTCACACCATCATACCATGAAATTCTTACTAACATTTAATTCGTTTCTGCCGAGGAGGCTATCGTAGAAATCGGCAGTGAGAACTGGTCCTCAAACAATAACATGTCTTAAAACAGTAACAGGTCGCAAACAATAACAGGTTCAGAAACAGTAACAGGTCCTCAAACCATAACGGGTCTTAATCAATAACAGGTCCTGAAACAGTAACAGGTCCTCAAACCATAACAGGTCTTAAACAATAACAGGTCTTGAAACAGTAACAGGTCCTCAAACCATAACGGTCTGAAACAATAACAGGTCCTGAAACAGTAACAGGTCCTCAAACCATAACGGTCTGAAACAATAACAGGTCCTGAAACAGTAACAGGTCCTCAAACCATAACGGGTCTTAATCAATAACAGGTCCTGAAATAGTAACAGGTCCTCAAACCATAACAGGTCTTAAACAATAACAGGTCCTGAAACAATAACAGGTCCTCAAACCATAACGGTCTGAAACAATAACAGGTCCTGAAACAGTAACAGGTCCTCAAACCATAACAGGTCTCAAATAATAACAGGTCCTGAAACAGTAACAGGTCCTGAAACAGTAACAGGTCCTCAAACCATAACGGGTCTTAAACAATAACAGGTCCTGAAACAGTAACAGGTCCTCAAACCATTACAGGTCTTAAACAATAACAGGTCCTGAAACAGTAACAGGTCCTCAAACCATAACAGGTCGCAAACAATAACATGTCTTAAAACAGTAACAGGTCGCAAACAATAACATAACCCCAACATATATACACTGTCATCAAATTCCAACAAAACACATACCTTGGAACCATCAATTTCAGCATAAAATCCTTTAACAATTCACAACAAAACACAGACATGCATGCCAGCCCACCCCATAGTTAAAGTCAACCCTCTTTCGTGATTTGGTATTTCCCTTTTTCTTTGTTCTCCTAGAAATTTTCAGTTTTCTTTACAGCTAGCTTAGATCAATTTCCTTAGGGTTTTCTTCCTTATTTCTTTTTAGGTCTTAAGGAGAAGAGGAAGGAAGTTTCATGACCCATACCTTTCGAATCTAACTAAGTTTGACTATTCTTTCTCTTCTCCTACTGGTTCTCCTTCTTTTTCCTCTCACGTTTTCCAGCCCTCTTTTTCCTTTCCTCTGGTAGTTGTCCAATCTTCTCTCAAGGTCCCAACTTTCCCTCACACTTACACAAAGCACTCACTACTGGTTTGGTTTAGGGTTTTGTTGTGGAAGAGAAAGGGAAAACGACGTGCAGCTGCCGTTTTGAGAAAAGAATGAATCGTTCTCTCTCTCCGTCCTTATATTTATACTCCCCATACAATGAGGTGGGTTGTTTGGGATTTGGTTTGGATATGTTCTTATCCCTGTTTTGCTCTATCTAAAACCGATTTTACCCCTTCTTTTTTTTTTTCTAAAACAAAACTGCGTCATCAATTCAAATATATATATATATTTTCTCTTGGGTGTTTACAGTATTTGTTAGGAATGATTTTTTACAGCTTCTCTAAATATAATGGTTCAAATCTAATAATTTATCATTCAATGTTCTGTTCGTTAAAAATCCTATAACTCAATGTTGTATTTATTTTTTAGCTTATTTATTTAAAATTATATTATTTAACATTAATGTTAAACACAAAGAGTTTTCCTATGATTATTTTTTTTGACATTACCTAATAAAAATTCTGTCTAGATTGATTATATTCGCTTAGATGTATAACATCATAAACAAATCTAGCACCATTAACATTTTTTTACATGTTAAAAAATCTAGTACGATATTGCCTAGGTTTACATTCTTCTTTAATATTTTTATTAAAATCATATAAATTTTAATTAGTATTATTATCATTAATTTTTTGTCATTATTAATATTTTTCATATTAATTTATAAGTTATTGTTATTATTATCATTCAAGCCATAATTATTAACATCATAAGCACTATAACCATTACAATAAATTACAATTGCTATTATCATTATGATTAGCAATGTCACTATTAGTACCATGACTATAATACCTAGAATTATTATTATTATTACTGTTAAAACAATAAAAAATTATTAAATTACCTTAGAATAAAAAAAAAGCAAGAAGAAAATTAAAATATTATTATTGCGTAAAAAATGGAAATAACAAAATTACCCCGAAGAATAAAAAAACTTAAAAACTTTACAAAAGAGTAAACAAAAAATATTATAAATGAAAAAATATATTATTAGCTAAAAAAAATCATTTGAATTGAGAATAAATAAAAACAAAAAAGGGAAAAAAAGAAATATCAATTTTCAAATAATCACCAACAAAAGATAAAATAATAAAAATCAAAACTAAGAGCATATACATATAAATATGGACAAAAAAAGACTATTTTAGAAATATATAAAAAAAGAAATTAAAATCAAATCAAAAATTAAAAGTATAAAGACTGAAATGAAAACAAAATATATGATCAATTTCAACTGAATGACAAAATTCAAAAAATTCAAACTTCTATGTTGAAAATATTCAGGCATTTAAAACCAAACCTTAAATTAAAAGAATAAGGACCGAAATGAAAACAAAATATATAATCAATTTCAATTGAAGAAAAAGACTGAAATAAATCAAAACTTCTATAACAAAAATCAGGACCAAACAAAATAATAAAACTAGGAGGGACTAAACTGAAAACACCATAAGCCTAGGAGACTTCCGTGTAATTTAAGTCGTAGGAGAGAGAAAAGGAAAAAGAGAACAATTGACCAATATCATGTTTTCGAACACCATGAGACGACACACGTACCACCATGTGTAAGAAAACATGACAGAGCATCCAATGAGACGGTGGATGGACATTTGTCCCCACCACGCGATGCCACACGCTCCGTTTGAAAAGAGCGTAAGGAAGAAAATCGTCAGCGCGTCCAGCTGACGCGCCCACAATATTTTGCAAAAAAATAATAATTTAGAAAAAAATAAAATTACCTAAACACCCCTACAAAACTCTTGGATTTTATCTATTCTGAGGGCATATCCGTATATGTACTGTTAAAAAATATTTGAAAAACCAGAAACACTCTCACTGACAACTATTTTTATCTTATTTGAAGGCAATATGGTTATTTTATTGTTCACAATAGTGTAAAAAATTAAAAATACCCGTGGGTAGTTAATTTTTTGTTGTCTGTTGGCGGGAGTAAGAATATTACTATACAAAAAATTCAGAAAAGACTCAAATACTCCCAAACAATCAGAGAATGCTAACCGGTCCATGGAAAAGGCTAAAATGCCCCAGAGTCCAATAATTAAATTTTCATGTATCGAGGAGCAAAATGATAATTGTACTATTTTAATCCACAGTACTCTGTGTTTATTGTAAGTTTATAACAAATAAAACCCCATACGGTTTACCTTTTTATTATATATATATATATATAACAATTGTAAGCTTTATTACCTTCTTTTTAATCTAATGGGACGAAGTAGATTGATTTATCATATTTCACATTTTAACATGTATAGTAAAAACACTTTGTTGCCCTTAAAAATTAAAATATCAACTTTTCATTCAGCGGCTTTTGTGTATTTTCTCGTTTATTGCTTAGTAAAATGATGTTTGCAACTTCAAAGCTGAATTATTTATTTTAATCAAGTTATGAATTAACTTTATCATTATTTAAAAATATTTATTTATTTTATAAAAAAATCCACTCCAATAATATCGTATAAGATTACATGATATACCTAACCAACTAGTAGGTGATCTAGCGATAAAATTTTATGATTAAGAGATTTGTTTTCTTTGTAGTTTCGAATTCGAGTCATGTGGTTGTTAATATGATGACTACTAAAGATTTATATGGTCGTTTATTTCAGGACTTGTGAAATTAATTGAGGTATACGCAAACTAACCTGAAAATCCATGTTAATAAAAAAAAAATGTCCCCTCACATCATAATAACTAATATATGAATAGTTCCACTTAAAATCATCATGTTAAAACTCTGAGCATATTGGAATAAAAGTTTAGGAATTAAGAATCAAGGATAGAGTTTATCCAAAAATAATAAGAAGGATAGAGAAAAGGTTATTGGAATAAAAGCTTCCTTGTGACGGAAGCTTCTCAAATGCTTCTAGAGAGACCCAAAGACAGTGGCTTCCAAATACATTTCTCTAAAATGACATTGCAAAACATCTGAACTGGATGTTGCAGAATCTGGTTCGACGAAGACTTGAAAGTCAAGATCGGATTTTGCCATAGTCAAGTCATGGCTTACGGTTAGATATCCTTTAATTAATATTAATGGTATATGATCGAAGATTAGATCTCGAGGATGCGCTATCATGGAATAAAGAACTCTGGTCTATTGTATTTTAAAATAAGTTTCACTCTGGTCCCTGGAATTTTAAGAGAAAATATTTTAGTCAATTAATGTTTTATTTTTATTTACGGCGCTGTTCTTATTTGAAAGATTTAGCGATGTAATATACTAGGTTTGTGGCTTGGTTTTTAGACAACTTTCATCATTGTTAAGCCCAGCAACCAAAGGCATATATATACCAGGCCTCCGGAATTGCACTTCATGGAAAGATTGTTTTTGATGTGAAGTTTTTTAACGATTTCATAACCAATACGGAAATAAGAAAAAAAGGTGAGGAAAAAGAAGCAACAGCTTTCTTGGCTATTTAAAAAACATGGATGATATTGGAACTTTAAGTTAATTACAGGGGTAACATTGAATGATTTTAAATGATGATTGTAGAAGTAGAACAATTTATGAATCTCATGGGATAAATAAAAGAGAAAACCAAAAGTACTGGTGGTCCTATTCGAAATCATTGTGGGCACGCAGCAAGGGTGACTGGTTTTTCTTGCTAATTGCTTTGTTTCTTCAAGTTCATTCGATCGTGGTAGGCGAGCTGCGGGCTTTCAGAAGATGAATATATTAACTTTACACTGAAGTTCACAACACAGAACAGAAAATTAGCAATTGAAAACCTGCAAGCATTTTCTCAGGCACAATGTTAAGAATTAGAAATTGGGGAAGAACAGAGAAGAAGGAAGAAAACAGATTTTATCCCATAACTTATACCATACGAAACATGAACTTAAACAGGCCACAACCAAACAACATAGATGCTAAACAAGAGGTGGAATCCAAATACCAGGAGAGCTTTCGCAACTCCTTTCACACATTCTGACTTTTTCATCAAGGAATTATTCAATCCGTGCAACTTCCCCAACCATGACTCCCGTCACTCGCAAGGCATGAGAGGCAAGCTTCTTATTTCACATTGTACCGGGAAAAAAAAAACAAATTGAGGAGGTCTTCTAGATGTAAGGTTTTCAGTGAAGGCGCCTGCATAGAGTAACACCATCACCAATGGAAACTTGGGAAATCTCTAATCGGGGATCGGAGCTTATTAGTTCATTGAATTCCATGATGGCTGTCCTGATAGCCCTCATATGCTCTGGCACCTCATCTTCTTCTTTTGCTACAAAGCCATACCACAGTGTGTTATCGTAAGCAATCATCCCTCCAATTTTAACCAGTTTCAATAACTGCTCATGATAATGCTTGTTGTTAGCCTTATCAGCGTCCACGAATGCATAGTCAAATTCTGGCTGCGTATCCTGAAACGAATCCAAAATTAAACACAAACAGGTAACCGAATGGAATAGAAACATAAAAGTTTAATGGCTTGCGAAATTGAAAAACGTACATTGTTTAGCATTTCATTTAAAACAGAGATGGCATCTGCTTGAATGAACTTGATTTTATTCTCCATGCCAGCCTTTTGAATGAATGGTAATCCAACTTCATAAGCTTCTCGATCTATGTCTATCGCTGTTATCTGCAGGGCACAAACCAGTCACTGATCTAATCATCTAAATACACGATCACTAATTAATTCTTTCATATTATTTTCTCCTTTTTTTTGGTTTCTGCTAACGAGAGGTAAGAGAGGGCTTGCGGTAAATCGATCATTGAAGCCATTAATGGCGCGGATCATGTAGAGCATGGGCCAATATATATATATTTTGAATGCGAGGAAACCCACTCTCCAGAAAATATATTTTATGGGCTCAGATGAGCGAGTAAAATCTTGATTGTTCCAGACTTTTACAAAGATTGCATGCTCTGACTCGAACTCGAGACCTACTACACAGATCACAAGCCTTTTGGCTTCACGACACGGGCTTGAGCCAATATATATATGCTGAAACATGAAAGCAATTGATGTTCTTCACAAATTACCTACCTGGCTTTCATTAGGCAAGGCGAGTGCAGTGGAAAGGAGAGAATAGCCTGTAAAGACACCAATCTCCAGAGTCCTCTTGGGATTCATTATTCTCATAAGCATCGATAGGAAACGCCCTTCATCCACTGGTATAGCAAGCCTACTTCTGCAACATAGCAAATGTCAAATTGCTTGCCCATTTTATTTTTTTATCTAATTTCTTACTTATTTTCTACACAACTCACTGTTCATTCGCAACTCTCTATGTTATACTTACCCCACCGAAAGCGTAATTGTTTTTGTAAGAACCACACTCATTTCTAATAATATCACTTACAAGCTGCCATATTTTTTTGCCGTTTCTTCTCGTAGCCCCTTTAGGTGCTCATGCTCTCCAGGATAGGCGCTAGTTTCGAAGATGTACTATCATAAATGGGAGAAGTAAGGTCATTAATTTGAACAAATTAAGAAGAAAAGAAAATAATTAAGAGCTACTTGAATAAAATAAAATGTTTCTTGAGGCTTAAACTCCTCTCAATCAAGGATTGTATTTAATAAGCGCCCAAAATTAACTACAGCAATTAAGAAAAATAATTTTCAATCATGCTCTGAAAAAGAAACAAGCAATCGTTGCATTTCATATGAGGTTTTTTTTAGCAATGGAAGAATAGCCCGGGACAGTGGAAACGGGGATATCAACCATTGGATCAAAAGAACTTTCACAGTGAGGGCAACCATTTAAAGGATGAAATGATTTGTAGGGATCTTTGTTATCATTTTTATTTTTTATTTTAAAAAAAAAACTTGCTTAAAAAAAACAATTGTTGATTTAAAAATTTAGTTAATGGTTATTGGTTTATTTTTTTCAACAAAAAATTCAAACGAGTGTGTTGCAAAATACCAAACTTTCCCGTAATTAATCTAAATTCTCAAGTACTAACATTGTCAAACCATGTGTATATCCTCATCTGGTTCCTGTCAAAAACCTCTTATAGCGATCTAACCGTTATTTTGTTGCTGGTAGATGTGGTCAAATTTAGAGCAGAGTTATTCCAATTTAGAAATCTGAAACATGAACTACTTGTCTGAAAACGATATTGATTTATGTTTAGTAGATAGCCATGCCTACGTGGAGAATATATACGGCAGTTTGTTCTTCCTTATTTACTTGTCCTTAACAAATATTGTGCTTTGTATTACAAGAAAAAAATGGCTTCCAAGAGATTTCTTGCTTGTGTGTTCTTGGAATTTTTTCTTGACTGTCATGTGTTGGATCATTAATCTAACGTTGGGCTTATATGAGAATAATTATGTGTTTGTGGACTATTAAATAAAATAAAGCCTAATTAAAAATGATTTGCTAAATATTTTTAGGCAATTGAGTTTTTTGGTGTATCTAATAGGGTGTGAGCCTTTAATGTGTAGAGATTTAAGAGTTATTCTAATTTTAGTGATGAGCTAAAATAGGAATATCAAAGGATGAGAATGTCAAAAGGCATGAATACCAAAAGGTACCTGGTTATCTATATATATGGTAATGGTCCCCAGATTACATACGTGTTACTTCATTCTCATTTTGACATCCTATCATTAGAGAGAAAATAAGGTTAAGGTAGAGAGAATCAAAGGACTCTCAAAGGAGAACGTGTTAATCTGAAAGGTCATCCGTACGACTCTAGAGAGCGACTTTCGGATATGGATTCAGGTACGCTTCCGCTTTATTATTTATACGTTCTTGATAATTCGACATGAATATTTCTATATATTATGAAATTTAGTTCTAACAAGTGGTATCAGAGCCACTTTATGTTGAATTATTAAGAAAAGATGCAATAGTTTTTATGCTTTTGTATTTTGATTATTTAATTACATAACTAGTGCTGGGTTGCCAGCGTTGGTAAAGGTAATTAACTGGAAGCCTGTAGGCTACCAGTGCAAAGAAAAGATTAATTGGCATCCCGTAGGCTGTCAGTGTAAACTATGTATAATCATAACCAGTGCTAGCTTGACAGCTAGCGCTGGTGAGAGAAATTAAAAACTGGCAGCGGCTGCTAATGTAGAATACATAACCAGCGCTAGTGAAGGCATTAAACTAGTAGCGTATGGGCTACCAGTGTATGGAAACAACCAGCGTTGACTTACCAGCACTGGTGAAGGAATTCACCAGCAGCCCTTAGGCTGTCAGTGACTAGTGTTGGCCATTGCCAACACTGTTGAGAAAAAAAAGAAGGGAAAAATTGAAACGATAAGGGGCAGTTGTTACAAATCTATGTAATAGATGCTAGGGCCTTTAAGAAGATAATTAAGTGGCAGCTGTTACATTTATTGTTACGGCTGCAACAATAATTCATTTGATAGGGGTTGTAACCCCTGGGGCTACCTCTTCACAAGCCCTAACGGGCTTGTTGCAGTATTCTTTTGGGCTGTGGGCTACGACACACAACAAATAAACAAGAGTTGTGGGCTTTAAGCCCACACAAAATATTTTGGACTATGGGCTTCAACCCATAGAAAGTTATAGCCCACAACTAGATTATACGATCTAGAGCATGCTAATTTAGGATTCGAGTTGGCCCGACCTGGTCCAGCTGTACAGGTCAATAATCAAAGTCAACATTTGACTTTGACTTTGTTAAAAAAATGGAGCAAATTTATTTTTCAAATATTGGTTATTGATATATTTTGCAATGAATTAATTAAAATAATATGTCACCAAATTGACCTCTCTTGTGGAGATTAATTTCATTTTGAAATATAAATGGTTATGTGTATGCATTTTATATTAATATTGACGGCCCCAAAGGAAGGTCGATATTTAAAGGAAAAGCATGTGCATATGTAGTAATCAACATGTGATGATTATTTGGTTTTCATGTGAATAATTAATCGACCCAAAGGACAATTTTTTTGACATATTCTTATTATCAATGTTTGATTACTACATTAAGATATCACTTACAAATTAATCTTTTATCCAAAGATAAACTGTTAATTCTCCACCACCCCTTACGGATGAGAGTACTTCTGATGAAAAGAGGGATATGGAAAGATGGGAGAAATAAAATTGCATGTGTATGATGATCATGAAGAGAGCCATTCCAAAAGCATTTAAGGGCACAATGTCTGATCAAATCACTACAGCTAAGAAATTCTTTGCCAATATTGAAAAGAGATTTGTCAAGAATGAAAAGGCTGAAATTGATACGCTCTTGACAAGTCTCATTTCAATGAAGTATACGGGCAAAGGCAATGTGAGGGAGTACATCTTGGAGATGTCTCATCTTGCTTCCAAGCTAAAAGCACTTCAACTTTAACTCTCTTGCTAGTGCATCTAGTTTTAATATCCCTTCCGACACAATTTAACCAGTTTAAGGTGAGCTATAACTACTAGAAAGAGACTTGGTCTCTTAATGATCTCATCTCACATTGTGTTCAAGAAGAGAAAAGGCTTAAACAAGATAAGACGGAGAGTGCTCACTTAGCCTCTACCTTTAAAGACAAAGGAAGGAAAATAAAGAATAATAAGGAAGCTGCGAGTACAGTAGCTCAAAAGAAATAATTAATGAAATCACATGATTCAGTAGGTACTAGTTATTTCTTTTGTGGTACTGAAGGTCATAAAAAGAAGCAATGCACCACCTATCACGTTTGGCACTAAGAAAGGTATGCTTCTTGCTTTGGTTTGTTCTAAAGTTAATTTAACTTCGGTACCTAGACATATGGTGGTTAGATTCTGGTGCAACAACTCACATCAATGTGTCTATGCAGGGTTGCTTGAGTTGCTGAAAGCCAAATGATGTTGAAAGATACATCTATGTAGGCATTGACAAGACGGTTCAAGTTGAGACAATTGGAAAATTTAGATTATTGTTAAAGACTAAACTTTATTTGGATCTTGATGAAACTTTTATTTTATCGTCTCTTAGATTAAATTTGATTTCTATTTATGTTTTGGACAAATCTGATTACTCTTGTTCATTCGAAAATGGAAATTTAGTTGTTTTATGATTCTAAATTATTTGGTTCTGGTTTTTATCTGGCTACGATAATCTCTATTTGATTGATATCATTGCTTCATTTAATGAACCCCTGTAATTAAGTACAAGAGATACCAAAATAAAATTAATTGGTGAGAATTCAGGTGTATTATGGAACAAAAAATTAGGTCATATCTCTAAAAGGATAATAGAAAGACTTATGTCAGATGAAATTCTCGATCCTTTAGATTTTACAAATTTTGACATTTGTGTTAATTGTATTAAGGGTAACAAACCAATATAAGGAGATTTGTAGCCAACAAGACTTTGGACATCTTAGAACTAATACATACGGATACGGATATTTATGGGCCATTCCCTACGGTCGCTTGGAATGGTCAACAATATTTCATAATGTTCATAGATGATTTTTTCAGATATGGTTACGTATATCTCATAAGTGAAAAATCACAGTCACCAGATATGTTTAAAAGTTATAAAGTTAAAGTTGAAAACCAACTCAGCAAAAGGATTAAAAGCGTCAGATCTGATCGTGGTGGTGAGTACTATGGTAGATATGACAGTTAAGGAGAACAACGCCCAGGACCATTTGCTAAATTTCTAGATTAAAGCGGTATCGTCCCACAGTACACTTTGCCGAGTTTGCCCAATATGAATGGTGTTGCTGAAAGACGAAATAGAACGCTTAAAGACATGGTACAAAGTGTGATTAGTCATTCTACCTTACCAGAATCACTTTGGAGAGAAGCACTTAAGACTGCAACATATATCCTTAATTGAGTTCCAACTATAGCCACTACCAAACCCCTTTATGTACTTTGGACAAGTAAGAAACCTAGTCTAAAACACTTGCATATTTGGGGATGTCCAACTGAGGCAAGGACTTGTAGGCCTAATGAAAGGAAACTGGACTCTAGGACAGAAAGTTGCTATTTTATTGGATACTCGGAAAGATCCAGGGGATACAAATTTTATGATCCCACAACTAAGTCGATTTGTAAGACGGGAAATGCCCAATTCTTTGAGGATGTCGAGTTTGCGGGAGGTGATAAAGATAAAGACTTTGTCTTTGAAAAGGAATATATTGATATTCCCATAGGTGTTGTCAAGATTCTATTTCTGAGCATGTTCAAGACACAACGAATTAAGACAATTTCAAAGTACCTCATATTCAAGAAATTGTTCTAGAAAAACAACCTTGAGCACCTCTAGAATCTATGTTATTAAGAAAATCCACTAGAGAGAAGAGAAATGCAATATCAGACGATTACATTATATTTCTCCAAGAACATGAGGTAGATATTGGAGTGATGGAAGATGATCCTATCAACTTCCATCAAGTCATTGAAAGTTCTAACTCTCAAAAGTGGATTTATGCTATGAATGAGGAGATTAAGTCAATGAAAGATAACAACGTGTGAGATCTTGTCCCATTACCTGAAAGTGTGAAACCCATTGGATGCAAATGGATATTTAAGACCAAAAAAGATTCGAAAGGTGATGTGGAGAATTGCAAGGCACGTCTTATTGCAAAGGACTTTAGACAAAAAGAAGGTATCGACTATAAAGAGATTTTCTCTCTGGTATCTTCGAAAGACTCTTTCAGAATTATAATGGCATTGGTGGCACATTTCAATATTGAGTTACATCAGATGGATGTAAAGACAACGTTTCTCAATGGTAACATTGATGAGACGATCTACATGTTGCAACCAAAAAACTTTGTGTCTGGAGACCGAAAGAATATGGTTTGTAAACGTAAGAAATTGATCTATAGACTCAAACAAGTATCTCGACAATGGTATTTCAAGTTTCATCAAGTGATCATCTCGTTCGGTTTTGAGATGAATTTGGTAGATGATTGTATACCACAAGTTATGTGGGAGCAAATATATTTTCCTGGTTTTATATATCGATGACATATTGCTTGCCAACTGTCATAACCCAATTTCTGGGTCAATCCCCCAAAATCTACCCCAAAAATAACAAAAATAAAATAAATAAGGTCGGCGCTGGTAGAAAAATCAATGTAAATTTTTGTTTTTGTTTTCGAGAGTCCGATCGTATCTCTTTTATACCAAAGATAGAGAAAAGCACATATTTTAGGGCAAAATTAATTTATCATTTAATAAATTTGTGTAAAAATAAGTCAAAAAGCATAATTATATTTTATAGGCCAATTTGATTTAATCATGGGCCAATTTAAAAGTATAATTATGTTTGGGAATTAATTTAGGATCCAATTGAAGGATTTAATTAAGTGCAAGGACTTCATTACACTTTAAATTGGTCGAATTAATTTTATTAAGGGCTTAATCAGTGAAAACTCAAGTTATGGAGCTTAATTCGGGTTCAATTGAGAAGTTTGGAGTTTTCAGAGACTGAATTGAATTTTTTCCAAGCCAATTGTGCGAAATCAGGGGTCCAATTGAAAATAATTGAGAGTTTAATGGTCAATTGAGAGTCAAATAGCATAAATTGGAAACCAGGGACCAAAATAAAAAAGGCGCGCAAATTTAAGGCTAACATTGAATTTTGATAGGGATACAATTGCACAAAATTAAAAGTTTAAAACTAATTGGGGGTGCGATTGCACCAATTAAAAATTGAGGGACCAAATTGTATTTTACACTCTCTCCCAAAATCATCACATGTGACTGCACTGTTCAATCACCTGAACAAGTGCAGGCACGCCCCTGCCTCTTTAGTTTCAGGTGAAGAGGCAACCCAACGCTTTCGCTGCACGCAAAGGGCAGTCGAAGGGTTGCCTCCCACCTATAAATACCTGCATGCACGAATAGAGAAGGAGGAGCGTTACAGAGGAGAGCTTGAAAATAGGACAAAAAAAACAGAGAAAACGAGAGATTCTGAGAAAAATTTGCAGAGAATTTGACAAAGAAAAGCAAGCAAAAACAGAGAGTTATCACACAAAAAATCACCATCATCCCTCATTTTCCTCGGTAACCAACTCTCTCTCCCTCTCTCTTGGTTTGAAAGCCTTTTCTCTCTCTAAAACCAGTCCGGTCAAGCTCTCTCTCTCCCCACCATTAACGGCTAAACGACCACCCAACACCATCCTCATCACCACTGTAAGCTTCCCCTCAACACCGGCGGCCCATCCACGATCCCAGGCGACGGAAATAGAGGCAGCAGCAGTTACTGCAACGTAAGCCGACGCCTTCCAACGCCTCCTCCGGCCACCACAGACCACCGTTGTCGACGCCACCACCACTAGGACAACCACGTCGACCTCCTCTACCCAACGATACTAACAGGTACATCTCTCGTCACACTTGAAAAATCACTGTTCATTCATCTTCTTCCTCTCGTCGCCTGCATGCAGTGGGCCCATCGAGGCTAGACTGTCAGCCCAGCCTGGCAAGAGTGGGCTATCAGTCTGGCCCATCAGGGCTGGACTGTTAGCCCACAAATTTTTCTTTTTCATTATTTTATTTTATTTTTACTTTATTTTATTTTTAAAAAATAAAAAATATAAAAATACAAAAATTAAAAAACATAAAAAAAGATTTTGTTTTTCATGCATACGACCAAATTCTAAGGTTTTTCTATCATATTTTTCGTATAAAATATATATTTTGCATCTTTCTCATTGTTTTAAAACGAAAATTGGATATCGTAACCGGTTTATGATTATCCGTTAGAATTTGGCCAAAATATCAAAAATAATTATAACTATTTTTGTTTTATCTATTAGTGTGTAAATTTACATTGTAAAGTACATCCATGGATAAAAAAAAGGGTTTTAACTACGGTGTAAATTTACACTGTAAAGTACACCCGTAGATAATAAAAAGGATATTTAACTACGATGTAAATTTACATTGTAAAGTACATCCGTAGATAATAAAAAATGTTTTTTTGGAAAATGCAGTATAAAAATTTTTTAACTTAGAAAAACAATCAAACAACAATGCAGCTTACCTTAGGTAGGGTGCACTGGGGGTGATGCGTCTTCCCCTTGCACAATAAGTCTCCTTACCCAAGACTCTCGTAGACCAATAGGTTCCTAGTGATCGTAATACTAGGTGGCGACTCCTAATAATTATAGTCGTAAATTTTACGGCTATAAAACATCTCCATTTACACCGCGCGCCGTTGTCTCCCCAAATCCGAGGGGGATGGCGGGGCGCGAAACGCGTAAAAAAATCGTCGTCGCGACACCAACAATGATATAGGCTTAGCACACGAAACCAAGAAATTTCTAGCCAAGAATTTTGAGATGAAAGATCTTGGTGAAACCTCTTTTGTATTAGGCATTCAGATATATCGAGATCGCTCTCGAGGTATTCTTGGATTGTCACAAAAGAGCTATATCGAAAAGGTTCTTAAGAGATATGGCATGCAAGATTGTAGACCAAGATATACCCTTGTGGCTAAGGGAGATAAATTTAGTCTCAATCAGTGCCTTAAGAATGATTTTGAGAAAAAAGAAATACAGAAGATTTCCTATGCTTCAGTAGTATGGAGTCTAATGTATGCTCATGTTTGTATGCACTCAGATATTGCGTACATTACTGGGATATTGGACATATATTTAAGCAATTCAGAAATAGACCATTGGAAAGCAGCTAAATAGGTCTTACGGTACTTACAGAGAACAAAAGACTACATGCTCACATATCAGAGCTTGACTAATTTAGAGATCATTGGGTATAGCAACTCCGATTTTGCTGGATACCAAGATAATATGAAATCTACATCGGGTTATATTTACATTCTAATTAGAAGTGTTGTCTCATGGAAGAGTGTTAAACAGTCACTTATAGCCTCTTCCACAATGGCAACAGAGTTCATAGCATGTTATGAGGCATCCAATCATGGAGTATGGTTACGAAATTTTGTCACAGGGCTGCGCATAGTTTATAAGGCATCCAAGTGATTTTTGGATATGGATTCAGGTACGCTTCTACTTTATTATTTATGCGTTCTTGATAATTTGACATGAATATTTCTATATGTTATGAAATCCAGTTCTAACATCATGCTCCTTCTGGTCTCTACAATGGGATCAAGGGATCTGCCAAAGACTCGTAAGTAGTATCTGCCTTCCTTCTTTGTTCTTTAGAATACTGAAGTTTTTACAGGTTTATAAAAGAATACTTGAAACAAATTGTTTGAAGATCTTCCTAACATCTCTGAATAGAGATACTTAGCTTGCCTTTTAATGGAGGTTCGAGAAAAATCTCTTCTTTTCTTACAAGGGTTGAATCTACTGAATACGAGAGAGGCCATTTCATCTCCCCAATATATATTTTTTTATTTTCAAATTTCAATTTTCGTACCGTTTTATTGAAAATCACCGTCCTTTTATGCCAGAAATATCTGATTTCTTCAAACTAGAATCATTTTATTTTCAGAGAACAGACACCACTTTAGATTGAATTATTTCCTAAATAGAAAACACGGATATAACAGAGAATTAATGATTTATTTATTTTTGTGTTCATACAGGCGAAAAGGCTTATCATCGTAGGATACTTCAGGGACGGGGAAGTCCTCAAGGAGGAGATCCCAGGGATCACAACAAAACAAAGATATTGATTTATGTTTAGCAGATAGCCATGCCAACATTAGTCATGATTCGACTAACTAACATTTAAACCAAACCTTGTTTGCTTGTCCTCATAAAGTATCTCGGAGTAGGGTTCTAAGTCATGGGATCTTTAATATCTTACAATTTGAGGAATTGAATCTTGAGGCATGCATACGAAAACCTTATTCGAATTACCAGATAAAGATTTTCTTGTGGTGATCGAGAAAGGGAGATGAATCAGAGAAGCCCGGACGACTATCAGAGCAGATCAGAGGTTAAATAGTGCATAAACAATCACACATTAGAAGTGCATTAAAGGGAGAGAAGAGAAGAGATGAGAAGAGAGACCTTTTTTAGCTCCTCGCTTTGGAGAATTCCTTTAGAAGGGTAAGCCAAAGCCATAGGTACCTGCTAGCCTGGGTAATTTCGCCTTGTCTTCAGTTCATTCTTCAATTATCTATCTATATAGAAACGTGCATTTTAGCTGATTATGACCTGCCAATGGGGACTCCACGTACTTGAAAAGGATGTTTCTAACTACAGATAATCTCTTGACCACTTATTCTCTGTCAAGGCTAAAGAAAAGAAAAGCTGCCGACAATAACCAGACGAATCATAAACCCCTGCGCAGATGTTGCTCTTGGTATAATTGGATCTACATTCTTTTCACACATCAACTTGCATGGCTATTAGATTCAACTTCGGTCTCGGTTTCTAATTACCCAAAACTCGTGCCATTTGGGGAAAATCAAATAATCGAGCAATTCAATCAAAAATAAATTTTAATTAAACAGTTTGCGGGGGCGGTAAGGAGAAGTGAAAATTTTGGCATTTGAAGTTAAAAGTTTGAATTTCAAACTGAAGTTAAATGACTCTCAAAAACCACCATTAATTTGTCCTTTAAAGAGTAAAATTTCAGTGGTCCAACACATTGAATTGGATCCACTTGACTCGTCAATGTCTCTTGCCTGTCGGTCCATAACTGGTCAGGATAACCTGCACGACAACCATTGGTAGAATTTTAGTATCTTTTGAAAAAGAAAGTTCCGCAAATTAATGTTGCCTTTTCTTTCTGAATTACTCTCTCTTGTATTGCATTAACCCTACCTTTCTCTAATTTTAAACATCGAAGAGTTGGTGACCCGTCATTTTCATTTTAGTCTAAATTAGTTTGATTGCCCGCACTTCGTTGCGTGCGGAGCAAATAATTTTTACAACTGTTTAAATTAAAATATAATATTTTTACATCTAAAGTTTTATATAATGAAACAGATCAAAATACCCTATCATAAAAAACAGTAAGATCGTAGCCTTAACTTCTAAAATTATCATCACTATTACTGTTAAAGAAGTAAAAATTATTAAACTACTCCGAGAAAAAAACACAAAAAAATTAACTAAAAAGCAAGTAAGAACAAAAACTGAAATTATTATTATTATTCTTAATATTAATATTATTATTGCGTTGATAACAAAAAAAAATTAAATCAAAGACTAAAAGAAGTCTAAAAACATTAACAAAAGAGCAAATAAAATAATAAAATAAATGATAAAACAAAAATTAAAATTATTACCTGAAAAAAAATCATTTGACTTGAAAATTAAAAAAATTGACCGCACCACGTTGCGGGCTGAGCAAACAATTTTTATGATTGTTGGGATTAAAGAAATTAATAGGATTTGTTGGTCCAAAATTAAAATATAATATTTATATATGCAAAATTTAATATAATAAAATAGATCAACACACCCTATTATAACAATAGCAACATCGAAGTCTTAAAATCTAAAATTATCATTGCTATTACTATCAAAACAATAAAAACTATCAAATTATTCTGGAAAAAAAAACTCAAAAACATTAACAAAATAGTAAGCTAGAAAAAAAATTAAATTATTATTATTATTATTATTATTATTATTATTATTATTAAAAAAAACATTAACATAAGAGTAAGCAAGAAAAACAATTAAATTATTATTATTATTATTATTATTATTATTATTATTATTATTATTATTATGTTAATAATGAAAGAAACAAAACTAAATGAAAGACTAAAAAAATCTTAAAAACTTTAACAAAAGATCAAACAAAAAAACTAAAATAAAAATAAAAATTATCATTGTTATTACTGCCAACAAAATAAAAATTATCAAATTATCCCTAGAAGAAAAAACTAAAAAACATTAACAAAAGAGTAAGCAAGAAAAACAATTAAATTATTATCATTATTATTATTAATTAAAAAATATTAACATAAGAGTAAGCAAGAAAAATAATTAAATTATTATTATTATTATTATTATTATTATTATTATTATTATTATTATTATTATTATTATTATTATTATTATTATTATTATGTTAATAATGAAAGAAACAAAAATAAATGGAAGACTAAAAAAATCCTAAAAAGTTTAACAAAAGATCAAACAAAATAAAAATTATTAGGTGAAAAATATTCAAGGGCAAAGATACAAAAAAAACAAAAATATCAATTTTCAAATGATTATAAACACAAAATAAAATTAAAAACCAAAGCTAATGGCACATTTACTTATACATGGACAAAAATAGAAACTATTCTAGAAATATAAAAAAATATAGAGATTAAAATCAAAAATTAAAAGTATAAGGGCCGAAATGAAAATCAAATATATGATCAATTTTAATCAAATGACAAAATTGAAAAAATCACAACTTCCGTAACGAATATATTAAGGTATTTAAACCCAATTCGGAACTTAAAAGAAGGAGGACCCGAAGTGAAACATTAATATTTTATTAATTTCAATTGAAGGACTCAATTGAACTAAATCAAAACTTATATAACAGAAATCAGGACCATACACAAAATTAAAAGTCCAGGGACCGAAGTGAAAAGTCAGCAAAACTGGGGGCCTCTCCTGTACTTTTGCATGCAAGAGAGAGAGAAACGGAACAAACAGCTTTAACCAGCCACTGCCGCGTACACGGACATCGTGTGATGAAACACGCCGCACCGGGAGGAAGACCACGTGGAGGCGCATCGACAGAGATGCCGGTAGACCATTTCCGGTGACTCTATAAGCCCGCACGTGCCACCTTAACAGGGCGTGAGGCGGAATACTATCGGTCGCGTGTCCCGCACGAGTGGACAGTATTTTGAAAAAAATAATAAAAATTGATGGTCAATTACTGGTCTACCCTTGTGCCTAATTCATCAATTTTGTCTTATTAGGCGCTATATCCGTATTTAGCCATTTTCAAAAAATATTAAAAAACAAGGGGCCGCGAACCGGACTGAGCCGGGCTGTACGCACGCAATTACCTCCGCACCCCTCCAGCGTGGAACCGTTTCTTGTCCCTTTTGAGGGACAAAAACATTAATCCATTGTTCAGCAAAAAAAAAAAAAAGGCTCACGTACGCGCGTGAAGCATAGAGAGCAAATGTCCAGTCCACAGTGTTTACACTCACATGCTACAGGGAATGTTTGATCTCTTTTAGTGTTTGTTATAATTCTTTTGATTTTTGATTTATTTTTTGTTACTTTAATTTTTTCAATCTACAAATTTTAATTTATTTTAATTTTCTTTCTGAATTACTCTCTCTTGTATTGCTTTAACCCTACCTTTCTCTAATTTTAAACATCGAAGAATTGGTGACCTGTCATTTTCATTTTAGTCTAAATTCTTTTGATTTTTGATTATTTTTTGTTACTTTAATTTTTTCAATCTGCAAATTTTAATTTATTTAAATTTTATTCTTCAATTGAAATTGATCAGATATACTACTTTTCATTCTGATCCATATTTTTTAATTTTTTAAACAATATTTTAAATCCCTTTATTTGTTGCAATTTTGTCCCGAAATATATATTTTATTTTTTATTTCGGCCCTTATTCTTATAATTTTTTATCTGGTATTAATTTCTTTGATTTTTTCATTCATAAACAATGTTTATTTTTTACCTGTATTTATGCATCTATTGTTTTAGTTTTTATTTTTTGTTGGGGCTTTATTTTTATCTGGTTCAGTCCTAAAATTTTAATTTATATTGGTGATCATTTTAAAATTAATATTTCTCCCTTTTTGCATTTGTTCTTTTTTTTTTTGTCTTTTTTATTATTTTAATTTGTTCTCCGGATTAGATGATTTTATGATTTCATTACTTGCTTACTAATAATGATTAATTTGGTGATTATTTTTTATTGTGTTTTTTTGTAAAATGTGTTGCTTTTTTTATTTTTTGGGGAAATTTAATGATTTTAATTGTTTGGGCAATAATGTTGATAGTAATTTTAAATGTTATAATCATGATAATGACGGTGATGTAGGGATGAATTTTCAATGATGTTTTCTTTGTTTTGTAGATAGAGAATTAATTACTTATTTTTGTTATTAGATTATTGTTGGTGTTTTCATAATTTATATTTTGTTTGCTGTGTTTAATTAAAATTGGATTATAAAATTAATTAATCTTAATACAATGAATTCAATAATTCAGATATCTGAATCTTCTTGCTTTTTTAATGATGATAATTTTATGTTGGTTATTTTGTTAAAATCTACTAAACATATAAATTTATATCGATTTAAAATTAATATGTTTTATAGAAAACTTGCACTTCACAGGAATTCTGCACAAATTTATTATTTTTTCTAAATTTATATTATTTAAAAAAAATCTCACACAATTAATATTTTATTGCGTTGAAAAAAATATGTTTCTGGCCGCGACGAGGCGCAAGTAAGTGGCTAGTGCTATACTATGTTGTGTTGCGCTATAGTTTTTGGTTGTGTTGTGAGGTAAAAACAATATTCTGTAATTAATTACTACAGTTTAAGTAGTTCAATAGTGCCTGGTTAAATTATATTATTGTGTTTTTTAATGAAAAATAACAAATAAGAACGGTAACATACTAAAAATGTCTTGATTAATATATTTCATTTATATTATGATTTATAGATAATTAAATTACATGTCCATGTTTTTATGAGAGTAATTTATAATTGTAAGGAACTAAAATAAATAAATAGGATGGTTAATATGCATTATTTCAATAAAACTAGTGATACGATGAAAACAATTATAAAATTGAGTTATATAAAATACTAAGCATATTTGATGTGTAATAATCAAAATAAATAATAGAGAAAGTATTTCATTTTAAATTAGAGAAGTTTGAATTCCACAACAAGTAGTCGTAGTCGTGTTTTTGATTAAAAGCATGAGATGCATTTCAATTTTCATTTAAAGAGACATATTTTGATTTTGAAATAAAACATGAACTAACCCGACATTAATTTTAGATAAAATCAATTGTATTTCAAAAACACAACAATACCAAGCGTGTCTGATAACAGCGCTAGATACCTAATTAAAAGAAGATTATGTAAACACCAACTCAAAATTTCACTTATCAGATTCCATGGTGTCTTTCTTTACTTTTGGGTAAACCCAACCCGAATGGGAAGAAGAGGGAGGTAAACTGTTCGCAGAAGATCAAGCTACTCAAATCAGAACTGAAATCCTAGACGATAAAGGTAAAAAACATATATAGGGTTAGGGAAAACCTTAGATTCAATCCAACTTATAATCCAAGAACCAAAAGAATATTCGAGGAGAAGGGTCCGAAGGAGAAGATCGAAAGAAGGAGAGAGGAGTCTTCAAGTAAAGACTCGAATGCTTTAGCAGAGACAAAAACAAAAATATCTCCAGGTTTCAAAATATTTGGTTCAAATATTCTTTGGAGGTGTGATTGAATTTGTTTTTAAAGTATTTTTTATTTAGAAATGTATCAAAATATTATTTTTTTAAAACACCAAAAAACATTAATTATTTTCAAAAACAATTTTCAAACGCAGTGAAAATTGGCACTAAGCTTTGATATTTTGAATGAAATTATAAAACGAGGTCGTTTCACAACAGCCCTTCTAACTAGGACGAAGATGTAAATGGACCACCAAGAACGACATCATTTTTGAAGTGCATGGTTATGGCTTCCATTTCCTTTTTTGTAACTGTCAAAAAGGGTACTTGTCGGGGGTGTTTCTTACCTCCTTAAACCCCCACCCAAGATTGTCAAAATCACGAGTTAACTCTTAAAATCTTATGATTTTACAAGTCAACATGTATTTACGTGCTAAATCAGACTATACTTGAACACTAGTAAAATTGGATTTGACTCGTGCAAAATCGGTAAAATCAGTAAAAGTGGTCTGACTTTACAAGTTTAATAAATTTGTTATATAAACAACCAAATTAGTTTTGAATTTGGCCTTATAATATTTGTTGATAATTTTGTGAGATCAAATATATCTTTCAAACTATATATTGGATCTAGTTGAAATTTATAGAGAAATATTAGATACATGAAAATATATTTTGTTAAATTATAAGATTAAACAAAGTTCAGAAACATATTATTTCAGAGAGTCAAAGTTACTAGATGAATCTTATCAAATTTGTCAAACTAGAGATTCATATATTGTTGTTACAAATAAAATTTTATTGCGATTCTAGATAGGAGAGAAACTAGACATCTCATATTTAAAAATATATATGATAAATGTCAGCATGGTTTAACACAAAATGAAAGCAAATATATATACTCAATTTCAATTTAAGTATAAAATTGAAACAAACCAAACTTCTATAGTAGAAATCAGAACCAAACAAATCAATCAAAAGAGGAGGGAATGAATTGAAAACACCATAAACCAAGGGGATTTTTGTGTAATTTAGGATGCATGAGAGATACAAGGGGAAAAAAAGAACAACTGGCCATTGTCACATTTTCGGTCACCGTGAGATGACACACAAACCACCATGTGGAAGACGACATGGTGGAGCATCCGGTGAGACATCAGATGAACATTTTTCACCACCACATGAGTCACACGCTCCACCTAAAAGGAGCATAAGAAAGAAAACCATCGGCGCGTCCGACCGACGCGTTGACAATATTCTGCAGAAAAAATAATTAAAAAACATAAAATTACCTAAACACCTCTACAATCACCTATTGGTTTTTTTCCTTCTTATTTGAGGGTAGTAAGCATTGTTGTTAAAATTGTGTTTTGAATCGTAAAATCATACAATTTTACGAGTCAAACATAGAAATCTGGTAAAATTGGGTACAAAAATCGAACCTTGCTAGAATCAGTTCTGACTCGGTAAAATCGGTCAGAATAGTACAATTGAACCGAATCGGTCCAATTTTACGATCCCATCTAATCCCTCAAATCATCTTAGTCCTACTGTTCCCGTTAATTAATTATTCGGGTTAACAACAGTGAACAACATGTGAATGGTTAAAGAGAGAGAAACAATGGTAATTCTCATATACTGGACTCCAACCTAATACAGATCAAAATTGGGTTTCTTGGATTTGTTGACCAGGATTATGACAAGAAAGACAACTAGTATTAGAAGGGCCAGGAAGGAGAAAAGGAGGAAGAGGCAGCAACAACAACCTTTGAAGGAAGCTGATAAAGATGGTGTTATTGAGTAGTAAAGTTGGTGACAATAAAATGGTTAAAGAGAGGGAAAAAGTGGAACTAACATGTCCATAATGATAAGGTAGACGTGGTTCTGCTCTCTTTTTTCTAGATTATGATTTGGTGGTGTTCTGTCCAAATGTGTTCATCTTGGGTTTTATCCAATGTAGTCTCTCTATTTTTAAATTGCTTGTATTAGGTCCTATATTTAATAATCAATTTGGATTAACATTAACATGAATATAAGTAAGTTATTTTTAGGGTAATTATGTTTTATTTTATTTTTTTAATAAATCTGAACAATAATTGTGTTGTATTGTATTCGGAAATATTTTACTTACGATTTTAAGATTTTTCCACCTACACAATTTTAGCTGTGATTTTAGGATTTTTGTATGAAAATATTTACGTATGATTTTACGATCCGAGTTCAAAAGCCAATTCCGTGTCGTGTCAAAATTGCGATATTGGTAACCTTGGTAATAAGGTTATTTATTGTTCACAACACTGTAAAAATAAAAAATACCCCCTGACAGTCAACTCTTTGTTCTCTGCTGGCAGGGGTAAAAACATTGTTTTACTGTACAAAAAATGGGAAAAGATTCAAATACCCCCAAACAATAAAAAAAATATCAATCGGTCCTATGAAAAAGGCTAAAATGCCCTTGAGTTCAATAGTTAAATTTTCATGCACTAAAAAGAAAAATAATAATTATACTATAGCAGCATGTTTTTGGTTTTTCCAAATTCCTACATAGTAAAACTACTAAAATAACCCCTGAAAAATACTAAATAGAATATTGTAGTCGGGGGAAGTGTGGTATTTTATGCCCCGGTTTTTTCGTGATTATCATTAGGTACAGAGGTGTATAGGTAATTAACCAATTTTTTATTTTTTATTTTCTGAAACACTGCAGGCAAGTCGTTCGATCACGCCAGAAGTGTTTCAAGTGCACACGCCTTGCAAGAGGTGTGTGCAGGGTGTTAGGCGATCAAAACTGCATGTATGTCATGTCACCTAGTGCGTCGCCATGTCCTCTGTCTACCGGTGCGGCGCATGTCCCTGAGGTTTTGATTTTGTTTTTATTCCTGATTTCTTCTATCTTAACCCAATTTCAGGGTTACTCCCAAAATCCACCCAAAAATAACAAAAATAAAATAAAAGGGGTCGGCGTTAGTAGAAAAATCAATGTGGAAATTTTGGTTGTTTTTGCGAGTCCGATCGTATCTCTTTTGTCCCCCAAAAAAGAGGAAAGTACAGATTTAAGGCAAAAATAATTTATCATTGGATAAATTTGTGTACAAAAAATAAGTCGAGAGACATAATTATATTTTTATGGGCCAATTTGATTTAATCATCGGCCAATTTAAAAGTATAATTATGTTTGGGAATTAACTTAGGATCTAATTGAAGGATTTAATTAAGTGCAAGGACTTAATTATACTTTAAGCTGGTCAAATTAATTTTATTACAGGCTTAATCGATGAAAAATCCAGTTCTTAGTGTAATTTGGGTTCAATTGAGAAGTTTGGAGTTTTCGAAGACCGCATTGAATTTTTCCAATCCAACTGTGCGAAGTCAGGGGACAAATCGAAGACATCGAAAATTTAATGGTCAATTAAGGATTGAATCGTATAATCGGAAGCCATGACCAAAATAAATAAAAACGCGCAAATCTAAGGTTGTTGTTGAAATTTTAACGGGGATACAATTGCACAAAATTAAAAGTTTAAAACCAATTAAAGGTGCGATTGAACCAATTAAAAATCGAGGGACCAAATTATACTTTTCACTCTCTCCCAAAATCATCACATGTAACTGCACTGTTCAGGTGAAGGGCACGCCACCTGCAAGTTGAGGCACGCCACCTGCAAGTGCAGAGGCAAGCAACTCATCGATGCACGCAATGGGCAGTCGGAGGGTTGCCTTCTGCCTATAAAAGCTATGAAAACCATGCATGCAAGAGGGGGGAAAATTTTGGGAACAGAACCAGGAAAATATCACGCAGGGGGGAAGAAAATTTGCAGAACACTGGGAAACAAGGGGGAAAAGGGAGAGTTTTATGCTGAGAGAATGAGGAAGATTTTACAGAGAAAAAAGAAGGAAAAACAGGGGAGAGGAAACGAGAAATTCTGAGGGGTTTTGCAGAGAATTTTAGACGAAGAAAAACAATCAAAAACAAGGAAATATCACACAAAAATCACAGGTGCTCTCTCTCTAAAACCAGTCCAGTTGAGCCTCCTCTCTCAAAAAGTGACGGTGGCTTGACCACTCAATACCACCCTCATCACAACGGTAATCTCCCCCTCGACGCCAGCAACTCAGTCGCAATCTCCGGCAAGGCAACAGAGACGATGACAGTAGCTGTAACGTGAGCTGGCGCCTTTGGAAGCTTCCTTCGGCCACCACAAACCACTGCTGCCGATGCCACCACCACTAGGACAACCACCTTGACCTCCTCTACCCAACGGTACTAACAGGTACACCTCTCGTCACACATGAAAAATCATTGTTCATTGTCTTCTTCCTCTCGTCATCTGCATGCAGTGGGACATAATTCATGTCCCACTGTTCATGCAGGCCGGACACGAAGCCCGACCCCATGCATAGAGGAGGTGGGCTTCCAGCCCACATGGACTGGAGGCCCAGTCCACAAGAGGTGGGCTAACAGCCCACCTGGATTGTTAGCCCAGCCCATGCAGGAGTGGGTTGTTAGTCCGACCCCTCAAGGCTGGACAATCAACCCACTGATTTTTATATGTATATTATTTATTCATTTTTACTTTATTTTATTAAAAATATATAAAAATTAAAAAATTAAAAAACATAAAAAAAAGGTTTTGTTTTCATGCATACGACCAAATTCCAAGGTTTTTCCCTTCATATTTTCGTACAAAAAAAATTTATATTTTGCATCTTTCTCATTTTTTTAAAACTAAATTTGGATATCATAACCGGTTTACGATTATCCATTGGAATTTGGCCAAAATATCAAAAATAATTATAACTATTTTTGTTTTGTCTATTAGGGAGTAAATTTACATTGTAAAGTACATCCATGGATAAAAAGAAGGGGCTTTAACTACGGTGTAAATTTACATTGTAAAGTACACCCGTAGATAATAAAATGGATTTTTAACCACGGTGTAAATTTACATTGTAAAGTATATCCGTAGATAATAAAAAAAATGGTTTTTGAAAATGCAATGTAAAAAAATTTAACTTAAAAGAGCAATCAAACAACAATGCAGCTTACCTTAGGTAGGGTGCACTAGGGGTGATGCATCTTCTCCTTGCACAACAAGTCTCCTTACCTAAGACTTTCGCAGACTAATAGGTTCCTAGTGACCGTAATACTAGGTGGCGACTCCTAATAATTATGGTCATAATTTTTATGACTATAACGCCCCTCTATTTTCACCGCGTGCCGTTGTCTCCCCCAAATTTGGGAGATAGCAGGGCGCGAAGCGCGTAAAAATCATCGTCGTGACATCTTCAATGAAAATTTTGATTGTTTTCAATTGTGCCCTTCATTTGAAACTGATTATATATGTTGATTTTCATTTAAATCCTTATTCTTTTGATTTTTGATTTGTTTTTGGTTCCTTTAATTTTTTCGGTATGCAGATTTTAATTTGTTTTAATTTTGTCCTCCAATTGAAATTGATCATATATGTTACTTTTCATTTCAGTTCTCAATCTTTTAATTTTTTAACAAAATTACACAAAAATTACCTTTAAAAATATCATTCTTTGTTTCGGTCCCAAGATTTTTATTTGTTTTAATTTTATCCTTCAATTGGTATTAATAATATATATTTTGTTTTAATTGTGTCCTCCAATTGAAATTGGTCATATATGTTACTCTTCATTTCAGTCCTTATTCTTTTAATTTTTTAACAAAATTACACTGCATTTTTTTAAAAAAATACATTTATATGTTTTGGGCTCCGAGTTTTTATATGTTACAATTTTTTCCTTCGATTGAAATTAATTATATATTTTATTTTTCATTTCGTTCCTTATTATTTGAATTTTTTATTTGTTATTAATTCCTTTGTTTTTTTATCATTCTTGGACAGTGTTTATTTTTTATTTATTATTTGTGTTTTCTGTTATTTTTATCTGTTTTTGGATCAAATGATTTTTATGATTTTATTATTTGCGCAATAGTAATGATAATTTTAGTGATTTTTTTTTTGTAAAAATGTTTTGCTGTTTTTTTTTTCCAGGTAAATAATGATTTTAATAGTTTGGATGGTAATGTTGATAATAATTTTAACTGTTATAATAATGATAATGATGGTAACGCAGGGATGGATTTTCAATTTATGTTTTTGTCTTTTTGTGGATAGAAAATTAACTACTTATTTTTGTTATTTGATTAGTGTAGATATTTTCACAATTTTTGTTTTATTTTTGTGTTTGACTTAAATTTAATTATAAAATAAACTAATCTTAATACAATGAATTCAGTAATTCAGATATCCAAATTTTCTTGCTTTTTTAATGATGATAATAATTTTATGCTGATTATTTTGTTGAAACCTACTAAATAGATAAATTTATATCGATTTAAAATTCATATATTTTATAGAAAACTTGCAATTCATAGGAATTCTGCACATATTTATTATTTTTTACTAAATTTATTTTATAATAAAAAAATTCACACAATTAATATCTTTTTATGTTGAAAAAAATATGGTGCTGCCCGTAATGAGGTGAGGAGACATTGACTATATATATATATATATATATATATATATATATATATATAATGTGCTTTTGCAATATATGGTTCCTTGTTTCTATCTTCTCAATTGAAAAAAAAATGTAGGGAATGGAGAAAAGTTGGAAAGAAAGCCATTTGGGCTAGATCCAAATAGTAAGGTCTGGCTGCTTGGGCCGAGGTACAACTTAGCTGTTCACGACATGTTTTTGAGTGTGATTAAGATATTTGTTAAAATAATTTTTAAATATATATATATATATATATTAAGATAATATTTTTTTTATTTTTGATATCAGCATAATTTAAAAATATCAAAATAATTTAATTTCAAACAAAAAATAAAAATATTTTTGAAAATTATTTTATTAAAAACACTTTTGAAACATAGTGTCAAACAGTCATCAGTGCTAACTCGAACACCATGGTGGTGATTGACCAAACTGTTTGGGTTAATGCCATCGAATTATTTTAAAAAAAAATTAAAAAATTTGTTTTTGTTTTTAATTTTTTAATGTATTAATTATATTAAAAATAACTTTAATTGTTAGATATAAATATTCATTATATTTGACATGCCAACGTTATCAGAGGCAGATTATCACATTGGGTGGGTCTTTCAACTTTTATAGATGAGATTTTTAAGGGGCAAATTATCAGTTGACTTTAGTCAACGGTTCTTAGTCATTAAACCCTTTTTTTTTTTTTGTAAAACAATGCTTAATTGCTTCTTGAGCATTGAGCTTACCAATACCGGTGCATGAGATTTTTCTTGACTGTTGTTATGCCAGTAATTGTTGGGTATTTTTTTGGGTATCAAGTAATTTGATGGATAGTTAAGGAAATTTGTTTATTTATCCTGATTTTTTGAATTTAAATCTTGAAATTAACATATTATATTGGTATAAAATATGTTTTAAGGGTCATAAAAAAGATAATTCATATATAACTTAACTAAAAAATATCTTCAACAAAATGAAGAAAAAAAACACGGATCCTTTCATGGACGGGCTAGTTTTTTTTTCCTTTTACACCTTTTGCTTCCACCCATAGTTGGGAAGGCAGGTCAAACATAAGAACTCCCATCTTCCCCTAATTATTATGGCACGAAGCTTTAACAATTAGAATATATATTTACCATAATGCAATGTGATGAAAAATCTATTGCGACAAAATAGATTGATTTATCATATTTCACATTCTTACATGTATAGTAAAAACACTTTGTTGTCCTTAAAAATTAAAATATCAACTTTTCATATTTTATGTCTTTTCTCGTTTATTTGCATAGTAAAATGATGTTTGTACCTTCAAAACTGAATTATTTATTTTAATCAAGTTAGCTAAATTAACTTTATCATTATTTAAAAATATTTATTTATTTTATGAGAATATCGACCCAATTATTTAAAAATATTTATTTATTTTATAAAAAAATTGACCCAACCTATTGTGGCTCTCCACTCCAGTAATAACGTATAACATTACAAAAGAAGTTAAAACAGCTCGGTCGATCACTGTACACCAAGACTCATTGTCACTGTGAACTGACAATTTGCTCTGGTGCTTCGCGCATGCATGTGCTCTCTTTTTTTCGTTTAGGAACGGTGTAATCACGATATTGTCCCTCGAAAAGCACAAAAAAGTCGCCTGGGTTGAGGGGCTCAATGGTCATTGAACGTTTTCGGTCCGATCCGGTTCATCTGGCCGGTTTTTTTATATAATTCATGCAACAGTGCAATAACTATTTTGTCCCTCGAAAAGGACAAAAATCAGGCGTTGGAGGGAGGGGCGATCCGGTAATTAACCAATTTTTTATTCTTTTTACATCGTTTTACTGTTGGCGCGTCGCCGGACGCTCCGTCTATTTCCGCGCTCACACGTGTTTTGGAAGGCGCATGTTGCTTACTCCAACGTCCAAAAATGCCCAACCGACGTCTAGAATGATTTTGGTGCAGCGCGTGTGGCTATATGATGTCCGGAGATGTGTCAACGGTCATTTGAAATTTCTCCTCATTTCTCTCTCCTGCCTGCGCTAGCTGACATCAGCGCAACTGTTTTTTTTCAAATTTCATTTCAGTCCCTGAAGGGTAGAATTTGTTTTTATGGCCCATATAACTATTATATAAGTTTTGATTTGTTTCAATTTCATCCTTCAATTGAAATAGATTATATATTGTAGTTTCAATTAGGTCCTCATTCTTTTAATTTTTGGATTGGCCTGGAATCCTTAATATTTTTGGTATCAAAGTTTTGATTTATTTCAATTTCATCCTTCCATACAAAATTATTATAAATCCTTAATATTTTCGGTATCAAAGTTTGATTTCTTTCAATGTTATCCTTCTATGGAAGTTAATTATAGATTTCAGTTTCATTTCGATCCCAATTCTTTTAATTTCCGGTTTTGTTTTAAATTATTTAATTTCAATGTTTGGATTTACTTCAATTTTGTCTTTTAAATTAAATATATTATTTAAAGTATGTCAAATTAATTATATATTTGTATATTTATGTCAAATTAAAGTATGTGAGACTAATTATATGTTTTAATATTTATTGAATATTATCGCCTAAAAATATATATAGAGAGAGAGAGAGAAAATAACCTTGGATTTTTTGACGAAAAAAATTAATATCAATATTCTTAAATACATTTAATTTAATAATCTGTTGAATAAATCTTATAAAATAAAAAAATATGGCTTTGAATTTTAATTTTGTGCTATTTTGTTTAAGCTTATTTTAAAAAAAATATATAATATTTTTATTTATAATATTTCAGATGTAATATTACTGGGGGGAAAAGACAACTAAAAAAAAATCAAATTTACCTAGATTATCTACAATTAAAAAATATACGAGTCACTTCCCGTTTCGATTACATTGTTCCTTTTAGACGACAAATAACTATTTATAGCACGCAAAAACATTAAGTATATTTCTTAAAAAAAATACAATATTTTTTTACAATGTGTCAGATCTAATATTACTAGGGAAAAAAGGCAAGTCATAAAAAAAATTAGACAAATTTACCTAGGTTATCTACAATTAAAAAATATATGAACCACTTTCCATTTCGATTACATTATTCCTTTTAGGCGGGAAAAAAATTTATTTATAACATATTTTATCTATTATAATTTTACTAATTAAATATTAAAATAACTAATTACAGCATGTAAAAAATCAATTAGTTTTCTACATAGAAAAAAACCAAGCGCAACACGCGGGCAAGCATACTAATTATAGCACGCAAAAAAGTCATTTCTAACATATTTTATCTATTACAATTTTACTAATTGAACATTAAAATAACTAATTATAGGACGCAAAAAAAATAAGTTTATTTCTGAAAAAAATTACAATATTTTTATTTATAATGTGTCAGATCTAATATTACTGGGGAAAAAATATAACTCATAAAAAAAAAAGCACACAAATTTACCTAGGTTATTTACAATTAAAAAAATATACGAACCACTTCCCATTTAAATTACACTATCCCTTTTAGACAGGAAAAAAAATTATTTGTAACATATTTTATCTATTATAATTTTACTGATTAAATATTAAAATAACTAATTACAGCATGTAAAAAATCAATTAGTTTTGTACATAGAAAAAGCTCAGCGCAACGCGCGGGCAAGCACACTCGTTACATGCTATATTACAACCAACTAAACATGTCCCCTAACCATCTAATAGTTGATTAAACGGTAAAAACTTGTAATTAAGAGATTTGCTTCCATTGTGATCTAAGATTCGAGCTCTGTAATTAATAATATGATAGTCATTAAACGCTTACGTGGTCATCAACTTTAAAACTCATATAATTGATCGAGATACATGCAAGCTGATCTGAATATCCATATTAATTAAAAACACATGTCCCCTCACATCATAATAACTAATATATGAATAGTTCCACTTAAAATCATCGTGTTAAAACACTGAGCATAATGCAATAAGAGTAGGAATTAAGAATGATGGATAGAGTTTATCCAAATAAGAAGAAGGATAGAGAAAAGGCCATTCCTTATGACGGAAGCTTCTCAAATGCTTCTAGAGAGATCCAAAGACAGTGGCTTTCAAATACGTTTCTCTAAAATGACATTGCAACAAATCTGGACTGGATGTCGTAGAATCCAAATACTAGGAGAGCTTCCGCAACTCCTTTCACACATTCTAACCTTTTATTTGACCACTTCAAATTGCAATAAAACATTGACTTCTTCAACAAGTAATTATTCAACCCGTGCAACTTCTCATAAATACAAATTGAGGAGATAACTTTCAGTGAAGGCGCCTGCATAGTGTAACACCATCACCAACGGAAACTTGGGAAATCTCTACACGGGGATCGGAGCTTATTAGTCCATTGAATTCCATGATGGCTGTCCTGACAGCCCTCATATCCTCTGGCACCTCATCTTCTTCTTTTGCAACAAAGCCATACCACAGTGTGTTATCATAAGCAATCATCCCTCCAATTTTAACCAGTTTCAACAATTGCTCATGATAATGCTTGTAGTTAGCCTTGTCAGCGTCCACGAATGCATAGTCAAATTCCGGCTGCATATCCTGAAACGAATCCAAAATTAAACACAAACAGGTAACCGAATGGAATAAAAACATCAAAGCTTAATGACTTGCGAAATTGAAAAACTTACATTGTTCAGCATTTCATTTAAAACAGAGATGGCATCTGCTTGAATGAATTTGATTTTATTCTCCATGCCAGCCTTTTGAATGAATGGTAATCCAACCTCAAAAGCTTCTCGATCTATGTCTATCGCTGTTATCTGCAGGGCACAAACCAGTCGCTGATCTAAATACTCGATCACTGATTAATTCTTTCATATTATTTTCTCCTCTTTTTTTTTTTGGTTTCTGCTGACGAGAGGTAAGAGAGGGCTTGCAGTAAATCGATCATTGAAGCCATTAATGGCGGATCATGTAGAGCATGTGGGCCAATATATATATGTTGAAACATAAAAGCAATTGATGTTTTCTTCACAAATTACCTTACCTGGCTTTCATTAGGCAAGGCGAGTGCAGTGGAAAGGAGAGAGTAGCCTGTAAAGACACCAATCTCCAGAGTCCTCTTGGGATTCATAATTTTCATAAGCATCGATAGGAAACGCCCTTCATCGACTGGTATAGCGATCTCACTTCTGCAACATAGCAAATCTCAAATTGCTTGCCCATTTTTTTTGTTCGAATTTCCTGCTTATTTACTACATTTCTCACCGAAAGCGTAATTGTTTTTGTAAGAACCTCACTCATTTCTAATAATATCACTTACAAGCTGCCATATTTTTTTTCCGTTGCTTCTCGTAGCCCCTTTAGGTGCTCATGCTCTCCAGGATACGCGCTAGTTTCATAGATGTACTATCATAAATGGGAGAAGTCAGGTCATTAATTTGAACAAATTAAGAAGAGAAGAAAAGAAGTAAGAGCTAATTGAATAAAATAAAATGTTTCTTGAGGCTTAGACTCCCCTCGATCTAGGATTGTATTTAATAATCGCCCAAAATTAACTACAGCAATTAAGAAAAATGATTTCCAATCATGCTCTGAAAAAGAAACACGCAATTGTTGCATTTCATATGAGGTGTTTTTTTAGCAATGGAAGAATAGCCCGGGACAGTGGAAACGGGGATTTCAACCATTGATCTCCTAGCTAGAGGCTAACATGCCTGCCCTGATAATTATTACAGGCTTCGTTTCCAAGCTCATTCGACTAACTAACATTTAACCCAAACCTTGTTTACCTGTCCTCATAAAGTATCTCGGAGTAGGGTTCTAAGTCATGGCATCTTTAATATCTTACAATTTGCGGGATTGAATCTTGACGCATGCATACGAAAACCTTATTCGAGTTACCAGATAAAGATTTTCTTGTTGAGATCGAGAAAGGGAGATGAATCGGGAGAAGCCCGGACGACTATCAGACCAGATCAGAGGTTATATCGTGCATAAACAATCACACATTAGCAGTGCATTGGAGGGAGAGAAGAGAAGAGAAGAGAAGAGAAGAGAAGAGAGGAGAAGACAGACCTTTTTTAGCGCCTCGCTTTGGAGAACTCCTTTAGGAGGTAAAGCCATTGCTACATGCTAGCCTGGGTAATTTCTCCTTGCCTTTATTTCATTCTTTAATTATAGCTGATTATGACTTGTCAATGGGGATCCATTCTGAAAAGTGATTCCACCATGTTAATAAATCAAATCACTTAAATGATTACGGTGGCAGTTGAAATCATAATATTATGATTTATATTATTTTTTAAAACAGCTTTATTATAATAATTTTATTGATAATCTCTTGATTTATTCTTCGTCAAAGGCTAAAGAAAAGAAAAGAAAAGAAAAGCTACCGGTGATGAGCAAACGAATCATGTACCCCTGCAACGTGGATCTGATTTTTCCATGTGAGGTTGCTAGGACCTTTGTTTCTGTCAAAAAAAAAAACAGAAAATGGGCCGTTAATTATTTGCTGTTACATGTTCTTTTCCTGTCGTCCATTCTTTTCACACATCAACTTGCATGGCTATTTGATTCGACTTCGGTCTCGGTTTCTAATTACCCAAAAATCGTGCCATTTGGGGAAAATCAAATAATCGAACAAATCAAATTATCGAAAATCAAAACTTGCATGGCTATTAAATTGCATTGTTCATTGGGTTTGATAGTTTAGTTTTATTTTAGTCCCCATATTTTTGGATGTTTCACTTGAAGCCTTTCAATTCTTTTCGTATTAATTTTGTAAAGGTTCCTTCATCATTACGTGGATGATTCATATATCTATATGGCACCCTTTTTGTTAGAATAATACCTCCATTGTTTTTTAGTGCAATTAAAAAAAGAGAAAACAATGAATAAGCATGTGAAAATCAATTTATTTTAATTAATTAGTTTCATTTATTTATTTTCAGTGATTTATATTTTATTTTAAACATGAAAGTTTTTTTAAAAATGGAAAACTTTTATGTGAAAACAGTGTTCACCGTGTAACCAGCTGAAACCATAGCTGTCAATTCCGTGTCGTTCCGGCCGGAACGTGCCATGCCAATGAGAAAACCGGGATGAAACGACGTCGGTTTTGTCTCGGTTTTCATTCCGGCCCTTTCCGGAAATTCCGGCCGGAACGCCTCGGTTCCGTTCCGGGTGTGCCGTTCAATTTGTCAATTTCGTCTCCGATTTAAATCACACACATACAGCCCCGGCACCCAAAAATTCTTCCCCAAATCAATTTTCCATAATTCTTCCATCAGCTCACCTCAAATCTCAACAATGTTTTCTGAGTCACCATAAACTTCTATAGTAGAAATCAGAACCAAACAAATCAATCAAAAGAGGAGGGAATGAATTGAAAACACCATAAACCAAGGGGATTTTTGTGTAATTTAGGATGCATGAGAGATACAAGGGGAAAAAAAGAACAACTGGCCATTGTCACATTTTCGGTCACCGTGAGATGACACACAAACCACCATGTGGAAGACGACATGGTGGAGCATCCGGTGAGACATCAGATGAACATTTTTCACCACCACATGAGTCACACGCTCCACCTAAAAGGAGCATAAGAAAGAAAACCATCGGCGCGTCCGACCGACGCGTTGACAATATTCTGCAGAAAAAATAATTAAAAAACATAAAATTACCTAAACACCTCTATAATCAACTATTGGTTTTTTTCCTTCTTATTTGAGGGTAGTAAGCATTGTTGTTAAAATTGTGTTTTGAATCGTAAAATCATACAATTATACGAGTCAAACATAGAAATCTGGTAAAATTGGGTACAAAAATCGAACCTTGCTAGAATCAGTTCTGACTCGGTAAAATCGGTCAGAATAGTACAATTGAACCGAATTGGTCCAATTTTACGATCCCATCTAATCCCTCAAATCATCTTAGTCCTACTGTTCCCGTTAATTAATTATTCGGGTTAACAACAGTGAACAACATGTGAATGGTTAAAGAGAGAGAAACAATGGTAATTCTCATATACTGGACTCCAACCTAATGCAGATCAAAATTGGGTTTCTTCGATTTGTTGACCAGGATTATGACAAGAAAGACAACTAGTATTAGAAGGGCCAGGAAGGAGAAAAGGAGGAAGAGGCAGCAACAACAACCTTTGAAGGAAGCTGATAAAGATGGTGTTATTGAGTAGTAAAGTTGGTGACAATAAAATGGTTAAAGAGAGGGAAAAAGTGGAACTAACATGTCCATAATGATAAGGTAGACGTGGTTCTGCTCTCTTTTTTCTAGATTATGATTTGGTGGTGTTCTGTCCAAATGTGTTCATCTTGGGTTTTATCCAATGTAGTCTCTCTATTTTTAAATTGCTTGTATTAGGTCCTATAATTTAATAATCAATTTGGATTAACATTAACATGAATATAAGTAAGTTTTTTTTAGGGTAATTATGTTTTATTTTATTTTTTTAATAAATCTGAACAATAATTGTGTTGTATTGTATTCGGAAATATTTTACTTACGATTTTAAGATTTTTCCACCTACACAATTTTAGCTGTGATTTTAGGATTTTTGTATGAAAATATTTACGTATGATTTCACGATCCGAGTTCAAAAGCCAATTCCGTGTCGTGTCAAAATTGCGATATTGGTAACCTTGGTAATAAGGTTATTTATTGTTCACAACACTGTAAAAATAAAAAATACCCCCTGACAGTCAACTCTTTGTTCTCTGCTGGCAGGGGTAAAAACATTGTTTTACTGTACAAAAAATGGAAAAGATTCAAATACCCCCAAACAATCAAAAAATATCAATCGGTCCTATGAAAAAGGCTAAAATGCCCTTGAGTTCAATAGTTAAATTTTCATGCACTAAAAAGAAAAATAATAATTATACTATAGCAGCATGTTTTTGGTTTTTCCAAATTTCTACACAGTAAAACTACTAAAATAACCCCTGAAAAATACTAAACAGAATATTGTAGCCGGGGGAAGTGTGGTATTTTATGCCCCGATTTTTTCGTGATTATCATTAGGTACAGAGGTGTATAGGTAATTAACCAATTTTTTATTTTCTATTTTCTGAAACACTGCAGGCAAGTCGTTCGATCACGCCAGAAGTGTTTCAAGTGCACACGCCTTGCAAGGGGTGTGTGCAGGGTGTTAGGCGATCAAAATTGCATGTCTGTCATGTCACCTAGTGCGTCGCCATGTCCTCTGTCTACCGGTGCGGCGCATGTCCCTGAGGTTTTGATTTTGTTTTTATTCCTGATTTCTTCTATCATAACCCAATTTCAGGGTTACTCCCAAAATCCACCCAAAAATAACAAAAATAAAATAAAAGGGGTCGGTGTTAGTAGAAAAATCAATGTGGAAATTTTGGTTATTTTTGCGAGTCCGATCGTATCTCTTTTGTCCCCCAAAAAAGAGGAAAGTACAGATTTAAGGCAAAAATAATTTATCATTGGATAAATTTGTGTACAAAAAATAAGTCGAGAGACATAATTATATTTTTATGGGCCAATTTGATTTAATCGTCGGTCAATTTAAAAGTATAATTATGTTTGGGAATTAATTTAGGATCCAATTGAAGGATTTAATTAAGTGCAAGGACTTAATTATACTTTAAGCTGGTCAAATTAATTTTATTACAGGCTTAATCGATGAAAAATCCAGTTCTTAGTGTAATTTGGGTTCAATTGAGAAGTTTGGAGTTTTCGAAGACCGCATTGAATTTTTCCAATCCAATTGTGCGAAGTCAGGGGACAAATCGAAGACATCGAAAATTTAATGGTCAATTAAGGATTGAATCATATAATCGGAAGCCATGACCAAAATAAATAAAAACGTGCATATCTAAGGTTGTTGTTGAAATTTTAACAGGGATACAATTGCACAAAATTAAAAGTTTAAAACCAATTAAAGGTGCGATTGAACCAATTAAAAATCGAGGGACCAAATTATACTTTTCACTCTCTCCCAAAATCATCACATGTAACTACACTGTTCAGGTGAAGGGCACGCCACCTGCAAGTTGAGGCACGCCACCTGCAAGTGCAGAGGCAAGCAACCCATCGATGCACGCAATGGGCAGTCGGAGGGTTGCCTTCTGCCTATAAAAGCTATGAAAACCATGCATGCAAGAGGGGGGGAAATTTTGGGAACACTGGGAAACAAGGGGGAAAAGGGAGAGTTTTATGCTGAGAGAATGAGGAAGATTTTATAGAGAAAAAAGAAGGAAAAACAGGGGAGAGGAAACGAGAAATTCTGAGGGGTTTTGCAGAGAATTTTAGACGAAGAAAAACAATCAAAAACAAGGAAATATCACACAAAAATCACAGGTGCTCCCTCTCTAAAACCAGTCCAGTTGAGCCTCCTCTCTCTCAAAAAGTGACGGTGGCTTGACCACTCAATACCACCCTCATCACAAAGGTAATCTCCCCCTCGACGCCAGCAACTCAGTCGCAGTCTCCGGCAAGGCAACAGAGACGATGACAGTAGCTGTAACGTGAGCTGGCGCCTTTGGAAGCTTCCTTCGGCCACCACAAACCACTGCTGTCGATGCCACCACCACTAGGACAACCACCTTGACCTCCTCTACCCAACGGTACTAACAAGTACACCTCTCGTCACACATGAAAAATCATTGTTCATTGTCTTCTTCCTTTCGTCACCTGCATGCAGTGAGACGTAATTCATGTCCAACTGTTCATGCAGGCCGGGCACGAAACCCGACCCCATGCATAGAGGAGGTGGGCTTCCAGCCCACATGGACTGGAGGCCCAGTCCACAAGAGGTGGGCTAACAGCCCACCTGGATTGTTAGCCCAGCCCATGCAGGAGTGGGTTGTCAGTCCGACCCCTCAAGGCTGGACAATCAACCCACTGATTTTTATATGTATATTATTTATTTATTTTTACTTTATTTTATTAAAAATATATAAAAATTAAAAAACATAAAAAAGGTTTTGTTTTCATGCATACGACCAAATTCCAAGGTTTTTCCCTTCATATTTTTCGTACAAAAAAAAATTATATTTTGCATCTTTCTCATTTTTTTAAAACTAAATTTGGATATCATAACCGGTTTACGATTATCCATTGGAATTTGGCCAAAATATCAAAAATAATTATAACTATTTTTGTTTTGTCTATTAGGGAGTAAATTTACATTGTAAAGTACATCCATGGATAAAAAGAAGGGGTTTTAACTACTGTGTAAATTTACATTGTAAAGTACACCCGTAGATAAAAAAAAAGGATTTTTAACTACGGTGTAAATTTACATTGTAAAGTATATCCGTAGATAATAAAAAAAATGGTTTTTGAAAATGCAATGTAAAAAAATTTAACTTAAAAGAGCAATCAAACAACAATGCAGCTTACCTTAGGTAGGGTGCACTAGGGGTGATGCATCTTCTCCTTGCACAACAAGTCTCCTTACCTAAGACTTTCGCAGACTAATAGGTTCCTAGTGACCATAATACTAGGTGGCGACTCCTAATAATTATGGTCATAATTTTTATGACTATAACGCCCCTCTATTTTCACCGCGTGCCGTTGTCTCCCCCAAATGTGGGAGATGGCAGGGCGCGAAGCGCGTAAAAATCATCGTCGTGACATCTTCAATGAAAATTTTGATTGTTTTTAATTGTGCCCTTCAATTGAAACTGATTATATATGTTGATTTTCATTTAAATCCTTATTCTTTTGATTTTTGATTTGTTTTTGGTTCCTTTAATTTTTTCGGTATGCAGATTTTAATTTGTTTTAATTTTGTCCTCCAATTGAAATTGATCATATATGTTACTTTTCATTTCAGTTCTCAATCTTTTAATTTTTTAACAAAATTACACAAAAATTACCTTTAAAAATATCATTCTTTGTTTCGGTCCCAAGATTTTTATTTGTTTTAATTTTATCCTTCAATTGGTATTAATAATATATATTTTGTTTTAATTGTGTCCTCCAATTGAAATTGGTCATATATGTTACTCTTCATTTCAGTCCTTATTCTTTTAATTTTTTAACAAAATTACACTGCAATTTTTAAAAAAAATACATTTATATGTTTTGGGCTCCGAGTTTTTATATGTTTCAATTTTTTCCTTCGATTGAAATTAATTATATATTTTATTTTTCATTTCGTTCCTTATTATTTGAATTTTTATTTGTTATTAATTCCTTTGTTTTTTTATCATTCTTGGACAGTGTTTATTTTTTATTTGTTATTTGTGTTTTCTGTTATTTTTATCTGTTTTTGGATCAAATGATTTTTATGATTTTATTATTTGCGCAATAGTAATGATAATTTTAGTGATTTGTTTTTTGTAAAAATGTTTTGCTGTTTTTTTTTTCAGGTAAATAATGATTTTAATTGTTTGGATGGTAATGTTGATAATAATTTTAACTGTTATAATCATGATAATGATGGTAACGCAGGGATGGATTTTCAATTTATGTTTTTGTCTTTTTGTGGATAGAAAATTAACTACTTATTTTTGTTATTTGATTAGTGTAGATATTTACACAATTTGTGTTTTATTTTTGTGTTTGACTTAAATTTAATTATAAAATAAACTAATCTTAATACAATGAATTCAGTTATTCAGATATCCAAATTTTCTTGCTTTTTTAATGATGATAATAATTTTATGCTGATTATTTTGTTGAAACCTACTAAACAAATAAATTTATATCGATTTAAAATTCATATATTTTATAGAAAACTTGCAATTCATAGGAATTCTGCACATATTTATTATTTTTTACTAAATTTATTTTATAATAAAAAAATTCACACAATTAATATCTTTTTATGTTGAAAAAAATATGGTGCTGCCCGTAATGAGGTGAGGAGACATTGACTATATATATATATATATATATATATATATATATATATATATATATATATATATATAATGTGCTTTTGCAATATATGGTTCCTTGTTTCTATCTTCTCAATTGAAAAAAAAATGTAGGGAATGGAGAAAAGTTGGAAAGAAAGCCATTTGGGCTAGATCCAAATAGTAAGGTCTGGCTGCTTGGGCCAAGGTACAACTTAGCTGTTCACGACATGTTTTTGAGTGTGATTAAGATATTTATTAAAATAATTTTTAAATATATATATATATATATTAAGATAATATTTTTTTTATTTTTGATATCAGCATAATTTAAAAATATCAAAATAATTTAATTTCAAACAAAAAATAAAAATATTTTTTAAAATTATTTTATTAAAAACACTTTTGAAACACAGTGTCAAACAGTCACCAGTGCTAACTCGAACACCATGGTGGTGATTGACCAAACTCTTTGGGTTAATGCCATCGAATTATTTAAAAAAAAATTAAAAAATTTGTTTTTGTTTTTAATTATTTAATGTATTAATTATATTAAAAATAACTTTAATTGTTAGATATAAATATTCATTATATTTGACATGCCAACGTTATCAGAGGCAGATTATCACGTTGGGTGGGTCTTTCAACTTTTATAGATGAGATTTTTAAGGGGCAAATTATCAGTTGACTTTAGTCAACGGTTCTTAGTCATTAAACCCTTTTTTTTTTTGTAAAACAATGCTTAATTGCTTCTTGAGCATTGAGCTTACCAATACCGGTGCATGAGATTTTTCTTGACTGTTGTTATGCCAGTAATTGTTGGGTATTTTTTTGGGTATCAAGTAATTTGATGGATAGTTAAGGAAATTTGTTTATTTATCCTGATTTTTTGAATTTAAATCTTGAAATTAACATATTATATTGGTATAAAATATGTTTTAAGGGTCATAAAAAAGATAATTCATATATAACTTAACTAAAAAATATCTTCAACAAAATGAAGAAAAAAAACACGGATCCTTTCATGGACGGGCTAGTTTTTTTTTCCTTTTACACCTTTTGCTTCCACCCATAGTTGGGAAGGCAGGTCAAACATAAGAACTCCCATCTTCCCCTAATTATTATGGCACGAAGCTTTAACAATTAGAATATATATTTACCATAATGCAATGTGATGAAAAATCTATTGCGACAAAATAGATTGATTTATCATATTTCACATTCTTACATGTATAGTAAAAACACTTTGTTGTCCTTAAAAATTAAAATATCAACTTTTCATATTTTATGTCTTTTCTCGTTTATTTGCATAGTAAAATGATGTTTGTACCTTCAAAACTGAATTATTTATTTTAATCAAGTTAGCTAAATTAACTTTATCATTATTTAAAAATATTTATTTATTTTATGAGAATATCGACCCAATTATTTAAAAATATTTATTTATTTTATAAAAAAATTGACCCAACCTATTGTGGCTCTCCACTCCAGTAATAACGTATAACATTACAAAAGAAGCTAAAACAGCTCGGTCAATCACTGTACACCAAGACTCATTGTCACTGTGAACTGACAATTTGCTCTGGTGCTTCGCGCATGCATGTGCTCTCTTTTTTTCGTTTAGGAACGGTGTAATCACGATATTGTCCCTCGAAAAGCACAAAAAAGTCGCCTGGGTTGAGGGGCTCAATGGTCATTGAACGTTTTCGGTCCGATCCGGTTCATCTGGCCGGTTTTTTTATATAATTCATGCAACAGTGCAATAACTATTTTGTCCCTCGAAAAGGACAAAAATCAGGCGTTGGAGGGAGGGGCGATCCGGTAATTAACCAATTTTTTATTCTTTTTACATCGTTTTACTGTTGGCGCGTCGCCGGACGCTCCGTCTATTTCCGCGCTCACACGTGTTTTGGAAGGCGCATGTTGCTTACTCCAACGTCCAAAAATGCCCAACCGACGTCTAGAATGATTTTGGTGCAGCCCGTGTGGCTATATGATGTCCGGAGATGTGTCAACGGTCATTTGAAATTTCTCCTCATTTCTCTCTCCTGCCTGCGCTAGCTGACATCAGCGCAACTGTTTTTTTTCAAATTTCATTTCAGTCCCTGAAGGGTAGAATTTGTTTTTATGGCCCATATAACTATTATATAAGTTTTGATTTGTTTCAATTTCATCCTTCAATTGAAATAGATTATATATTGTAGTTTCAATTAGGTCCTCATTCTTTTAATTTTTGGATTGGCCTGGAATCCTTAATATTTTTGGTATCAAAGTTTTGATTTATTTCAATTTCATCCTTCCATACAAAATTATTATAAATCCTTAATATTTTCGGTATCAAAGTTTGATTTCTTTCAATGTTATCCTTCTATGGAAGTTAATTATAGATTTCAGTTTCATTTCGATCCCAATTCTTTTAATTTCCGGTTTTGTTTTAAATTATTTAATTTCAATGTTTGGATTTACTTCAATTTTGTCTTTTAAATTAAATATATTATTTAAAGTATGTCAAATTAATTATATATTTGTATATTTATGTCAAATTAAAGTATGTGAGACTAATTATATGTTTTAATATTTATTGAATATTATCGCCTAAAAATATATATATATATAGAGAGAGAAAATAACCTTGGATTTTTTGACGAAAAAAATTAATATCAATATTCTTAAATACATTTAATTTAATAATCTGTTGAATAAATCTTATAAAATAAAAAAATATGGCTTTGAATTTTAATTTTGTGCTATTTTGTTTAAGCTTATTTTAAAAAAAATATATAATATTTTTATTTATAATATTTCAGATGTAATATTACTGGGGGAAAAAGACAACTAAAAAAAAATCAAATTTACCTAGATTATCTACAATTAAAAAATATACGAGTCACTTCCCGTTTCGATTACATTGTTCCTTTTAGACGACAAATAACTATTTATAGCACGCAAAAACATTAAGTATATTTCTTAAAAAAAATACAATATTTTTTTACAATGTGTCAGATCTAATATTACTAGGGAAAAAAGGCAAGTCATAAAAAAAATTAGACAAATTTACCTAGGTTATCTACAATTAAAAAATATATGAACCACTTTCCATTTCGATTACATTATTCCTTTTAGGCGGGAAAAAAATTTATTTATAACATATTTTATCTATTATAATTTTACTAATTAAATATTAAAATAACTAATTACAGCATGTAAAAAATCAATTAGTTTTCTACATAGAAAAAAACCAAGCGCAACACGCGGGCAAGCATACTAATTATAGCACGCAAAAAAGTCATTTCTAACATATTTTATCTATTACAATTTTACTAATTGAACATTAAAATAACTAATTATAGGACGCAAAAAAAATAAGTTTATTTCTGAAAAAAATTACAATATTTTTATTTATAATGTGTCAGATCTAATATTACTGGGGAAAAAATATAACTCATAAAAAAAAAAGCACACAAATTTACCTAGGTTATTTACAATTAAAAAAATATACGAACCACTTCCCATTTAAATTACACTATCCCTTTTAGGCAGGAAAAAAAATTATTTGTAACATATTTTATCTATTATAATTTTACTGATTAAATATTAAAATAACTAATTACAGCATGTAAAAAATCAATTAGTTTTGTACATAGAAAAAGCTCAGCGCAACGCGCGGGCAAGCACACTCGTTACATGCTATATTACAACCAACTAAACATGTCCCCTAACCATCTAATAGTTGATTAAACGGTAAAAACTTGTAATTAAGAGATTTGCTTCCATTGTGATCTAAGATTCGAGCTCTGTAATTAATAATATGATAGTCATTAAACGCTTACGTGGTCATCAACTTTAAAACTCATATAATTGATCGAGATACATGCAAGCTGATCTGAATATCCATGTTAATTAAAAACACATGTCCCCTCACATCATAATAACTAATATATGAATAGTTCCACTTAAAATCATCGTGTTAAAACACTGAGCATAATGCAATAAGAGTAGGAATTAAGAATGATGGATAGAGTTTATCCAAATAAGAAAAAGGATAGAGAAAAGGCCATTCCTTATGACGGAAGCTTCTCAAATGCTTCTAGAGAGATCCAAAGACAGTGGCTTTCAAATACGTTTCTCTAAAATGACATTGCAACAAATCTGGACTGGATGTCGTAGAATCCAAATACTAGGAGAGCTTCCGCAACTCCTTTCACACATTCTAACCTTTTATTTGACCACTTCAAATTGCAATAAAACATTGACTTCTTCAACAAGTAATTATTCAACCCGTGCAACTTCTCATAAATACAAATTGAGGAGATAACTTTCAGTGAAGGCGCCTGCATAGTGTAACACCATCACCAACGGAAACTTGGGAAATCTCTACACGGGGATCGGAGCTTATTAGTCCATTGAATTCCATGATGGCTGTCCTGACAGCCCTCATATCCTCTGGCACCTCATCTTCTTCTTTTGCAACAAAGCCATACCACAGTGTGTTATCATAAGCAATCATCCCTCCAATTTTAACCAGTTTCAACAATTGCTCATGATAATGCTTGTAGTTAGCCTTGTCAGCGTCCACGAATGCATAGTCAAATTCCGGCTGCATATCCTGAAACGAATCCAAAATTAAACACAAACAGGTAACCGAATGGAATAAAAACATCAAAGCTTAATGACTTGCGAAATTGAAAAACTTACATTGTTCAGCATTTCATTTAAAACAGAGATGGCATCTGCTTGAATGAATTTGATTTTATTCTCCATGCCAGCCTTTTGAATGAATGGTAATCCAACCTCAAAAGCTTCTCGATCTATGTCTATCGCTGTTATCTGCAGGGCACAAACCAGTCGCTGATCTAAATACTCGATCACTGATTAATTCTTTCATATTATTTTCTCCTCTTTTTTTTTTTGGTTTCTGCTGACGAGAGGTAAGAGAGGGCTTGCAGTAAATCGATCATTGAAGCCATTAATGGCGGATCATGTAGAGCATGTGGGCCAATATATATATGTTGAAACATAAAAGCAATTGATGTTTTCTTCACAAATTACCTTACCTGGCTTTCATTAGGCAAGGCGAGTGCAGTGGAAAGGAGAGAGTAGCCTGTAAAGACACCAATCTCCAGAGTCCTCTTGGGATTCATAATTTTCATAAGCATCGATAGGAAACGCCCTTCATCGACTGGTATAGCGATCTCACTTCTGCAACATAGCAAATCTCAAATTGCTTGCCCATTTTTTTTGTTCGAATTTCCTGCTTATTTACTACATTTCTCACCGAAAGCGTAATTGTTTTTGTAAGAACCTCACTCATTTCTAATAATATCACTTACAAGCTGCCATATTTTTTTTCCGTTGCTTCTCGTAGCCCCTTTAGGTGCTCATGCTCTCCAGGATACGCGCTAGTTTCATAGATGTACTATCATAAATGGGAGAAGTCAGGTCATTAATTTGAACAAATTAAGAAGAGAAGAAAAGAAGTAAGAGCTAATTGAATAAAATAAAATGTTTCTTGAGGCTTAGACTCCCCTCGATCTAGGATTGTATTTAATAATCGCCCAAAATTAACTACAGCAATTAAGAAAAATGATTTCCAATCATGCTCTGAAAAAGAAACACGCAATTGTTGCATTTCATATGAGGTGTTTTTTTAGCAATGGAAGAATAGCCCGGGACAGTGGAAACGGGGATTTCAACCATTGATCTCCTAGCTAGAGGCTAACATGCCTGCCCTGATAATTATTACAGGCTTCGTTTCCAAGCTCATTCGACTAACTAACATTTAACCCAAACCTTGTTTACCTGTCCTCATAAAGTATCTCGGAGTAGGGTTCTAAGTCATGGCATCTTTAATATCTTACAATTTGCGGGATTGAATCTTGACGCATGCATACGAAAACCTTATTCGAGTTACCAGATAAAGATTTTCTTGTTGAGATCGAGAAAGGGAGATGAATCGGGAGAAGCCCGGACGACTATCAGACCAGATCAGAGGTTATATCGTGCATAAACAATCACACATTAGCAGTGCATTGGAGGGAGAGAAGAGAAGAGAAGAGAAGAGAAGAGAAGAGAGGAGAAGACAGACCTTTTTTAGCGCCTCGCTTTGGAGAACTCCTTTAGGAGGTAAAGCCATTGCTACATGCTAGCCTGGGTAATTTCTCCTTGCCTTTATTTCATTCTTTAATTATAGCTGATTATGACTTGTCAATGGGGATCCATTCTGAAAAGTGATTCCACCATGTTAATAAATCAAATCACTTAAATGATTACGGTGGCAGTTGAAATCATAATATTATGATTTATATTATTTTTTAAAACAGCTTTATTATAATAATTTTATTGATAATCTCTTGATTTATTCTTCGTCAAAGGCTAAAGAAAAGAAAAGAAAAGAAAAGCTACCGGTGATGAGCAAACGAATCATGTACCCCTGCAACGTGGATCTGATTTTTCCATGTGAGGTTGCTAGGACCTTTGTTTCTGTCAAAAAAAAAAACAGAAAATGGGCCGTTAATTATTTGCTGTTACATGTTCTTTTCCTGTCGTCCATTCTTTTCACACATCAACTTGCATGGCTATTTGATTCGACTTCGGTCTCGGTTTCTAATTACCCAAAAATCGTGCCATTTGGGGGAAATCAAATAATCGAACAAATCAAATTATCGAAAATCAAAACTTGCATGGCTATTAAATTGCATTGTTCATTGGGTTTGATAGTTTAGTTTTATTTTAGTCCCCATATTTTTGGATGTTTCACTTGAAGCCTTTCAATTCTTTTCGTATTAATTTTGTAAAGGTTCCTTCATCATTACGTGGATGATTCATATATCTATATGGCACCCTTTTTGTTAGAATAATACCTCCATTGTTTTTTAGTGCAATTAAAAAAAGAGAAAACAATGAATAAGCATGTGAAAATCAATTTATTTTAATTAATTAGTTTCATTTATTTATTTTCAGTGATTTATATTTTATTTTAAACATGAAAGTTTTTTTAAAAATGGAAAACTTTTATGTGAAAACAGTGTTCACCGTGTAACCAGCTGAAACCATAGCTGTCAATTCCGTGTCGTTCCGGCCGGAACGTGCCATGCCAATGAGAAAACCGGGATGAAACGACGTCGGTTTTGTCTCGGTTTTCATTCCGGCCCTTTCCGGAAATTCCGGCCGGAACGCCTCGGTTCCGTTCCGGGTGTGCCGTTCAATTTGTCAATTTCGTCTCCGATTTAAATCACACACATACAGCCCCGGCACCCAAAAATTCTTCCCCAAATCAATTTTCCATAATTCTTCCATCAGCTCACCTCAAATCTCAACAATGTTTTCTGAGTCACTGTGGATGGAACTCGGTGTTGGAAAGCATATGTGCAGGAGTGCCGATTCTAGCATGGCCCATGATGGCTGAGCAGCCTTTGAATGCACGAATGGTGGAGGAGGAGATAAAAGTATGGCACGGGGGAAGGGAGTAAACGGACGGGTGTGGGGGCAGCGATTGAAGAGGAGTGGACGAGAGTGTGTGGGTGGGTGGGGGGTGGGAGCGGCGGCCAAAGGGAGAAGAGATAAGGATGAGGGTAGTGTTCTACTTTGAGAGGAATGAACGGATGGGGTGGCTTTTTGTTTTTTAACTTTGAGAGGAATGGACGGGTGGGATGCTAATAATTATTATAATATAATAATTATAATAATTAATAATTATTATTATATTATAATAATTATTAATTATTATAATAATAGTTAGCATAAAAAATTAAGGTTATTAATTTGTAATTAATATGATTGAATTATTTGTAATAAAATATATTTTAATTAATTATGTTTGAACTTATTGGTTATTTATTAATGTATTCATTTTATTTTTTTAAGTTTTTCTAACACTCAAAGACTAAGTAACATTAATTAACTTCAAATATAACAACCATAAAAAAATCATACAAATTACTTGAAAAACATATAATAAGTAGTTTAAATTTCAAATTTTAAATATTGCGGTTCTTTTAATTATATTTAAATTCTTTTTTTTTAATTTAAATATAATTAAAAAAAATAATTTTATTGTTGGAGGGTTTTTCAAAAGCAATTATTTAATTATATAACTTACTCCTATTGATTGTATAATTAATTGCATAAATAAACTATATACAAAATAATTGCACTATATTTTAAATAATATAAAAAAATTACTCTCCAAAATGGCTCTTACCATTGGAATACACATCATCAAAAAAACCATATACACATTATTCAAGGAGCCATTTTAAAGATTTGACTCTCCAAAATGGCTCTTGCCATTGGACTTGCCCTTACGGGGAGCTTGCCAGAAAAGCTATGGAGGTGGGAGGTGGATCTTCATGGCGCAATCTAGACGCGCTGGTGAATGACCTGATCACCGGTGCGGCCCAAGGAACACGTTAAAGAGCTGCAATGCATCCAGCTCATAGCATTTATGAAGCATTAATTAGGCGTCCTTTTTTTTTTTCTTTTTTCGTTCGTTGGAACAATAACAAGGTATCTATCCATTATTGCCTTTTTTTCAAATCTCAAAGCCCCGGCCGAGATGTGCACACATTTTAGAGATTTTCTAATTTTGAGATTATATTTGTTTGACTTTATGTTTGTATTGTATAATTTAAAGTTAATTTATCTTGAATTTTAATTATACTTGTTAAATTAATATTTTATTTTTTTCATATATATATATATAATTATATATGAACAGTACGGCGACCGGAACGGCACGCTGGAACGCTCCGAAACCAAAACGTTCCGTTCCAATCGAAAAACCGGAACGGTATTGACAGCTATGGCTGAAACCTTAGGGCCCCAATTTCCTGGAAATGAGAAGAAATTAAAAAAAAAAAAAAAGGTCAGCTTCGGAAATACACAACCTTCCTTTTCCAAAACCAGCTACTTGCAATGTCATCGGAAGCCCACTTGTACGGGGAAATTCACCGAACCCCACCCCCACCGAACCCCACCCGTACGGGGAACCCCACCCCTACTCTCTCTCTGCCTCTCCCAAATATTTATATCATCATAAATGGGAATAACGATCTACTCTTCGTTCCTCGGAGATACTTGGTTATTTAAGGGCTTAATGGCTGCTAAACCCAGGGAAGACGTCGGAATACACTAGCTATCTCAAGTATTTGTATGTTATCATTTCAATACCATCTCTTGTTAATGTTTTTCAAAAATCTGAAAAAATCAAATAATTAATCGGATGATATTTGAGAAATAATAGCATTAACATATGTTTTTTTAAAATATTATATTTTAATGATATCATGGACATGGAAACACTGGTTTCTTAATCAGGGTGTAGTTGAAATTAGAGATATGAGTTTATTAGACCTACAACATAATAATTTTCAGCTCTATTTCGAGCAACTGCAATTGCTTGTTTAACGATTGGATTTACTAGGAACATGGATGGTTTTTGTTTTTCTATTGTTGAGTTGCTTGCTCCACCGGATTGTTTTCCTATTAAATTTTAACAGGAACATGAAAATAAAAGCTAATAAACTTTAGAATGGTTGAATGACTTATCTCCAATTTTAACCGACATGTTGAAAGGAAAGTTCCATGAACATAATTGTATTGTATTATTGTATTGTATTTTTAAGTTATTTAAGTTCAATCAAGTATATGTAGTGTTAGTGAATATTTATTATTTTTTTAAGCTCAAAATTATTGTGTATTTTGATGTATTTATCTAAAGAAATAAAATTATATGGAGGATCATGGCCAAATACCCAATCCTTATCTTATTGTTTTATAACTTTACTCGTGATGTATGTAATACAGGGTTTAAGTCAGACTAATTTTCAGTTAAAATAAAAAATAATTAACTTTGTGTGATCTAATAAAAAATCCAAGCTGACTATGTCTTGGTCAACTAAAAAAAACTAATTAAACCCCAATAATTATAATTTTTCTTACAAGACTAAAAAATAAAATTGATTTGGATTAACCAAAATCAAATCTTGTAACTATTATAAAACTTGCCTTAAATCAGCCCATATAGTATTTAAAAATTGTATCTCTTAAACGAATGTAAATATACAGGATTCCACTATAGTGATCTTAACTTGTGGGCTTATCCACTGAATATTTGGTCTTACAGAGTGAAATATATTTTTTTAATTAAGGTGTTTGAGTTAAGTTTTGCATACCTTCACTAAATTCTTGAACTCTTGTGCTTGTCTTCATAGAAGTTTTCCATACAATAACATATTAAATCACTAATTTTTATTCCAGAGAGCATGACTCTAAAAAAAATAATAGCAATTGTGATTCGAATTCTATACCTTAAGAAAATATAACTCTTAAGCTCATCTAATTTTAATTTAAGGTGCTTGATATGCCAATACCATTTACTTTTTAAAATATTTTTTAATATGAAATATATTAAAATAATATATTTTTATTTTTTTAATATAAACGTATTACAATGATTTTAAAACATAAAGAATATTATATTGATTTTTTTATAAAAAAATGAAATCATACTTTTACCCATAATGAATATTACATTTGAAACCATAAAATTAATCAACTCAATTGAACTAACTACAGCATGATTTACTTTACAACTTAAATTAACTACTAGCTTATGAGGTTTCAAGAAAATCAATGGAATACGTGGCAAAGCACGGGGCAGTTTAGTAATGCTCAATGCAAGCAAGTCAGAGCATCCGCAGCGGGGAGTGCTATATGAGGAGGCATAAATTAAATAATATATTTTTAGCAGTTTTTTATTATTGTATACGCTCCAACGGGAGAGCTATACACGCAGCTAAAAATAGCTATGGTTGATTGAGCTGCTATATATGGCAGGAGATGGCAGGAGACGAAAGAGAAGGCATAGTACATTTTTTTACCGTTGGAATCACTGTTCATCCATAAGATATATCGTGCCCGACACTGGAAGTTCTCTCATTCGAAATTGAAGAGAACCCAGAGAGAACAACGACCATTTTTTTTCGAAGCATTTTTGATTCGGCAAAGCCTACACCAATTACTAATAAATATCATCAAAAAGAAAATAAAAACAAAGACTTGGGATTATTGCAATATAGAAAATGAGAAGTGAAAACAAGGGCTTTACTAGCTCACCATTTGAATTTTAAGATTTCGAATTGAAACAGAGAGAGCTACCGCTACTACTACTATGGGATTTGAATTTTAGAAGGTTTCTTTGTGAAAAGGCTAAAGGGTTAGGTATGGATTTGGGTGAAAGAGTCGAAGAAAGTGGAAAATGGCTCAAAATGGAGAGGAGTCGGGGGGCGGCGGTCAGGGAAGAAGATAAAGAATGGGGTAGTAGGGTTTTTTAACTTTTAACTTTGAGTGAGGGAATGGACGGGTGGGGTGGGTTTTAATTATAATAATAATTATTATATAATTATTATATTATAATAATTATTATTATATAATTATTATATTATTATAATAATAGTTAGTATAAAAAAATAGAGGTATTAATTTGTAATTAATTTGATTGAATTATCTGTAATGGAATGTATTTTAATTAATTATGTTTGAACTTATTGATTATTTATTAATGTGATCATTTTATTTTTTTAAGTTTTTCTAACACTCAAAAACAATAAATAATATTAATTAACTTCAAATATAAGAACCATAAAAAAACATACAAATTATTTGAAAAACATACAATAAGTAGCTTAAATTTTAAATTTCAAATATTACGGGTCTTTTAATTATATTTAAATTCTTTTTTTATTTAAATATAATTAAAAATAATAATTTTATTGTTGGAGGATTTTTCTAAAAGTAATTATTTAATTATATAACTTACTCCTAGTAATTGTATAATTAATTATATAATTAAATTACATACAAAATAATTGCACTATATTTAAAATAATATAAAAAAATAGCTCTCCAAAATGGCTCTTTACCATTGGAGCACACATCACCAAACAAGCCATTTATACACTATTCAAAGAGCCAATTTAGAGATTTGGCTATCTAAAATGGCTCTTGTCATTGGAGATACTCTCAGTGGAGGAACTAGGCTGAACGATGGCATCCTCTCTTTTTTTCTCTTAAAAAATATACTTCAGTTTTAGACTTTCGAAATTTCTTAAATTACCCTTCACTATGAGTTTTATTTTACAGGAAACTGAGCACGTGTTTTGCACAAAGTTATTTATTTTACACTGTCTGTACTTTGTGTATTTTATTCATGATTTTACCCCTAATATTTCACGATATTGATTTTACCAGTCGTAGGGTATGTTCGGTATTATTGAATTGTGCCATGCTGTACTATGTTGTGTTGCGCTATAGTTTTTGGTTGTGTTGTGAGGTAAAAACAATATTCTGTAATTAATTACTACAGTTTAAGTAGTTCAATAGTGCTTGGTTAAATTATATTATTGTGTTTTTTAATGAAAAATAACAAATAGGAACGGTAACATACTAAAAATGTCTTGATCAATATATTTCTTTTATATTATGATTTATAGATAATTAAATTACGTGTCCATGTTTTTATGAGAGTAATTTATAATTTTAAAAAACCAAAAATAAATAAATAGGATGAATAATATGCATTATTTCAATAAAACTAGTGATATGATGAGAAAATTATAAAATTGATTTATATAAAACACTAGGCATATTTGATTTTTAATAATCACAACAAAAAATAGAGAAAGTATTTCATTTTAATTAGAGAAAATTGAATTCCACAACAAGTAGTCGTGCTTTTGATTAAAAGCATGAGATGCATTTCTTTGTCAAAAACGCAAATCAATTTTCGTTTAAAGAGACATTTTGATTTTGAAATAAAACATGTATTAACCAAACATTAATTTTAGATAAAAACAATTGTATTTCAAAAACACCACAATACCAAGCGTGTCTGATAATAGCGCTAGATATCTAATTAAAATATTATTTAGGAGGGTGATTGAAGTTGTTTTTTAAAATATTTTTTATTTAGAAATATAATAAAATAATATTTTTTATTTTTTAAAAATAATTTATGACATGAATAAATTAAAATAATTGAAAAACAAAAAAATAATAATTTATTTTTAAAAATACTTTTAAAATACAGTTACAGTGGGCACTAAAGCAAAGATATTTTGAATGAAATTATAAAATGAGATCGTTTCAGCCCTTCTGACTAGGATGAAGACGTAGAGGACTAGGGGTGAGCATTTTCGGTTCGGTTCGGTTTTTTGTCAAAATAGGGACCTAACCGAAATTTTTGTTTTTTTTTTAAATCAAACCGAAACCGAACCGAATTTATTCAAAACCGGCCACTTTCGGTTCGGTCCGGTTTTTTTGGTTAAAAAAATCATAAAACCGAATTTGTTTTTGGGCCTTCTAATGGGCCTTCTGATGGGCTTTCTGATGGATTTTCTAATAAATTTTTTGATAAGCTTGAAAAACTATTTTTGTAACCCAAAGTATTTTTAAAATTGTTTTTGCAACAAATACAAATATTAATTTATTAAATTGTTAATATAGTGTTTATTAAGTTTTTTTAACCTTTCTAATAATTTTGTTGTGTAATTTAGCATGATGAGAGATAATTAAAACTACACAAAGGAACAAATTTAAATTTAAATTACAGAAAATGCCTTCAAAAAGGGCTTAAAAAAAACAAGAAACATTAACATAAAAAACTTCAAGAAATACAATCGGTCTTCAACTAATTATCATCCGTCGCTAGATTTAACTTTCCACCAAATTCTACAAAAAATAATAGAAATGTTAGATTGCAAATAAGTTGATTATTATTTAATAAAATAAAAATACAAATGTATAAGAAAAATAACCTGATCAAACCACAACATGATCGAATCTCACAAAAAAATATGAGTTCCAGACTAACATACCAGTCTGTGCACCTTCCTGCAACAATTCAAGGTGACACATTCAAGAAATACAATCGGTCTTCAACTAATTATCATCCGTCGCTAGATTTAACTTTCCACCAAATTCTACAAAAAATAATAGAAATGTTAGATTGCAAATAAGTTGATTATTATTTAATAAAATAAAAATACAAATGTATAAGAAAAATAACCTGATCAAACCACAACATGATCGAATCTCACAAAAAAATATGAGTTCCAGACTAACATACCAGTCTGTGCACCTTCCTGCAACAATTCAAGGTGACACATCAAACTAAACATACCAATCAGGATGGACTCATACATAAGTTTTCAATAACCAGCAAACAGTTTCCAAACACAAAAGAATCATCCATACTAAAGTTTAGAAAGATGAAAGATCCCTAGGAACATACACACATTTGATGCAGATGAGATTCTATACATTTAGTTTACTGTCACATTGTTTTAAAAGATACCTATCAAAAAATCAGATTTCTCAATAAACATTGCAAACAAACAAGATTCTTAAACAATCAGTACCTTGTTCTGCCATTCTGGTTTCCCACCATATAAACTGTGAATCTAAAACTTGCAGGTTTGACATTTATCGAGTCCAGACCCAAAGAATTTCATAAACCACAGGTTGGAGCACAAAAGCAGTTCAAATACATGGCAATCAACAAACTTTTCCATACATGACCTGACTAGAAACCCAAAACTAATACAGCTACAAAATGAAGCCCCAGAAGGGATGAAGTTAATCAATTACCCGATACAGATCAGACCCTGACCAAGCCTGATAGGGTAAGTTCTCGAAATGCCAGTGTTCTCCAGGTTGGCTAAATCTTAGTCAAAGCTTGGCTCTTAATCTTTTTGGATTTGCTTTCTTCAGATTTTTAATCACAAATCTATAATAATAATGCATTTAGCTAAAAAGTTCATGACATCATCAACTAATTTCTTTGATTTTTTTTCCCAAGGATTCGGTTCAAAATAACAACACATGCCAGATATGGGATCTTGCTAAGAAAAAAACTTTCAGAGGCACTACAAAAAGAAATCAACGAATGAAAAAGAAAAGAGAGAAAACCAGAAAGACGAGAAGAAGAGAAATGTAATAAACGTACCGGAGAAGAAAGGATAAGGAGAAGCTGTGTTAGAAAATTTAGGGTCTAAATTATTTAGGAACCGAGAGCCGAGAGGCGAGAGGGAGGCGAGAGGAGAGACTAGAGAGGCGAGAGGCGAGAGGCGGAACGGAACTGTAAGGAAAGTTTAGGGTTTCTTAAGTTTGTATTTATAGTAGGGTGAGTAAACCGAACCGAACCGGTTCGGTTCGGTTCAATCGGTTTTGTCCGTACAAAACCGATACCGAACCGAACCGGACGGTTTTTTATAATTTTTCAATCGGTTTAATCGGTTTGTTTTTTCGGTTCGGTTTTTTCGGTTTTTTTTTTTCGGTTTTCTCGGTTAAATCGGTTATTCGGTTCGGTTTGCTCACCCCTAAGAGGGACCACGAAGAACGACAGCGTTTTTGAAGGGCGTGGTTATGGCTTCTTTTTTTGTAACTGTCAAAAAGGGTATTGTCGGGGTGTTTCTTGCGTGCTCAACCCGCCCACCTTTCCTCTTTCTTTTTTTTCCTCCTCTCTCCTTCTTTATTAAATGTCCCCTTCCTTCCTACTTGCCTCCCAATATCTTTCAAAATAATAATAATTTTATTTATGGTTTAAAAAAATATATGTTTAGTCAAAATAATTGTAAAATTGTTTTTTATATTTAAAATAAATAAATAAATACAAATTCTATCTTTTGTAAAATTGAAATTAAAAGTGTAATATATATAAATTTTTTTAGTAAAAACATAAAAAATATTTAACTAAATAAAGACGAAGATAATGAGCCCGTTTGGCACGGCGTTTCAACGGTTGTGCCGCAAAATTTTTTCATTTTAAATGAATATAGTTTGGTGTTTTTAGATTATTTTAATGTGCTGATGTCAAAAATAATTTTTAAAAAATAAAAAAATATTATTTTGATATATTTCAACACGAAAAGCACTATCTGGACTTTGTAATTAGACCTTTAGACTCGAGATCCTGAATCTCTTGTCTGCAATGCTGTTCTAAATCAGCATTCATTTGAATAGGTCTAGCTTTTGTAGGTATTCGTTTTTCTGAAAAAGTATCTTCATAGGGAAGATCAACAACATGTTGTTTTCTTTTCCAGAAAGCCGTTGGTAAGTCTGAGCAAAGTTCCTGCTCAATCTTACTTTGTAAGTCTGCAATCCTTTTCTTCAAAGAAGAATCTTGCAGTTGTTTATCAATGCGACAGAATGTAACATGGTTTTGCAAATTATGTAAATGAAATGTTTTTCCATGTATGAGAGCATTGATTTTCTATATGTTCTTCAATGTTTTTTTTCTTCTTTTGCTTGCCTCTTTCTTGTTTTGGTTGCGTGATTGAATTTTAATTCTGGGTTTTTTTATTGATTGATTATTTCTAAAGGGATTTTATGAATTTTTTTGAATATCAAAATTGACGTGAACAATATTTTTTTGAATATCAAAATTCTGGGTTAGTTTATTGTCTTTAAAATGAACAATCTTTTGAATTTTCGAAGCAGGGTTCAACTGAATTATGCTCCAATGGAAATAAAATATCAAGTATAGACTGTTAACCAGTAATATAAAATGTATAGTGCTGAAGAAGACATTATCTTTGAATGCAGTTTTGCATACTAAAGAAGGGATCCCTCCGTTTTTAGAAATGTTAGCTTCCAGACGATATTCTTATATGTGCATTTCTAGATTCTTAAAACACTATACGAACTTGTACATTGCTTTCAACGCTTTAGATTCTTAATAATGGTATATAGTACCAAGATATGGTTTTTTAATTGTTATTAGCTATCTGGTTGGGTGTAAAAGCAATGTTCTTGAATCTTTACCTGGGGTCCTGCTTCTGTGTCTTAAGACTGTCTTTGTATAGTATTACCATATATATATATATATTAGAGAGGCAGAATACAGCTAAGGTTGTCCCCATGTGGCAGTGAAGCAATTCCTGGAGATGTGTGGCTGATAAGATCGATAAAGATCTTACACATGGCTTGTTGCATGCCAAGTTTGCCATTGCAAATTATATAGCCTTGGTATTTCCTGATACATTACTCATCTTGTGTTGTGAATTTTCACTTGTTTTGAAGGTCTTTTATGAACATTTTTCTTTGTGCTTATTTTTCCTTTCTCGTGTACTTGTGCTGGCATTGGGTGAGCACAGATTGTAGGAAATGATGGGATGGGAGAAAAGGGAGCCAGTGAACTCCTCTTTAGCAATAACTGTAATGTATAAACTCATTAACACGAGTTATATGTGTCCAAGCAGAAATAGATTAAAGTTAAGACTTAAGGCTGATAGTATTTCAGCTATTACTGTTCCCCAGTTGTTCTCTGTGCATCGTTCCAGCAACAATTTGGCTAGCAAACTGTGCTCATGTAAAAGAGGATCGATTCTAGTTGTTTGCTGTTCTTTCTCACGTACAAGGGTACTATTCCCCCCTTTTGAGCTGAACATTGTGGCAATTCTAAGTCCATTTTCATTGGGTTTACTCATTTGATTTTGCTTTTCCCTGTCTTAGAGTTAGACTAGACAAAGGTCCTGGTTCAAGTCTGACCTAGCTAAGAAAACAAAGAGAGCAGGCATGACGATTCAGAATTACGTAGTTGCGAAGTTACTCTTTGAATGAGTCATTCGAAAGTGATTCTTGCTAAAATATTGCGGTGTTATATTTTTATTTGTAAAAGTTCTGTTTGTAGTGAAAAAATTCATTGCAAAATAAGCTAACTAGTCTTCATCTGCTCCTCTGAGAATGATTAAAATTAAACTGATGTATGTCTCTTTTTTATTTGGGTAATTTCGTAATGATCTAAAACTAATTGAAATATTAAGTAAAGCAAAATTTGAGCAATATTCCCACAGTATTCTCTTGTTCATTCATCCTCTTGTTTTATATTTGCAATGGCCTTTGGCCTTTTAAAATTTGGTTTCTGAAAGTTCCTCTTTGAGGAAACACTTTACATAATGTGTGTAAGAAGCTTTAAGGTTTTCTTACAAACTATGTGCAACTTAGGATATCATTTCTCGTCACAAAATTATGCAGGGCAAACTGTGTTTATGGGTGTTTGTGGTAAAGAATGAAGTGATTCAGTTGCCATACATGTTAACCCCCACGCCCACTCCACTGCGGTCCGTTCTTTGAATTTGAAATCACATGCTTTATTCAAGTATCTAATAGTCATAAACTTGTTTCAGGGATTTAGAAAAATTGATACAGATCAGTGGGAATTTGCAAATGACGGATTTATCAGAGGGCAGAAACATCTGTTAAAGAATATCTGCAGGAGGAAAAATTCTCAGGTCACAGACAATCGAAAGTCAGTGCAGCAGCAAGACAACTCCATTGAGCATTGTGAAAGTGTTGAAAATGCAGGTCTCTGGAAGGAAGTTGAGAACCTGAAGACAGGTAAAAGTGCACTCACTCAGGAGTTGGTTAAGCTCGGGCAGCACCAGGAAACTGCAGACAATAAGTTGCTCCTGTTGAGGGATCGCCTTCAAGGAATGGAAAAAAATCAGCAGCAGATGCTGTCTTTTTTAGTGATGGTAGTGCAAAGCCCAGGGTTTCTAGCCCAGCTACTACACAAAAAGGAAAATAATTGGCGGATGGCTGAGCCAGGAAGCATAGTGGAGCAGGGTGCAGATGATGTCGATCTGTTGGCATCTGAAGGAATGATAGTAAGGTACCAGCCACCAGTGGATGAAATGTTTGAGCCTGTACACGCACCGCCAATTGGTCCAGAAAATCCACGAGAATCTAACCCATCTTCTGATGGGATGAAAGACTTTTTTGTCAATCCAGATTTTATGGAACTTCTTATGGATGAAAATCTGGGTTCTGAAAATCATGCCTCGTTTGTTTTACCAGAATTAGCGGATGATGGTTCATGGGAACATATGTTCTTAGCCAATCCTTTCATTGAGAATACTAAAGACACCAAACCTGAATCTGAAGAGAGCCCTGATACTGAAACTGATACTGGAACAAAAGTTGCTGGGACACAGCTGGAGAGATCTCAAAATTTTGAATATTTAATAGAACAGATGGAGAAGTCCAGTGACTTGGAGAACAAAGCAGCTGATGGACCTTACTTTGACAAGTCTCAGAACTTGGAAATTCTAACTTGGCAGATGGATCTTTTGGCTTCAGAACCAAACCACTAACATCGGGTAACTTACCTCATGGAAAGATAGATATACGAGATTCAGACAGGTGATTTTAATTAAACAATGTAAGTTGGTTTTCTCTGGTCTCTCTTCCTTCACAAACCATTACAAAAAAATCTGTTATTTATAACAGAGGAAATCTTATTACTTTGAGATTGCATTGTGTTTCAAAGTCGTTAGTGTCATGTTCATGCTAGTTAGTACAATTCCCATACGCTGATTCTCTTTATTTGTCGATTGATAGATTTAGACGCGGGAGCATGTTTTCTCCACATCTGCTGGGAGGAATTGCCTGGCGGTATTTTGTTCCTTGAAAATGAAGTCACTCATTATTTACCATAAACTTAAATGATGATATATAGTCATTGCCTTTTACTTGACAGATTCAGTGCTCTAAAATGTAATAGGCAGTCGATTTTATTTATATATATATATATATAAGCGGGTTTTTTGGCAGAAAAAGATCCTCTTTTATTTGTGGAAGCCCTCCGGGAGCTTAGCTGCAGTACTGTGATTGAACCATCCTTCTGGTTATATTGTTATCGAAATGGTTTTGCTCCTCTAACTGCCTTTTCCTTGTAAATGGCTTTCTTATGGTTTTGGAGGTGTTTTGCACGAGGATAATAGAATCTGAGAGGGGGCGTTACAGCACAAATGCTTGACACGATCTTATAGAGAGGATTTAATGAAGTTAATATAGGTCTCGCCGATAATAGAAGCTCGGTGGATGGCTGCAAACATGCATTATTCCGTCTCATTCTATGTTATTTTTAGCAGCAAGATAACGGCTCTAGATTGCCACTGTCAACGTGAACCTAAAAAAGTGAGAAACAATTTTTAAACATCTGACAACCTTCACGGCTTAATTTTCTACTGGATGCCAAGAGTGCTAACTCAATCATCAGCCTGCTGATGATGCTACACGGATACTGTCCGTACAGAGCTCGACTCTGCTAACAACAAACATTTTTAGATGCGCACAGAAGCAACTCAATTGCGTGCAAAAATCCATCAAGCTTCATTGATGCGGGAGATTTGAGCAGAAAGTAATAAGCTAAGAAAAGAGAGAGAAAGCCAAGCAGCCATTGAGAAGGGGGGTTGGAAAAGTTTTTTACTTTGTCTTTTTGTTTCAATTAATCAAAACTAAATTTGTAATGTCAAGAAAATTACATGTCAGTAGATTCAAATTTGGGCTTAAAACCTACCGAGTAATAAAAATCTAATAAAATAACATAAACTAAAGTTCTATAATAAAAATAAATAGAATCTAATAACTTGGGGCTTGATCGAGTCTAATCTCCCAACCAAAGAATGACGAGTCGGGTTACTCTTTATCATCGATAATTATACACATGCGTAAATCATGTCTTGGATCTGATGTCTCTATTAACTCTTCCAGAGTCGAAAAAACTCGAACTCGTCAAGTATACTTCAAAATGTCCCTAATAACACTTCCAGAGATGATTTAATTGTTGTAATGTCTCTTTGGTAATCTAAATATAGTTTGAATCTAATCGTGTAGTTCATATACTAGGATTCGTTGAAGTTCATTGTCCCTGGTAAGAACAATTTGTACATCTAAAGTAGAGTTAATATGTTTATTTTTTTCCAAAGATAAGGATAATATTGCAAAGGTCTCGAAAGGACCACCAAGGAAAGATTGTTGTGTCTTATATATAACAAGGTCATTCATGTTAAAAGTAGAGCTGATATCAAACTCTAATGGCAGCTTAAAGACATGATTATTTGATTCAATCATTTGCAACACTTTGAATGGTTTAACACTACTTGATTGCAATTCTCAAAGGACATCATTCAAGTCTAATCAGCATCATGAAATAATCTTCAATATAAACGAGCTTGAAATTTGTATTGTTCATTACTTGTTTGAATTTGTTTTATAATCTCAACATACAAATTATAAACCCTAGACTTAGTTGAATGAAACATTTTAAAGTGAGGAAATATGAGAAAAAGATCTACAAGCTTCCTATAATTCTAACTATGAACATTACATGAATGAGGGTGTAAAGTGAAATAAACACTATCTAAAACCTCAGTAGATATAATTTGTACATAACCTAGTAAATTAGAATTATCTTCTTCTTTCTCATCACGTGTCAGGGGTAATGGATCAATGAGTTCAACATACTACTTTAAACCTATAATGTGTTGGACATCAAGCATAAGGGGATAAGGAGCATGTTGCTCTAAACCTTTTACATGTTCAACGTCAAGCATGGTAGGTAAGGAATCAAGTAGTTTAAAAGGATCAATATCATGAGACTCTTTTAAATACTATATTTACCTCTTTGGATAATCACACTAAAGAGTTTCCTAAGACATTTTCCTCTACCAATAAAACAAAATTGCTATATTTTTTTTATTAATTTGATTTTTAAACTCGTTTGGATTTATTGTGTTCAATTTGTTTTCTTTATTACTCTTCATCTAGATCACTAAAGTTTTTAGGATTAAGTTCATACATTACATTTGTACATAATTATTTTCCTTTTCACCTATATTCTTATGTTCCTGAATGACTAAGAATTTAGAGTTGTAGTTGAAGAACACATTATCAAAACCTTAATATTTAGCACATTAAACCTCTAAACTCAACCTAGACATTTAATTAACTACTTGTTTACCCTTATTTTCTTTATAAATTTAGGCACTAATAAATAATAATTATTTGTAAATTAAGATCTAAAAAGGGTTCTAGGAGTGTCTTGATATTTTGTTTATCGACTCTTTATAGGCAACATATAATCGTGCATCAATAAGGCTTAGTCAAGAGTAAAAATATTTATAAGCCTAACATATTTTCTAAAATCATCATCCAAACCTTTATAAAATCTATGCAAAGTAATGACTTATTTTCCCTTACAACAAATCTCATTATGTAATCATTTTAAATTATGTTATATATTCCCCTGCCTTAAATTATTGTTGTTGATGATGTTTAAGAGTTTATTCTTATAATCTAGGGTAGTTACTTCTCCTATAGTTTTGTTTTATTTTAGTCCAATTAATTATGTAAGGTTTATCTCTCATCTCTAAACAATTCTTGACATCTTTCCAATAAAATTTAGCTTGAACAATTAATATCATCTTAACAAATCTAACTTTTATTATTAGATAATTTGTGTCACTCAAATAATTATTTCATGTCATAAATCCATATGTAAAAGATCTAAGGGTCATTATTACTATCAAAAGTGAGGGCTTGGATTTTGTAAAGGCTCGTGACTCACTCATCAAGATCATCGTGTTTAGACTAACCTAAATGATAGTATATTGTGGCTCGTGAACTTGTCCACAATGATTATTCTTTTGATATTTATTGGTCTTTGGGTGTTCTATATGAGAACTCTCTTGAGATTCAATTCTTTTAAACATGTTGGTTATCTAGGTTTGCAGTTTCATTCTTGAGCATGTAGTGCTAGATTTTTAAGTGTTAATGATTTTATCAAACACAATGTCACAAAACAAGAACTCGCAAATAAAAAAAATATTAGATGGTAGATTATCAATTATGAAAGAGGTTGGTAAACAAAAATAAAATATATAAATGCAAGTCGGATTTTTTTTGAAATTTTTTCCGAGACATAAAAGTAATATCAATTACAACTATAAATAACAAGTGCAAAATAAATAAAAAAAGAAGAGTAAAATTCAACAAATCAAAAGGGAAAATGATTTACTAGCTAAATTGCTTGAGAGTAAGTTGGAATTTATTGTCAGTAATGTTTTGAAGATTTTGACATAGCGATGAAGGGACAGGTTGGATGATATGGAAGTGTGACGTGGTAGGTTGGACAACGTGGCATGCTAGATAACATAGCAGAAGTTAGTTAGTTTGACTTGAAACCTATTATGAATTCCTTAAATTGCTTGTAATCATATTCTTTGTTGTTATCTGTGATGATTGTGCAAAAATGAGTGAATTTATGATTCTGATTTGCGTGTTGTTGCCAAGGACAATGACACTCGAATGGTGATAGATTTGAGGTTGTGATGGCTATGGTGGTACTAATTTGGCTAATTCTTGTTGATTATGTAGATGATGAACAACATAATGTTCTTAAAAAAAAAACAAATTGTTGGTGCCATCCCAGGAAATAACAAGTTTATGCAAGCATTATTGATCTTTTTTTTTATTAATAAGAACTCTCTATATATTTACGGTTCATCATCTCTCTTGAATTGAATTTTAGGAATTGAACGAATTCTTAAATTATTTAATTGTAAGAACAATTAAAAAACTAGGTTTTGATACTGAACTTAATGCGAGATTTTTTTTTGAAAACAAAGTAAAAAACTAAAAAGAGATAAAAGAAGTCAAATAAAGATGAGAAAAAAAAAAGTCAAAGAAGAGAAGAATAGGGGTTGAAAATATAAGTTACTTTGCAATTTTTATTCAATTCATCAAAACCATATTGCATTGTCAAGAAATTACATATAAATACTAAAACCCTTATCAGAATAGATTTTGAGCTTAAAATTACCTAGCCAATAAAAATCCGATAAAATAACATGAACTGCAATTTATTAATATAAATAAATAAAATTTAATAATTTTAACGGTTTGGAAAATCTCAATCTCCAAACCAAAAAACAATGAGTTGGGCTCAATACGTGCTCGGATATGATGTCCCATCATTCATGATACTGAAACGAATGAAATTACCACAGGCAGGGAAACAAAAAAAAAAGGCGCAATTATTTGAACTGTTGAGTTTACATCATATTGAGCAGGAGGATTATGGGTGGACAGCCTTAGCCATGCCATATGCTGCAGCAGATGCAATGGCACCAATAAGGACAGTTTGCAAAGCACTTTTAAAGGGTTTATTACCAGTGAAGTAACCCTTAGCAAAGCCGAAGACCAGCAAGGCTGCCAAAGTTAAGATCACCGAAGCAACCACAGCATCTTCAGCTCTTGGAATGAACATGTAAGGAGAGAGGGGTACAAATCCGCCCAAAACATAAGCAATGGCAATAGTCAGCGCACTATGTAGTGCTCTTCTTGGATCCGGCTTCTCCAATCCTAGCTCAAATCTGTATCCATGTCATTATAACTTCATTTCAGTATTCTTAGTTTTTTTTATTAACATTGGTGTCCGGATTAACTAATTTCACGAGCCATGAAGTTAACGATCATGTAAATCTCTGGTAGCTATCATATTAGCAAGCATATGACTCAAACTTGAGATCACAGGGGAACAAACCTCTAAGTTTCAAGCTCGTACCACTGATCACCTACTAAATTGTTCAGTATTCTTGGTTTTGCCAATGACACATATGGTACAACAGCTAGCTAGTTTTAATAAAGTATAAAATCAACACATTATCAAAATCAAACTCATTGAGTAAAAGAAAACCAAGCATCCACTCTATCACATTACCTGGAAAAAGAAAAGGAAAGAAAAACTAAATGGAAGCCAAAAGGTTATGGTATCTCGTGATGCTGGATAACATAAAATCATTGTGCAATTTGCAGATCACCCGTGCTCTGGGTAGGGGACCCTTGGTTTTTGTCGTAGGTTGAAACTTATTTTGAAAGTGAACTTGGCCTATTGTACATACTGTAATCATGATGTGATAGTGGAGCAAGTGTCAACAAAATGGTGCATTTTTTGGGGAATTTTAGAAATACCTTGAAAAATTAACATCGACTTGTTGCTCCATCTTTCCAGAGAACTCTAATTAAGTAAACAATTACTGTTCCAAACAAGAGAAGTTTGAGGATAAATGAAGCTTACTTCATCATGAAATCAAGCCAGGCTTGAGGCTTCTTCCTTAGAGCACTAACCACAGACCCATACTCATGCGGCTCTATTCCATAGCGTGCCAGTATCTCAGCCACCTCAACCGCCTCTGCAATTTCCCCCCAAAAAGAATAACCCCATCCATCATCTTTTTTCAACAACTTAACTTGTAATCATGTTCTTTATTAGTACTATACCGTTAGCAGATTGAACTCGATCAGGCAAGGAAAACAAAATAGTCTCCTAGCTGGACATCCTTATCGATGGGAAAAAAAAACATTGTAGGAAGTACCTGTATCGGGAACCCTGGTGATCTCTTCTTTCTCTCTCATGAGCTCTATTGCATAGTGATCTGCCTCACTTTTTGCCGCTAGATATCTGCACAATAAATAGGAATTAGCTATAATATATAACGTTAGCAGAGTCAGGTTTACGGTGTTTCTCATGAAGCAAAAAAAAACCTGTAAACAAACAAATTTAAAAAACAAAATCAAAGAAAACAGATATGATTAACGGTAAACACGAATACCCTCCAAGTCCCATGGATATAGCGCCAGCGGCAACTTCGGCGATGCCGGCGGTGAGAACAATGGAAGACGTAGCATTAGCTCCAGACAAACCGGCAGCGAGAGCGAAAGGAACAGTTAGACCATCGGATACACCGATGATGATGTCACGAACGACCTCACCGGCAGTGAAGTGTTTCTCTTTGTGCTGGTTCAGGAGGGTCTGTTTCTCGGGATCTAGATTATCTTCTTGTGTCAAAGCCGCCATCAGATGATTTTTTGCCTCAGTGATGTTGTCAATTAGTATGCACTTTTACAAAAATAACAACTGTGAGGGAGAGGGAGAGTCCCAATAAGAGGACTTTGAGGGGGGGCGTTTGATTATCTAAGCTTGGGCCGTGGTGGTGGTATTAGGTGAAGGTGTTGTTTTCGATTCATGCCGGCGCAGATTCCATACATGGTAAAATTTCAGTTCCTTTCATGAAACTCAATTAATTTTGTATAAGTTTTTATTAATTATCGTATTAATAATTATATAACTCAAACCTAAAATTATAATATAATCAAAGTTTTTAATATCAAACTCTTATAACTGTATTTTTTCATAGTTCACGCGTAGCTTTTAAAAAAAATATTTTTGAAAAAAATATTATTTTATTTTATTTATATTTTAAATTATTTTGATATATTAATATCATGAATAATTATAAAAAATGAAAAAATAATTTTTTAATAAAGTTTTAAATAAAAAAATATTTTAAAATTTAATCGTTACAATTTTTATATATTTATATTCTTTTTTTTGTTTGTTTTTAGCGGGTACAAATATCGTTCTGCATTAATTCCCTCCCCCTCTCCAAAAAGAACATTTTAGCGTGGGGTGGCGATTATGAAATTTTAAGTAAATTAAATGTTTTTTTTTTTTTTCATTTCTTTCATCCTTACAAACCCTTCTCTTTTTATGACGCTGAGGGATTTTTTTCGGGTAAAAAAAAATGTTTAGATAAAATGATTACGTAGCGAGAATAAATTTGGTAATTTTACTTGCTACACGCAACAACTTCGAGACACATTACCACGCTTGTATTATATTATTATTTGGATTTGTTTTTGAAAATATTTTAAAAAATATATATATATTAAAATAATATTTTTTTATTTTTAAAAAAAAAAATTTATATCAATATATAAAAATAATCTAAAAATTTTAAAAATTTTAATTTTAAATAAAAAAAATTATTTTTTTCAAAAACATTTTAGAAATGCAATGTCAAATAAGACATGTGTGGACAAAATCAATTATTAACCTATATTGCAATTCAATTTAGTGAAATGTTTTGGTATTTTACTATTTGATTTGGAGATTTTTTTGATAATAAATTTAATAGATATTAAATTATATAATTTATTTCAATTTATTCTGTATAGAGTTATTCATCTTTATTTTATCATTTGAGTTGAGTAAGTTAAACCGAGATGATTCAAAAAAATTTAATTATTATTTAATATTAAATTAATTAAAAATTATACAAATTGATAAAAATGATGCTAGATGTCACATTGGCACCGGACAATCCAGCGGCTAGGGCAAAAGGGACTGTGAGACCATCAGAGACACCTTGATAAACCACGAAGGTCTAATAGGGTGCCTATCAAGAATCCGAGATATGAGGGTTGAGGTGGGACACGTATTCTGCAAATGATGACTCAGCTGTGGGCAATTGCTGATTTTGTTTAATTTGCTTTTTTGAATTGGTCAATAAAGTTAAAAGTAATAAGTCAATTAGTGGGGGCTATTTCTCTGTCAACTAGTCGTTCCACGTCCTTCTAATTAGGGAAGTAGTTAAGTTTTTATTTGTATTTAAATCATTGTTTCCAGCAAGTTGAATAACAAGAAAAGTATTACAAGGTTTATTCTCACCTTAAGCAGAGTATTTTCTTATTTTCTTAAAGGCTTTGACTGGGACCTAACATTGGTATCAGAGCTTTTCACACTATGACTACCAATAAAGAAAGGATCGAGAATTTAGAAGCAGCTCTTGGGGGACTTCAAGACGATTTCAACAAGATGGAACTGGGAGTTACTGACAAATTACAACAGCTAGAGACTGCTATTAGCAGAATTTCTGAAGTACTGCTTCCAAGGCAAGAGCCGAACTCTAGCAATGTCCAAGAACGCAGTGGACAAGCCTTTGGTGCGAGATCTCGTGACATCACAGACGGTGGCCGCTCAATGTTCTCCTCCAAATTGGCTAAGCTCGAATTTCCCAAGTATTCTGGTACTGACCCAACTGAATGGCTCACGCGTGTTGATCAATTTTTTGAATACCACGACACTTTGGAAGCAAAAAAAGTGTCTTTGGCTTCTTTTCATTTGGAAGGCGAAGCAAATCAATGGTGGCAGTGGTTACGCAAGGCTTATCATGAGGACAAAAAAAAGGTATCATGGGAGATTTTTGTGGAAGAATTATGGGCTCGTTTTGGTCCCACGGATTGCGAAGATTTTGATGAGTCTTTATCAAAAATAAGGCAAACGGGATCCTTACGGGAATACCAAAAAGAATTTGAGAGGCTGGGAAACAGAGTGCAAGGGTGGACTCCGAAGGCTTTGGTGGGTACTTTTATGGGTGGTCTCAAGCCTGAAATTGCTGATGGAATTCGGATGTTTAAGCCAAAGTCCTTGAAAGAAGCCATCAGTTTGGCAAGGATGAGAGATGAGCAGATGATTCGTCAAGAGAAACCACATCGGCCACTCTACAGAACCTCCGATATTTCTGATCGACCATTCAACAAGAACACTGACGTCTCTAATCGTCCATTCACCAGGTCTGTTGGCGTCTCTTCACCTTCTAAAATCCAGTCTGCATCACCTATGAAGCGATTAACATGGTCTGAGATGCAACAAAGGCGTGCTCAAGGCCTTTGCTTCAATTGTGATGAAAGGTTTGTATTGGGGCACAAATGCAAGGGGCCGCAGCTGTTATTGCTTGAAAGCAGTTATGAAGATGATGAGATCGATAATGAGGACCCTGAAATTTCACTCCATGCTCTCACGGGGTGGTCAACAGCTAGAACCATGAGAGTCTCGCCCAAAGTGGGACATCATGAACTGATTGTGCTTATTGACAGTGGGTCAACCCACAATTTCATCAATGAACGGGTAGCTGAAATATTGCAATTACCGGTGGTGCCCACTGAACCCTTTGCTGTGAAAGTGGCTAACGGAGTTCCGCTAAGGTGTCAGGGGAGATTTGACAATGTGCACGTCTTATTGCAAGGTATCCCATTTACCTTAACTCTTTATTCGTTACCACTAATTGGGTTGGATATGGTGTTGGGAGTCCAGTGGCTAGAACAGTTGGGTACGGTGGTTTGTGATTGGAAGAGGATGACGATGAAGTTTTCATGGATGAATCAGCATCATCAGTTGGAAGGAATTGGCAATCAACCAATTCAGCCGATACAGGTTCAAGCACTGTCGAAGGAGATGAAGCAGGGCAATTCTATTTTTGCTGTGTGTCTACAGCCGGCTGGGGAAGAAACACCACAAATGAACCGACCTGATATGCAACAATTGTTACAAGAATTTGAGGACATTCATCAAGAACCACAACAGCTCCCTCCCCAAAGAGAAATAGATCACCACATCAACCTCAAAGAAGGGACTGAGCCCATCAATGTTCGGCCATACAGGTATACCTATTTTCAAAAAGCTGAGATTGAAAAGCAAGTTCATGACATGTTAAAATTAGGGCTAATTAGATCTAGCACAAGTCCATTTTCTTCTCCTGTGTTGTTAGTTAAAAAAAATGGCACTTGGCGATTTTGTACCGATTATAGAGCCCTAAATGCTGCAACAATAAAAGATAGATTTCCTATTCCAACTGTCGATGACATACTTGATGAATTATATGGGGCTGCTTTCTTTACTAAACTTGATTTACGTTCTGGGTATCACCAAGTCCGGGTCAATCCTTTAGATATCCACAAAACTGCCTTTCGCACACACAATGGTCATTATGAGTATTTGGTTATGCCGTTTGGGTTATGTAATGCTCGCTGTCATGAATTCCATATTTTGTCCTTACCTTAGCAAATTTGTATTAGTTTTCTTTGATGATATTCTAATCTATAGCCCCAATTGGACCATGCATATTGAACATGTTAAAACAGCTTTTGAAATATTAAGGCATCATCAATTTTTCATCAAATTGAATAAGTGTGTGTTTGGGCAACAAGAGGTGGAGTATTTGGGTCATATTGTGACGTCCCAAGGTGTGAAGGCCGACAAGGGAAAAATTCAATCTATGCTTAATTGGCCTTGCCCAACTAATGTTTATGAATTGCGAGGGTTCTTAGGCCTTACAAGTTACTACAGGAAGTTTGTTCGCAATTATGGAATCATTGCCCGACCACTCACAAACCTTTTGAAGAAGGGGCTATTTTGGTGGACAGAGGAGGCAGATGCAGCATTCCTTGCTTTGAAGCAAGCAATGACTTCAAATCCTACGCTTGTTATGCCTAATTTTAATGAACCTTTTGTTATTGAAACTGATGCTTCAGGTACTGGTATTGGGGCGGTGTTAACTCAGCACGGGAGACCCATTGCATTCATGAGCCGAGCATTGGGGGTCACTAAACTGTCATGGTCCACATATGCCAAAGAAATGCTTGCCATTGTTCAAGCTATTCGGTTGTGGCGTCCTTACTTGCTGGGCAGGAAATTTTTCATACACACTGACCATTGTAGCCTCAAGTACTTGATGGAGCAGCGCATTGTCACCCAAGAACAACAGAAATGGGTGTCTAAATTAGTAGGGTATGACTACGAAATCACTTACAAACCGGGAAAGGAGAATTCTGCCGCTGATGCCTTATCAAGAGTAATTGGCAGCCCTAGCCTTAATGCACTCTTTGTTCCTCAAGCATCTTTGTGGCAGACACTCAAGGAGGAACCCAACCAGCATCCTTACATGGTTCGTATTGGCAAACTTGCTACTGCCAATCCGGGAGCTCCTTATAAATGGATGAATGGTTTGGTGTGTTACAATAACCGAGTAGTCATTCCCCCTAATTAACCTCTTGTCAAGCTTCTATTACAGGAATTCCATGATTCACCTTCTGGAGGTCATTCGGGGGTGTTACGCACATACAAAAGAATGACGCAGCAATTTTATTGGCCATCCATGCATAAAGTGGTTAAGTAATATGTTGCTTCTTGCACGGTTTGCCAAAAGAATAAGGCTGATACTTTATCTCCAGCCAGGCTTCTACAGCCGCTGCGCGTTCCTTGTCAAATCTAGGACGATATTACCATGGATTTCATTGAAGAGTTACCACCATCTAATGGTAAAAGCACCATTTTTGTGGTCGTGGACCGTTTAAGCAAATCTGCTCATTTTTTGGCTTTAGCACATCCTTACACGGCCAAAATGGTTGCTGAGAAATTTGTGGAGGGGATTGTCAAGCTTCATGGCATGCCGAAGTCCATTATTAGTGACCGGGATCCTATCTTCATCAGTCATTTTTGGCATGAATTCTTCAAAATGTCAGGGACAAAGCTGCACATGAGTGCCGCTTATCATCCCCAAACCGACGGTCAATCGGAGGTGGTTAACAGGTGTGTTGAGCAGTATCTTCGATGTTTTGTTTCTCAACAACCTCGAAAGTGGTGTTCTTTTCTTGCATGGGCTAAATTTGGTACAACACCACATTCCATTCCTCTATCGAGATGTCTCCTTTTCAAGCTCTCTATGGCAGACCACCACCGAGCATCTCGAATTATCAGACTGGGGCCTCTTTAGTGCACGAGGTGGATCAGACTATGATTTCTCGTAATTCTCTTTTACGTCAGCTCAAAATTAATCTGCAGACTGCAATTAATCGAATGAAGCAGGGGGCTGATTCCAAAAGACGGGACGTGAACTTTCAAGTGGGGGATTTAGTCTTCCTCAAACTACATCCTTATCGCCAACAATCTCTGTTTCGGAGACCAGCTCTGAAGTTGGCCAGCCGTTTTTATGGTCCTTATAAGGTTGAGGAAAAGGTGGGAAAGGTTGCTTACAAGCTTCAGCTTCCTGCAGATGCTCGAATACACCCTGTTTTTCATGTTTCACTTCTCAAGAAGCAAGTCGGAGAGTCCACGGTCACCAGCGCAGAACTGCCTCCCATTACTGATGATGGTGAGTTTGTTTTAGAACCTGCTGCTGTGTTGGAAACCCGATGGGTGTGGAAAGGGTCTACTTTTGTTGAGGAACTCCTTGTCCAATGGAAACACTTGTCAAAGGAGGATGCTACGTGGGAAAATGCACAGGAGCTGCGTGACAAGTTTCTGTCCTTCAACCTTGAGGACAAGGTTCTAATTCAAGACAGGGGCAATGAAAACCACGAAGGTCTAATAGGGTGCTTATCAAGAATCCGAGATATGAGGGTTGAGCTGGGACATGTATTCTGCAAATGATGACTCAGCTGTGGGCAATTGCTGATTTTGTTTAATTTGCTTTTTTGAATTGGTCAATAAAGTTAGAAGGAATAAGTCAATTAGTGGGGGCTATTTCTCTGTCAACTAGCCGTTCCACGTCCTTCTAATTAGGGAAGTATTTAAGTTTTTATTTGTATTTAAATCATTGTTTCCAGCAAGTTGAATAACAAGAAAAGTATTACAAGGTTTATTCTCACCTTAAGCAGAGTATTTTCTTATTTTCTTAAAGGCTTTGACTGGGACCTAACACACCTATGATAATGTCACGGACAATCTCACCAGACATGAAATGCTTGTCATGCTCTTCAAGAAAGCAATTTCTGCTTCTCCAGGTCACCTGCGATGATGTGCCCGTTTTCTGCCATTGCCTGGGATATGCAACTCTCTTGTTTGGCAGTGCCACTAGGCCCACTACCATTTGTCTTTACAGTATCTATCACAGAACCTGAACCGGGCAGGTATATAATTTTTTATTTTATCACGATAGATCGGGGGGTATAGAATTATGGAGATGAAATAAACTTGTTTTTAGAAGATTAAAAACAATAAGACTGGGAGATAAAATTGACAGATAAATTAGTTAAATCTTTTTTGTTATTCTATACTACGTGTATTCACCTAACAGGATGGCCTTTTTAAATGGTGTTTGTTTTTTGCATTTGTAATATTTAAGTGTATTTGACTTGAAAAACAAAATTATATACAAATAGGTAATAAATATACACCACCACATATGATATTTCTATTGAAAATAAAAGGTGAACTATTGCCGACTGTAATTTGCCATGACGTGCACATAAATAGACTCCAACAATATCTTGTTTATATAATAATAATAATAATAATAATAATAATAATAATAATAATAATAATAATAATAATAATAATAGCAGCAGCAGCAGCAACAACAGTAATAATGAAAAACAAAACCACAGGACCAGCTGACTAATCGTGCTAATAAGATTCGTATATGAACCAAACAAATTATTGATCTCGGTTTAAAATATGTATGATATCTTACTCTAGGGGTGAGCATTTTCGATTCGGTTCGGTTTTTATCAAAAAAAGTAACCAAACCGAAACCGAACCTATTAAAACCGATCATTTTCGGTTCGGTTCGGTTCGGTTCGGTTCTATTTTTATGATTAAATAATTGAAAAAACCGAAATTGATTTCTGGGCCATTTGATGAGATTTCTAATAGGCTTACAATTAAAATAAAAAAAGATTGATTTTCTTATAAGATACCAAAGTATTTTTTAATTTTTTTACCACTAATATAAATATTAATGTATTAAATTGTTAATGTTAATATGGTGTTTATTAAAAAAATTTACCTTTCTAATTCTTTTGTTTTTTTTTTTTATTTAGCATGAGGTAAAATAATTAAAATTTAAATTACAGAATATTGCCTTTAAATGGCTTCAAACTAAACAACAAGCAACATCAACAAAAAACTTCAAAAAATACATCTAGTTTTGAACTAATTATCATCGATTGCTAGATTTAACTTTCCACCAAATTCTACAAAAAAATAAATAATAGAAATGTTAGATTAAAAATAAGTTGATTAATAAATCATAAAATAAAAGTACAAGTATATAAGAAAAATAACCTTATTCAAGATTTTGTTGAACGTTGATGTTGGGGTAGTGTCGGTGGATTAAACATTTTGGATTTGAAAGTTTACCATCTGTAATTACCAAATAAAAAAAGATCAAAACATGTTAATAATATATATTTTTAGAATTTAATAAATTCACAATATAGTTGCAGCATATATTCATAATAAATTTACAAATATATATATTGTTTTTATACTGATTTTTCACCTCATATTCTTAACCTGGTTAAGTTAACCATATCAAACATGCTCTTCTATTTCCACATAGATCAAACAAGCTAACATAGCATACTGGACAATGGACATCCACACCGGGAAACATATCAAATTTGTCATCCATTTTCATCAACATTAAAACATGCTCTACAAAGCTTACATTAAAACATATCAAACATGCTCCTGTTCCCACAGAGATCAACACAAGCTAACATAGCATACTGAACAATGGACATCCACACCCGAAAACATATCAAATTTATCATCCATTTTCATCAACAACATTAAAACATGCTCTACAAAGCTAACATTAAACATATCAAATATGCTCTTCTGTTTCCACAGAGATCAACACAAGCTAACATAGCAAAGGGTCAGGTTAATGAGGGCGACAAATATGAACAATTTATATGTATCTTCTGTTCAAGGCTTCGATTTCCAAAGAGACCAAGTACCCATGAACATTAACTAATATTTTTAACCGAACCAGACCGGTTTGGTTTAGGTTAATCGGTTTTTGCCTTACAAAACCAATACCGAACCGAACCAGAATTTTTTTTAGAATTTTATAATCAGTTTAATCGGTTTTTTTATCGGTTCGGTTTTCTCGGTTATTTTTTTTTCTCGGTTTAATCGATTAATCGGTTTTTTTCTCACCCCTATGTGTCAATGCCATGTTCACAAACTATTTTTAATTGTGGCTATAAAAGATGCCATCGGGATTTGAAGGGGAATCGAATAAAAAACAAAAACTCATTCAAACACTCTTAGAATAAATATAAATTATTTCGTATATGTTGTTATTTAATTTAACCAGTTCTTCGGGACATCCTGTTTGGCAAATATCTGAAAACCGTTTGCTATGTAGATTTTTTATCCGCTGGTAGAATCAAGTTTTTTTCGAATATATTATTAAATAAAAAACCAAAAAATATTTCTCTTAAAAAATGTCAACGCGAGGTTTTCTGTATCGAGGAATCCATGTCAGATAAAAAATTCTAAAACTACTATTTTTTTTAAAGTCAACAATAATATCAAATAATTTTTGAAATCATTGTGAAAATTAGTATATCTTTAAATTTTTATTATTAGTTTATTTTAAAAAAATAGGGAAGCACCTCTTTTGTTTGTTACATACTTGATTTTTTTTATATTGTTTTTTAATTGATCTTCGAAATATATTTCTACTTTATTACTATTAACTCGTATTGATTTTGAAATTATTTTATTTTATTTTTATTTATTTATTATAAGGTAAGTCTGAGATAGAAACAAAAAAAGGGGTAATAAAATTTCAAAGTTACACTATTAAATCAGGTCGAATTACAAAAGCTACAAGTTTCTTAAGCTTTTTTTTTAATCTGATTTTTTTAATCCGAGGAGTAATATATAGATTAAAATTAAAACAGAGAATAAGAAAATCCTCCTTCGGTATACATCTCCCAGACATTTTCAGAGAAAAAGAAATCTTCTTCACAGCCAAAAGCTCACTTTTTTCGACAATTAATGATATCCAGGAGGGCAGAACAGAATCAAAATTTAGATTCAAATGTTTTCCCTGCGTTTTTCAAAATTATTTTTGAAAAATAATGATTTTTTTTAATTAATTTTCTTTTGTATTTTTAGACCTAATATTAAAAATAATTTTTAAAAAATCAAAAAAATAATTCAATATATTTCTAAACAAAAATAACTTTGAAAAACAACTTCAAATATTCACCATCAAACAGCCCCTGAAACAGAGAATTAAAAACTGACTATTATTTTTGACACTGATCATCACCACAGAATGTGGTCCTGTCCTAAACACCTCTTCCTCATTCTTGAACAGAACAAAGTGGAGCACTTTAAAAAATCTCTTCAATGAAGACTTCCAGCCCAGGGCTTATTTACAAAAACCTGAGCGCAGACAAATTATACGATAAACTAAAATAATTATACGTAAACTAAAAGAGTTCAGTGTTTCACTGTAGCATGAGAGTGAAATCATTGTGGATTACAATAATATCTTTAGGTTAGTTCAGTTTTTTGTTTAGTTCGGTTTGGTTGAGTCATTGATTTATTGATTTTTTTTAAAAAAAATTGCACAGTAAAATAATCATTTTATCCATCGAAAACGACAAAAAAGCAGCTATAAAGGGGGTGCCGCGGTAATTTCACATTTCATTGCACAGTAAAATAACCTTTTTACCCTCGTTTAAGCCAAAAACCATGATTTGACTGCAAGTGTGTTTCAAATATTTCACATATTTTAAAAAAATATATAAATACTAATTTGTCTCTAATAAGACAAAATAGAAGAGTTGTATGTAGGATTGCTTAGGTAATTTACTATTTTTTTATTATTATTTATTGCCGAATATTGTGCGCACGTCTGACACACGTGCCGACATTATTCGGCCTCACGCCCGCTTCCGGCGGCACGTGCAGCGTCGTCCAGTGGATGAAAATGCCCTTCCAGCGTCTCACCTGATGCACTGCTATGTGCTCGTTCTCATGGTGTGGCGCGTCGCGGCACACGGTGACCGAATTAGTGACGGTGGTCGGTTGTACTTTATTTGAGCATTTTCTCTCCCCTGCATGCATGCATGCATGCTAAAGTATAAGGCAAACCCTCAGGTTTATGATGTTTTTATTTCAGTTCCTGATCTTTTAAGTGTTTTGCATGGTCCTGATTTCTGTTGTATAAATTTTAATTTGTTTCAACTGTGTCTTTCGATTGAAATTGATTATATATTTAGATTTTAATTAGGTTCTTATTCTTTTAATTTCCGGATTAGTTTTAAATCTCTTAATATATTCCGTACATAAATTTTGATTTTTTATATATTTAGTTTTCATTTCAGTCGCTATACTTTTAATTTTTATTTTCTTATTTTTTTAAAATAGTCTTTATTTTTTTCCATGTTTATATATGTACTCTTAGCTTTGGTTTTTAATATTTATTATTTATTAATGTGATATTTTTTTGAAAAATTTAGTTATTAAATTATTGTTTGTGTTTATAATCATTTGAAAATTGATATATCTATTGTTCTCTTTATTCTTTCTTTTATTTTTTTTATTTTAAAATCAGATTTTTTTTTTAGCTGATAATTTTTACTTTTATTTTATTATTTATTTTATTTTTTCATTTTCTCTTATTTTATCATTTATTTTATTTGTTCATTCTCTGTTGTTTAAGTTTAGACTTCTTTTAGACTTTGATTTAATTTCATCTTTTATTTTATTTATTGTTTATGATATTAACACAATCATAATAATTTTTTTCTTGTTTACTATTTTGTTAATAATTTAATTATTTTTATTATTTTGACAATAATAATAATGCTAATTTAATTATCTTTTTATCTTGAGCAGTCTTGGACATCACACAGTTACAGCAAATATTCATAACGTCTATGTTCAGGTTTTGCTGTGAGGGACCGTAAGGCCTATAAATTCACCATCGATGCAAATGCGAGACCACTCTTGACAAGATATTTAAGTGTTCATATAACAAACGACACTGAAATTATTCAAAGAGTTCCACGTTTCCATTCTATGGTATAGATTCACATCTTGTTATATGTTTCTGTTTTCATTCAATCTCTCACTAATGCCCAACATAAGTGAAATTAAACAGTGTGGACAATGAGATCATTTTTACAACTCTTCAACTCAGGTCTCCACAATTTTTCAGCATGGATTTGCTCAGGAGAACGAAAGAGTTCCGTTCAGTGTCCAAAACAAATAACAAATTGAACTCTTAAAAATCCCCAACAGCGGCAGGAAAACAAACGATTTCGAAGGGCAAGATGTAGGAAATCCATCCACTGGGAAGCGGGCAAGAAACAGAACCAAAAGTTTCCTTGGACAATTATTTCGATTATAAATATATGGAATGGTAAGAGTGCTATCAAGGAGTATTGATAGACACAAGAGACAACCATGGTTTATCAACAGAATAAACCTCAGTAACGTGAACCTAAACAAAAATCACTGAACAAATTTTCTAACTCCCAAAAAAATCTCTAAGATACAAACATGACAAAGCGTTAAAATGTATAAAACAAGCATAAAACTTGTGCTTTAAAAAGAGTTGACCATAAGGGCAAATTAAAACGGAAACAGCAACCTTCCGTGATAAAACCAGATAAACTTTGAATTCAAAACAAGGTTTCAGCTGAAAACAATGATATAAAACATAAACAGTTAAGATACAAGAAGCAACATAAAAAATCCCGAAAAAACAATAATGGGCTAAAAAACTTCACACCCGAGAAACATGAACCAGTTAAATCAACAAACAGGCCTCTTCAGTTCAGGTCTCCAAAAATATTTCCGCACGGAGCAACTCGGAAGAACGAAAGTATATTAATAATCATCATAAGAGGCAATATAAATATCTTTAAAAATTCTGGTTTTAAGTACAACAGTAGTTTGAAACGGATCGGGAGCAATAAAGCCAAAATCAAAATAGGAAGAAGATTTGATCAATCGTCAGCAACACAAATGAAAAGGAAAAAAAAACATTTAAAAAGATGTCTCTTCAGTTCAGGTCTCCATAAAAGCTTCCACATGGTTTAAATTGTCAGAAGAACGAAAGTTTTGATCATCATTAGAGACATTCATTATCATCAAGATAAAACAAAGCCAAGAAGCCCAATCACCTTACCCCCTCCTCCTGTCGCGGAAAATAAGAAACAGAGATCAGCAAGCTGAAACAAAGTTTATGCAGCTGATTTCAGCTTCGGCAAGCAAGAGTGCAGATCCGAGTAACGAGAGCAGAGGGGGGGCGCTGTTTTTATAATAGGGTGGATGGTTTGAAGTCTGGCGACCGGTCACCCCAAAACCCTAGCTAACTTTTGATTCGAGTACTGCAGTGTTGGGCCATGATCGGACCCAGCTCACTCCCTTCAGTCTCAACCATTTCGGCCCAACCCTAGTTTCTAGTGACAAATTAGTTTGGAATCCCACGTCGCTTTATAGGGGCTCTTTTGGAACTTCCGTACGGGCACATCCAGAGTTTTTCAGGGGTCTTTGATTGTGTTTGTGTTTGTGTTGATATAATAATGATTTTAAAAATAAAAATATCATTTTAATATATTTTTAAATAAAAAATATTTTTAAAATAATCAATTATACTCTCAAATAATCACATAAATATCATGAGAAGGGGTGGTGGAAGAAAGAAAACAATTCGTGCTCATGCATGAATCCCTCGTTCTAATTATATGAGAATCAATAAACATACAGCCAGCATATTTTTCCTAATTGAAAGAAAAGGCGCCACCATGATAATAAATCACAGATAAATAAATACCACAGAAAAACCTGACATTCAGAAACAGGTGAAATAGATATACAAATCAACAAATAAATAAACATTAGAACTACGCGATATGTTGATTGGCATTTGATTTTCGGTGTAACTATATGGTATATTTGGAAGGATAGATGTCGTAGAACATTTGATGGAGACTCAGGTAGTTGGTTTGGGACTGTTTTTGCTATAAAAAAAATGGTTGAAGATATTAAAAAGGAGCAGAGAAGTGGTTATGATGGAAAGATTGGTGGCACGGAGGTTGAGAAAATAGGATGGAAGTACCCAGCAGAGGATTGGATCAAGCTTAACGTAGATGGATGCAGTAAAGGAAATCCAGGGATGGCAGGTACAGGAGGAGTTATTAGAGATCATATGGGGTCGTGGCGAGGGGGTTTTGCGAGGAATATTGGTTTTTGTTCTTCCATGACCGCGGAATTATGGGCTATTTATGTGGGGTTACAACTTACATGGGATAAAAGGTTTAGAAAAGTGGTTTTAGAATCAGATTCCAGGGTTGTAGTTGGGATTATTAATGGGGATAGTGTGAGGGTAGATAGGAATTATAATCTGATTATGCAGATTAGAGAGATGTTGGGTAGGGATTGGGAAGTTAAAACATTACATGTTTACAGAGAGGCCAATTGTGTGGCCGATTAGTTAGCTAATTTTGAGCTAACTAGAGATTTGTTAGATATGAGGTCAGATGTTATTATTGATCCTCCGGCATGGATTTATACTTTGCTGTATTATGATCTGATTGGGTCTACTATTCCGCGATTAATTTAGAAGGGCGTAAAGCCCCGATCATTACCAAAAAACAAAAAACAAATAAATAAACATCAATCTTTTTATTCAAGGGATGGATTCAGCCCATCAAGCCAGGGTGGAGACATTAATTGAACTCCAAATTAGCCCAAGACACTAGTTCTTTCTATCTTTATTGTACTTTTTTGGCTTTCATCTACGAAGTGAGAATGAAAAATAAAATGCAATGCTACGAGTTATATGCTCAGACTACTGGCAGCGCCAAGGATGATTATGGGAATAAAATATATTGAAAATACTGCAACATACACTTGGGACTGTGATTAAAATAATTTTAAAAAAAAAATTTATTCAAAAATATATAAAAGGATATTGTTTTATTTCTAAAAAATTATTTTTGATTAAATATAAATAAAAAAATATTTTTTTTTCAAAATTATTTTTGAAACGAATAGATCACTGTTGCTGAACCTCTCAATTGGCCTTTTCTAGAACCATACGAAGCTCCGTCCCTGTTGTGTAGTACGAGCACTAACTCATCAAGCATTGTTTTTCGCTCAAGTACATATTTCCAAATCTTTGTCACCATCTGTACATCCCGTTTCGCTCTACTCTTCTCCGAACCCACCTTTTCCGAAAATCTTATGGGAGTTTTAAGATACACTTCAAGAATAATTTTTTTAATGCTCTAATCTCATTATAAAATATAAATGATCTATTTAGCATAATAAATTAGAAAATTAGTGTATATAAGCGAGATCCAGCAAACAACCACAACAAGGCGAAACGCAAAACAAGCCAGGAGGGTCATGACTTTTATTCCCCCCAAAAAAGTAAATTGCAAGGACCATTTTCTGTTTTCTTCTAGGTAACCTAGAATTTTTTTAAGAAAATCACTGTACAGGTTCACCCAGTAAAATATATCATACCACTAATTACCTGGTTTATTATTTTTTCTCGCTAAGCTAATTGATAATTAATATCATATAGCGTGATTTGAATATAATTTAAAAAAATTGCTTGAATCAAGCCAGCAGGCCAGGTCTTGAAATGGGATAATAACTTCTTTTTTTCTCTCCTATTTTTTGAAATTAATGTAATCGATGTATTATCAAGCTCCTTTGCTATGTTAGATTATTAATGATCTATTTTGACTCCTCATGTTGATGTTTGTGTTAATTGATAAGAAAAATATTCGTTTCAATTAAAGATTTAGACTCGAATTTCACTATCTAACCATATGGAATATTTATATTTGATCTATAAAACTTATTGATGAGGACTCTGAAGACGTGGGCTCAGCGCATGGGCAAAAGACCTATTACACGTGAACCGCCAAATCTATTGGACCCACCCTTCATCCATACGTGAACAGTCCAGATCAATCCTGGGTAGACAAGAGAACCGATATCTGATCGTGCACCATGGACCTGCTGATTCTCACGTGGACCCACGCAATAAGAAGCACGCACTCCATCACCAACGCCCATAACCGCCTTCCTCAACTCTCCAGTCTCCACAACTGTGCCAATAACAAACTCTCACTCCTCACTCTCTCATTTTCATTTTTAGTATCCAATAACAGAATTTAAAAGGCACAAACTCTCCCTATCTCTCTCCAGGAATTCAAATTTTGCAAAACAAAAATGAAGCTCAAACAGAGCAGCAGCAGAACGAATAAAACAATCGAGCGAGAACCACCGTGCATCGTGAAGAAGCAGCGAAGCAAGCGTCACTTCCAAGTCCGCGCTCAGATATCACCAATTTTACTCTCCAATAATCTCTCTCTCAATAAGAACAGAGGAGTCTCTGTGGACTCGATTTCCTGCTCTCACCTGGGCGATGAAGTTTCTAGCAATTCAAGCAGAGTTACAGTTCAATCAAATCTGATCAGGAAGAGAAAGCTCGAAGTCTCACCGTTTCGGAGGATCACGAGATCATACTACAAGAACAAGGAGAGAAAGAGAACAGAATTCGAAGTTAGTGAATCTTCTTGTGTGGAGGATTCGAAAAATAGTAGCACCAAAGAAGTTCAAGTCAATTACACTTCTACCTTTTCCTCCCTTCACCAAAATTCCAGTTCGAGGAAAATTTCCTTGGATATTACAGAAGATGACACCGTGTCCGTGGCTTCAGGCGTGGAATCCTGCTTATCACGTAAAACGCCGACAAACAGAGCGACAGACATCTCTGATATTTCCAGAAACGGTGCAGTTTCGATTAATGAGTGTGCTGTAGAGCAGCAGCAGAAGCCAAACAGCTTGGGAGAAGGAGGAGAAAGTGATGACCTGGCTTGTACAGAGGAGTTGCATGCAGATGACGGCTTTTCGGATTACTCGTCTTGTCAGGAGACTTTGTTCTCGGAGCTGCAACCGGACATATTCCCGGATAAGTATTCATCGGACGACCTCGATTTCTCTGATGATTACACGCCGTCTATTTTCTTCGAATCTGGAAGCGATTTTTCTGAGAAGTCCGTAAGTGATTCGAAACCTTCGCAGACTTATTCCCTACTGCTCCATTTTAGACAACAATTCTCGCGATCGAGTTTACCTCTAGAAAATAGAAAATCACCAACACTCCTTGAAGCAGAGTATCAAGAGAATTTCACCGTGAGTTTTTGGATCAACTATTACTGCTGTTTTCGTGTTATTTTGCTGTGTTTTACTGCTCTCAATGTTTTTTAATCTGTTTAATTTCTGTACTCATAATTTGTTTTTATTGCTTAAGTTTGCGAGATTGGAAGATGAGGAGGATGAGGAGAGTTACATGAGATTGAGAGAAAGAGAGAGAAGACAACTGTTTTTGCTCGACTACCCTGAATTGTACCGTACCACCACGGAGTACGGCGATCTCATCCTCCAGCAGCGGGTGCAGATGGTGCACTGGATTATCGAGGTAAGTTTTTTATAATTAATCGCGGTAGCTAACAAATCAATTGCTCGGATGCGGCGATTTTGCGACAGTTTGCTATTCTTTCTTGTCGATACACACACGTTTGAAGAAGTTGATTCCTTTGTGTTATGGAAGATGTCCTCTACATTGGAGATTCTACTACTGGAAGTGTTAAACAAATGGGGTTGTGACACGTCATAGTTTGAGATTTTGGTTTTGGACTTTAAAATTGATGGGTCTAGCAATTGTACCATTTGTGGTATGGCCAGTACTGTCCTTGTACTAGATTAGACTAGAACTAGATATTCTCTGTGGCTCTCTTTTTCTTCGTATCAAGGCACTAAACTCTAATCACCAACAGTTGTTAATCACTTGTATATCATTTTTGGACTGTCAATTGACAATTTGTATGAGCAATGTGTACTTAATGTTCTTCTAATTATATGGTAATCACTTATGTTAATAAAATGGTAATCGCTTGTTGAATTTGTGTCTGTTGCTTTGATTATGCAGCAATCAACTGCGAAGGAGTTTGACCTGGCGACCATGTTTCTTGGAATTAGCCTTCTGGACCGGTTCCTAACAATTGGGTTCTTCAAGAACAAAAGTCACCTTCAAATTGCTGGTATAGCTTGTCTTTCATTGGCCACCAGAATTGAAGAAAATCAGCCCTATAACTGGTAAATATCTCTGCCCGTTATTTTTGTGGTCGTCATGTCCTGGATTGCTCAAGGAATAAAATGAAACAAGGTGCCAGTCTTGGATGCAAAATTCTTTCCTTTTAGTCACTTACTAATGGCTTGCATTCACATGGAATTGTCAAAAAGTGATTAGGATCCTGAATAAACTTGTTGATCATCTTTAGAAACAGATCACAGCTAGTTTTGTGTGTTTTATGGACTTACGAGCTCACGGAAAAGAAAAATTGCTGTCAACTTGCTGCCAGATCAAGGCTCAAATGAACTTGAACACACTGGATGAACTATAATTTAATATCTTAACTTTTGCAAGTACTAAAACATTCCTATACCACTCTCCGGTTCATTCTTTTTCATGGTTACATAATCTGCCTTATTGTCATCAAAGCTAGCTGAAGGTAATTTGATATCACTTCAAAACTGAAGGTAAAATGATATCTAGCTGCAAGTTCTGCTCCGGTCAATGAGAGCTCCACTGACAATTTTATAATGGGAATTTCAGTGTTAGGCAAAAGAATTTCAACATTGGGAACAATGTGTACGGCAGATGTGAAGTAGTGGCCATGGAATGGCTGGTGCAAGAGGTCCTTAACTTCCGATGCTTCTTGCCCACCATCCACAATTTCATGTGGTAACTCCTTTTCCCTTTCCACTTGCCTTATAGTTTATGGTAGTAAGATTTGTATCTTGTCTTGGATACGAACACTCTTAGTTTTTTTCTGTCATTCATATCACCTGTAGTTTAGGAAATCTAATACAAGCCTGTCCTTTTTTCATGCTGAACATTAGGTTCTACCTGAAAGCTATGAAAGCTGGTGCAGTGGTGGAGAAGAGGGCCAGATACTTAGCAGTGCTGGCTCTGTCAGGCCGTGAGCAACTCAGGCATTGGCCCTCAACAGTTGCAGCCACGCTTGTCATCCTCGCTTCTCTAGAAAGCAATGAAATTGCATCCTACGGACGAGTTATCGGGGTATATAAATATTAATTTGCAACAAAAGCTTCTGTGCTCGAATACCAAAATAAAACGATTTGGGCTGTTAATGGGTCGACGGCTGTTGCTTGTTTCATTTTATATTTTTGGTATGATTCTGTGAGATATCTGAAAACTGCCCTAGGACACTTTTTTCCCCGGGCCCGGCCCGGCCCATTCCCAAAGTTATATGGCAATAAATATGCTCTTAGGTTCTGATTAGTTAATTTGATTTTACAGGTTCATGTAAGAACAAACGAAAATGACCTCCACCAATGCATCAAGGTACGAAAATAAAGATCTTTTCTATAACGCCACAACTGCACGCTTTTTTTATACAATTATTTTCGAGGAAGGTGCTGCTATTGATGAATTTACTTTCACATTCTCGAAAGCTACTGCCGCCGGTGTTGATTTTGCATTCCTTGTTAATTTGATTTCGAATTATTTGACAACGGTATTAACAGAGCCTAGAGTGGTTGCTGCAATATATGAGCTAGCAGTCTAGAAGGAGAAGGAATGAAGGATCATAAGATCGCCTTTTGTACACTGGCATTGTTTTCCCACACGCATCATTGGTTACTGTAGATGAAGATATTTGTAAAGCCTGATAATAATAATAGGTAACACAAATCTGATTCTTTATAACTCAACGGTACATGCTGTTCATAATATAGAATGACAGGATCTGTATTCAAGGAGCTGGCTCATTTAAACTCAAAGATATAATATATGAGCTGGCAGTCTAGAAGGAGAAGGAACGAAGGATCATAAGATCGCCTTTTGTACACTCGCATTCATAATATGTTCTATGCAAAACGATGATGGGGTTAGCAGACACAATTTTTTTTTTTTAATCTCCAATATCATTTTGTTGTCTTGGCAGGCAACTCTCTGAAATATATTGAATCCTGTGCTTAGTAGTATTATAACAATTTGACCAGGAAATGCAAGTACCTCATTCACGGATTACAGACGGGTGAACACGTGTGGCTAGTTTTGCCTTCTCAAGGATGTTTTGTGCATTCCACTGAAATCATGGACATATGCAAGATAATAGTAATTCTTTGAAACCTTTCAAAGAGAGGTAAGGCATATTCATTTACTAAACCTGTTTTGATCACAGAACTTGTTCCGTGATAGCAATAACCTGAGTACTTTCACTCACATTTAAACAGGGATGTCAATCTTGTTCTGTTTTGGCTGAAACGTTTTCTACTTGCTAAAAAACAAGATAAAACGACATCGTTTTTGTCTCGGGTTAAATTCCGGTTCATTACGGATTTTCAGCTAAATTTTGATTGAAACGCGCCTGAATCATATCACCAATGCCGTTTCGGCCAAATAGTGTTTTTTTAAATAATAAATAATTTTACAATATCAATCATATCTCTTAATCCGACTGTTAGATTGAGATGAAATTTTACAAGGAGTCACTTGACATATTTATATATATTATGTTAAAATTTCAGAGCAATTATAGAATGTAATGACCTTGCGAGATTGATGATGATATTCTCGTAATATTATACATGTTCATAATTTTATTTAGAAAAATCATTTTATTAGATTGAATTGCATAATTGTAAATAATTTTATTTTTGGGTTTGAACTAATTTTTTTTGAATTAATATATTTAATTGTGTGTGTCTCTCTCTCTCTCTCTCTCTCTCTCTCTCTCTCTCTCTCTATATATATATATATATATATATATATATATATATATATATATATATATATATATATATATAAACAGTACAACCTCAAAATGGCGAGCCGAAATGCCCTGAAACATTTTGTTCCAATTAAAAAAACAAATCATCAATCAAAACAGAATTCACAACCTTGTATTTCAGTGGCCTGGAAGGGTTGAAACTGAATAGAAGGTGGATTAATGCAGGTCCGGAATCAATTAATGTAAATACTTATCACCTATGATTTAAAAATGTGGAGACCTCAAATTATTTGTCCAGGACCGTCTCCCAGCTCTGGCGTGGTAGGAATTTGTTCTTTGTCCAAACGGGAAAAGGTTTAAACTTCAAATAAACGATCGAAGTTCTAATACCTAGTTCTTTTAAAGGAGTCAATGCTCTTTTGTTCTACCATAGTTTGAATCGCGCGAGTCTCACAAAAGATTTTATCTTTGTGTCAAAAGCACCTCAATTTTCATAGTTCTACAGGTCTATTCTTCTGAGGTTTCTTGGTCTAGAATTAGCTCTGTACATTGTCTAGAAGAAAGATTCCAAACCCCAGATATGCATTTATTAATACCATAAACGGAAGAAAACAGATGGAGGGAGCCATAATGCCATATCTTTAAACAAAATGCCAATTAAACTTGTCGTCGAAGTGCAGTATCACATTAAAACGGAGAAAAGGGTCTGGAATTCACTGATCCCGTTTAAATACAAACGGGAAACCATGGGAAATACATACAGAAAACAAAATCAAGTGCAGTTAGAAGAAGCCGTATCACTCAAATATTTGCAAGCTTACTATCTGCCGAATCAATTGGAATCACTGGAGGCTCTCCCGCTGGAGATCCATTATGATGGATGTGTGCTGAGCTCCTCTCGCTGACAGGAATTTCCATTTTTTCTTCCTCCGCCTTTTCAACTTTCTCCCTAGTCATCACGCTCACATCCTCAGCTGCCTTTGCCACCGCAGTAAACGCACCTGAAACCCATGAAGCTCCGGTGGACACGTAAGGGTTACTCATGATGGCCGATCCTACACTGCTCGCCTTCTGCTCAGCCACTGAAAGGACAGTTTTCGTCTTTACAAGCACTTGAAACTTCTCGTCCATCTCCCGGACCTTTTCATTCACCACAGCTGTGCCCACACTAAGCTTTTCACTCAGACCCATCTTGTGGTCAATTGAAGCAACTGTTGCAGAGGCATTCGAAGTCAGATGAATACGCTCATCGAAGGCTTTGGCCTTGTTGATGGCATCCTTCCCCAACACAAAGCCCTTGGCAAGCATGGTGCTCACCACATCTTCAGCCTTCTTAACAGCAGAATCAGTAGCAGGAGGTTTTTCCTGCTGAGGAAGGGTAGAAAAGAAAATAACAATGTTGAAATAATTGACCTCCTGGACAATCCCCTCCCCTTTCCTCCGCAAAGAAACAGAAGAAAACGAAGGAAAAATTCGATTCACTTATCAATGCAGATGCTGATCTTTGAACTCTTACCAAATGCTTAGGAACGAGCGATAGAAACTACACTTCGAAGCAAAAAAATTATAAGCAAATCTGATGATGGTCAGACATTCCTAGCCTGGTGAATCCAGCATCGGCAAGTCACCATGATTTTATTTAACTAATCTGTATAAAATCCCATTGTTGACACCCCATGCATGTTCATAATTTATTTTCTTTGAGAAAGAAAGAAAAAATTACAGATAGAAATCCATTCCAGCCTCTTAGATTTAAGATATGAATGAATAACCTCCGCAAGCTTCTGATTATCTCAGTGTCCCAAGATTATTTTTAAGCAAATAAAAGAGCAAAAAAAAACAGAAAAACTCAAGCTATCACATTTATAAAGGCCCACTGAAAGATCACGAGAATTTAACTTAAAACTATCATGAAATGCATCTGATTTCAGGCGTGGAACCTCTACCTTTCATAGTCTACAGGTTAATTGAATATTATGAATTTTAATTTCCTAGACGCAATTTTGCCCACGACAGAACAACAAAAAGGCAGATAAACACCACATACTCTGGCTATGCACACCATTCTACTTCACATGCATAGAAGCTGGCTACAACATCACATTATGTGATCATTATCAATAACAGAGACGCAGATACACAAATATAAAATATTTACCAATTTTGATGAAATAGCTTCAGGGGGCAGTTGATAATCCTCAACAGGTGTAATCAAAACAGAAAGATCAGCTACGATGGCTCCCTGAGATAGTAACATGGAGTCAAAAATAAATTCCAAGACAAAATCTGCACCAGGCATGTCACACAGGAAGGAATTAATCGAGAGGCAGAATATGAAAGAAGATACAAAAAACAATAGAAAAACAAATTACGTTTACATTATATCTGAGAATGAGATTCAATCTTGGCTACTCCCTTTCAGTCTTTCAAACACAGTCACAACCCAAAATGCATAAGCTTTAACAGTCATTTGAAGGCAATGAAATGACACTTATTTTCTTATTTTCTTCAATGTATAAAAGATTCTTGTTAGAATCCATGAGGCTTAATTACGACAAACCGGTTTTTGGAAGCCAAGTATGCTTGCTTATCCACCAGCTCTGTCCTGAGGACTATTAGTTGTCAACTCCGGGGGAATCTCAAGGTTGAAGAGGACACGTTTAAAGCATAAACAATGTTCCTCTTCAGTAGGCATGCTATATAGCTTCTGTCATTATGACCAATGAATATCTAGAACAAATTCAACCACAGAGGTTGGCATTTAATGCCTTGATATTCTGAAATTTTACTATTCCTATAATGCTAGATCTCATTTCTGTTAATCATTTCATCATGAGTGCGCCAGAGACTCATATAATTGGATATCTTGATGTGAAGACGATACACATTCACGCTTTAGCCTCGAAAGATGAACATTGATTCAGCAGTATAGAATAAGAACATACTGAAAGAAGCATCGCCGTATCAGCTCCCTGCGACTCCTCGAAGGTAACATAGGCAAGCTGAGTTGTTTCACTTTCCCTACAAAGCGCACCAAGCATTCTTCTCAGTCATTGTATTAAGTCAGTTTTTTAGCTTCTGATCTAAGAACACCGACCTTTGCATTTCGACGTATAGAATATCACCAGAGAAGGAGAAAAACTCTTTGATATCTATATCAGTAGCAGTTAATGAAATGTTGCTAACTTTAACTGTTCTTACCTGTAAGGAATCAAAAGGGAAGATTAAGAGACATAGCTTTCCATCAAGAAATCGTTACTTGTTTAGACTAACTTTGTAACCATTCCCTACTGACCTAACATCTCCATTTGATACAAATATTGAAATATTATAAGCAAAACCGCCATGTTAGAAAGGTAATGTTTCGATATTTAGGTCCCTACTCTGGAGCATATTTACTTCGCCCCTATCAGTGTTCCTCACATGAAATCAGCAATTCTATTTCCGAACAGTTTCTTCCTGGGATTTACTTATTAGTTCATTACTAATTTCTAGGATGAACTCACATCGGAAACATTGATTGTCCAGTTGGTTGTACTATTTGACTGGGGTGGTGGTTCGGTTTTCTGACCACCATCTTCCTGTACCGGAACCTGCACAAGCAAACCTCGATTTGGATCTAAAAAATGAAACGCGGAAAAAGCTTGGAAGCTGACAGAAATATTGAACTTCAACCGGATACATGGTTGCCATTTAATAAGAAGCATCAATGTCAAGAAAATAGCTTAACAGTCATGGAAACTGATTCATAATTTACACAATTTGAGGGCCAGCATTTTATTTTTATTTTAGTTTTTGAGAGAGAGAAAATACCCTCATTTTCACATTTTTTGTTAAGTTAGATCTGTAAAATGTAATCCTCCTTGATCAGGAAGATTAAAATTCAAAATTCATGATCAGGAAGAATGCGTGGAATGTAAACACTGTGGAAAAAAAAGGGATCGATGCGAATTAACAGACCTGATTAATAAGTTGATATTATTATGGGGCATTCCTTAATTGTTTTCTCGTGAACCAAACATCAGATCAGAACATTCGTACATAAGAGAAAAAACAAAAGATTTGTAATGGTATTATAGCACATGGATCAATACTTGCCCAGGCAACAAAATATGTATATATAGCAATGAAAGGGGGGAAATCATAAATAAATAAACCCCACCATGCCAAGACAAACGGTGGAAAATTAAAAGAGCGAAGAATGACTCACCGACGTCGACGACATTTTGAAACAGATTTCACAGTTAATTGAGGAAACTCACACTATCTATAATCCGGTTGAGACAGATAAGAGAGAGAACGATTGCATAGACAGGGAAGAGAGATAACACAAAAAAAAACACAGAGAGAGAAGAGATGGTGGTTTTTTTTTTTGTAGTTTCTTTTGCATGCGCCAAATCCGCGCGCTCGTTTTGGTGGGGGGTGTATGTGATTTCAAATCGTCAAAATTGAGTCGAGTTTGATAATATTAAATAATATATATATTATACTCATCACCCATGAAGAAGGTAAATATATTAAAAAAAAACATATGTAGTGGAATAAATATCTAAGATTAAATTACCATTACAAAGCACATCGTCTGTACTGAAACCAATACAGATACGAGAACAAGGCCTCCACCGCCCATCCTTTTCGCAAATTCTTTATCATTCTAATTAGGACAGATCGCTATGAACTGATGAGGCTCATCCTGATGGAGGCAATGACCATAAGGGGGCAATGCAATGTCAGCTGGTCATCGTCGGTCTGTTTCTAATTTGGATTTTCGTGCTCTTGATCCATAAAAGATATGGAAACCCTTTCGACTGGATAAAGATTAGGAAAAGTAAAATTTCCTAGTCATGATCCGTGGGAGGAGGAGGAAGAGAAGAAAAGAAAAGACTCTCTCTCTCTCTACACACACATGTAGAGAGAGAGAGAGAGAGAGAGTTTACAGTGCACGAGCACTGTTGGACGAAGTATCTACATCAATCATGGAGCATCTACCTGAGTATCAATTAACTAGCTTTTCAAATCATACAGGTTATTGAGTCGATCAGAATTCAAACATTCAACATTATAGATAAGGTGGCTGATAATTTCTTGTGTTAGAGAGAGCATCCAGTAATAGATTTGAAGCGAACAGCTGAAGGGTTTGAAGCCTGTGGATCCATGAATGGGCTCGCCATAGAAATTGAAATGAAAGCATCTGGGGTTAATTACTCCTCCGCCCTCTACTGTTAACAAAGTTCCTCTGTTATATATTATATTAATTCATATTCAATTCCTTTAATTTTAGAAATTGATTAGGATGATGACATGTCACATCTCTACAGAGTGATATATGTCTAAGAAGTTTTAGAAAAAAATAAAAACTGCTTAAACATTAAAAAAAAATATTTGTTTATCCTTTGTAAACTTTTTATTTATTTGTTGAAATAAATTATTTTAAATTTTTTATTTTATATACTTTTTTAATATTTATTATTTTAAAAGACAAAAAAAAGTGAGAAGATTATTTTATGATGGATTTTCTTAATATGTTTTTATTTGTCAAGCTCTGTTATATTTTATTTTCAGAATTAAAATAAAACATTATATATATAAAAAATTATATAAATTATATATAAAAAAAAACATTCACGAAAAGATAAATTGAAAAATCATGCCTATGAAAAAAATACACAAATTGAACCAAGTACCTACGTTTCATTAATAGATAAATAATTATATCCTTCCTTTATTAAGTATACATATTACAAAACAAATAAAGGGTGTGGTGTTTTTACTGTGGAGCCTTCACAGAACACTGTGGATTCGAGCAGTGTGCGGGCGAAAATGGCCCTCGGGCGCTCGGCAAAGCGGGGCTGGCAAGTGGGGCTATTTTCGGGTTTTCCTTTTCCCGTCCTTTTTTTAAAAAAAATATTCAGGTGTGAACAATGCACTGACAATTTCGTCCCTGGTAATAAGACAAAATTAGGTTTCCGGCTGAGGGGCACCGGCGTAATTGCGCGCGGTCGGACCGGTCCGGTCCGGTCCGCCGCAACTTTTGATTTTTTAATTATTTTCTGAAATGGCTAAAGACGGTTTTAGCCCCTAATAAGACAAAAACACTGAATTGGGTCAAGGGACAGGACGATAATTGACCCTATTTTTTAATTTAATATTCGGTGTCTGGCAGTGCGTCCTCCGCACGCGCCAGGCAGTTTTCCGTCTCACGCCCTCTTCCGGCGGCGCGTGCGGCGTGATACAGTGGCCGGAAATTGTCTACCGGAGGCCAGATCGATTCGCCGCCGCGTGGTCTTCCTCTCACGGTGGTGCGTGTAATCACCACATGTCCGTGGATGCGGCGAAGGCCGGTTAAAGTCGCCGCCCACGTTTCTCTCTCTCCTGCACGTCAATGTGCAGGAGAGTCCCCCATATTTCGTAACGTTTCACTTCGGTCCCTCTACCTTTAATTTGGTTTTTGGTCCTCATTTCTTTAATATAAGTTTTGATTTAGTTCGATTGGGTCCTCTGATTTTAATTGATTGAATGTGAAAGTTTCACTTCGGTCCTTCTACTTTCAATTTCCGGGTTGGCTGTATAGAACTCAATGAATTCAATATACAAGTTCCGATTTTTGCAATTTTGTCCTCTGATTTCAATTGACAATAAATGTAATTTGCATTTCAGCCCTTTGACTTTTAATATTTTAATTTAATCCCTTTATATTTGATTTTCATTTCAGCCCTTACACTTTTATTTTTTTCATACCTACTTTTATCCATGTATATATAATTGTATTTAACACAATAATAATAATAATAATAATAATAATAATAATAATAATAATAATAATAATAATAATAATAATAATAATAATAATAATAATCATGATTTAATTATTTTTTATTCTTACTCTTTTGTTTTTTTTTTTCCCTCCCGATAATTTGATAAAAAAAATTTCCAGTAATAACAATGATAATATATTTTTTCTTTATTTTTATCTTTTATTAAAGTTTCTAGAATATTTTTTGTCTTTCATTTATTTTTGTTTCTTTCATTATTAACATAATAATACTAATTATAATAATAATAATAGTGATTATTATTAATATTATAATAATAGTGATTATGTATTCTATTATTATAATAATAGTGATTATTTATTCTTTCATAATAATAATAATAATAATAATAATAATAATAATAATTTTTTAATTGGTTTTTCTTGATTGCTGTTTTGTTTATGCTTTTTATTTTTTTCTCTCGGTATAATTTAATAATTTTTGTTGTTTTTATTCTAGCGGCAATAATAATTTTAGATGTTAAGACTCCGATGTTGCTATTGTGATAATATTTTAAATTAATATTACTTCCTTTTCCCTTTGTTTTTTTTATTTGCTCTTTTTTCGAATGTTAGTGCGCGCTCTTTTGTAATCGTTTATAACGCAATACTTATATTATAAAAGATGTAATCTATGCTTACGTGACAAACTCAACTCAAAATTTTAAACATTTTATCTTCTAATCTATAACTTTTATTTACTTATATCATATAAATTTATCATTGTAGATTTAATTATATTAAATTATATACAAAAAAATACCCGCGGCAACGCGCGGACAATTTGCTAGTATATATATAAAGATGGGCACACATTCTTCTACAATATTCACATCAAAACATGTCAAATGCCCCCTAGCTTTTGTATAACAAGGTGAATAAAGAACGCAACGTATAGTCATATGCCTACCCAAGAAAAGGAAAAAAAAAGGGAAAACTTTAGGTCATCCATGTGCACCATCCTCATAGATTTAGCTGTTTAGTTATTTCAAGGCTTGGCCACCTGCTTACGAACTATTCTGGCGGCTCTTTTTGTCAGCCACTTTCTACAAGATAACAGCATTTAACAAAACATTGGTCCCATAATGCAAGGAGAGGGTCCCAGTTAGACAAATTGGACAAAATAATAAAGACCAATCCGAAATAGTTTATCTTCGCCGATTTCGACAGAGATTGGGGCCAACCTATCGATCTTTGACGTTAGAGAAAAGAGAAGAAAAACAACCACATGCATGCCACCAGATTTGGAAACATTCCCATCAAGAACAGAGACCCCAGGTGAAATCACATCATAATTCATGTAGCTTCTCGCTCTATCCTGTTTTACAACCGAGTTAAAATCACTACAAAATGGAACTAATTAGTCATACTAAAACCAACTAGACTCTTCAACATAGATACAAATTAAAGATTTGCTAAAGCTTTTCTTCATTATTTCTATGTAGCAGCCCCCCCCCCCCCCCCCATTGAGGAGGGCTCTTCATCTTGGCTAACATAATTTTTACCTCCAAATGGGGGCTACTCAGGAATGATTTGCTCCGAATGGCTATTCATGGATTATTATAATTGTGATATGAAATACCTCAAGTGTATGTATATATAAGGAAATATAATCTGGGGGGAGAAAATAAACATGTTTATTGTTTTGCCCTAACAGAGGGGAGCCCTACGTGGGACGCCTTTTCTCTTGTGCAACTGTCTTCTTGGTTTCAAAGCTGAATTGATCCAGCCCTGAGTATCCTCAGACATATCAGTCAAAGAAAGTGACGATTCGTTCTCACTTGAATGCCTTTCTGCATTGCAGTTTTCTTTCCAGGAAAGGTCAGGAAATTCCTGAACTGAGAAGGAGATGATTTCATGGCTTTGATCCTTAAGCTCCACTGAAACCTGAAAACACTACCAGGAATTACCGTTAGAGGAGGCATCTTCGATAAAGCTAGAATCTTATTGGGTTAAGAAAAACCATTAAGCAAGAAATAAAATGATATTATAAGTCTGAAATTGGTTACCTTGCATGCAATGGAGCAGAATCGATTGGGGACATCTTGTAGATATCTCGCACATGCTTCACAAGAAGCACCAAATTTTGCTTTCGTGGATGGTCTTGCATCTCTGGGCTGAGGCCGTGGTTTTAGATGAACAGCCTTTTCACCGTTGATCTTATAAGCCTGCCGAGTCAAATAAGTTTTCCTTCAGAAACCATAATCAATCTATGCATATAAAATTTCATGACAACAAAATAGTAAGAATAACCAAAAACTGGAGGACCCAAATAAAAAATCCTTGCTCTTGATACTGATGTTAAATAAAAACCTGAATTTTAGAGCAGTCAAGATGTTTTTGAATCTCTTGAAGGCGAACAACATCCTGATAAACATATTTGCAGATCTGAAATTGTCTGTGAAGAAAATGAGATCTCATACAATGTCGACAGCATCCAACGTTGCAATCGATGCAAAACACGTTTTTCTCGTTCTTTCGGTGTTCTTGATGCAGACTACAAGAATCAAAGAACTCGCTACGGAGAAGAGTTCTAAGCCAATCTGTGTTCTTCACGTAAAGTTCGCAACCTACCTGCAACGTTACAGAGCATAAAAAATTGCTTAATAGATAATCCAATTCGGAAACTGAGCAATTGCTGTAATTCGATCACAAATTCAAGTCAAATTACAGTTTTCTAAAATTAATTCCAATCAACAGAAACAGACTCCCGCGCTTCTAAAATTTCTACACATGTTTTCAGTCAAGGAAACTAAAATCGCTGAAATTTAATAAACACATAGCAGTAGCAAGAAATTAATCCGAAGCAGAGAATTCATACCATCTCTTCTGGTTCGAGATTGAGTTGAAAGACAGTTAAATTCAGTGAAAACCAAAAATTTGCAGACAGGGGTTGTGAAAAAACTAGCAAAAAGAGAAGGAAAAGCATATAGAAAACATCAAAGGCTTGTGCTGGTACGAACGAGGTATGTAAAAGAAAAAAACAGGAAAAAAATTTCAAAAAGGAAAGAGAAATCGCTGTGGATACTGTTTACTGCTGCTTAGCACAGAAGTGGCCTACCAGCGGCGGGAACGTGATGTGAGTGTATCTGCCTGGGATGATAATGGATATCCATTAATCGTATTCCTATTTTATTCGTATTATACTCATTATTCCTAATTGCGAAAAACAAATCAGATAGTTTATTATATTTTAAATAATTGTTTATATATAAATATTATTTGTTATTTAATATATACACACACACATGCATATTAAGTAATAAATTTTAAATATTACATATTTTCGATCAGATTTGAAATAAGTTGGAAACAGATTGTTTGAAAATGACATGTAATTTTCAATAAAATTTATATTTGAAATTATTGTTAAAGAATATGTTCAAGAGTTTTGAGCGTATGAAAATCGATTTCATATTTTATTATTTGAATAGGATTCTCTAGAAATATGCTATGAGAGCACACGCTAGAAAGGGATTAGAATTTTGAAGTTTCAAACTTTCTTATAGCATTATCTACCCATATCATTATCAACCGGTAGGAAAAGGGATAATTAATTAAGAGCTTTTTTTTCTTGGAAAATATTTTTTTTGGTTATTTGTCAGGGGAAAAAAAATCATCACTCGTTTCTTTATTTCTTTTTATGATGGTACAGGTTTTCTTTAGCCGTATGAGAGGACTGTCATGGTGTGAAAAAGAAATTTCTGGGGCTTGACAAAAAGAGATTGGGTTATCTCGAGCCTTACTTTTTATTTTATCCCATAAGTCAGCATTTTCCAAACGGCAAGCCATTATCCATCATCTATCATGGAAATGTGAATGCCTGCATTGTCCTCTGAGTTGTGGCAGAAAACAGAGAATAAACTACAGGGAAAGTCTTGACTTGATGTGCCATAACGTGGGTGAAGGTAATAATTATATGGGAAAAGGTACAAATAAGGGAATTCCCTATATTCGCTCCGAAATTTGTTAAGCCATTATTTGGTTTTGGTAGGGTGGTAACAATCTAATAATATATTAAAAATTAATTTGAAATAAAAAAAACTCAAAATAAATTATTAAGAACTGGAAGAAATTAAAAAGGTCTGGACTTACCTGTGATTGATAATAAAATAGGAAAGGAAAATAAAAATAAATGATGGTTAGGGATTTGCTAAGGAGTTATTTTTTTCCTCGATAGAAAAGGCAGTTGACATTTTGTATTTATTATTGTCGTTTTTTCCTACTCTTACTTTTAACCATATTGAGGAAATCACATTGTTTTCCACAGAAATCTCGCCGTGTATCTCCCTTTCTCCCCCTGCAAAGCCAATTTAGTGGTTTGAGAGAAATTCTAATCGGAGCTTATGCCAATTCGGTTCTGAATCTCATTGATTCTATCCCAACTTTTAAGCTGAAAAATCCAATCAATCAGTGTAATTATTGGATAATTAAGAGAACGAAACGATTTTTTCTGTAATTATTGGATAATCAACTGTGAAATTTACATCATAAAATTAGTGTAATATTGATCCTTTTTAATACCTCGTATAACTCACTCGATGATGTCTCTTCTAGACAAAATTGAAGGACAGACCCATGTGAAAGTTGAAATTGAACCGAAACAGCTGAGTGGCTGTTGCTACTTAATCCGTCCCGAAGATTTAATTCGCTGGTTGCATTTCCAGCTACTGGAACCACCTGTTGCCAATGCAAGCCTTCTCCATCCATGTGATGTAAAACCTCATTGAATCTTATGTGTGTAATGAAATCTGTTTCTTTTATCAAAATTAATCGTTGTGAAAACGTTTTTTCCTCCTTCGGCACCTATCGACATACCATTTGGCATGCTTTTGTAGGCCCATGCCAACCATCACCTTCAAGCTTGTGAGCATAACATAGGTCAAGACAGACAGGAAAAGGATCCAGAAAAACCTCCATGGAAGGGGACTGAGGGGAAGGTGAGCAGAATATACTGGTGTCAGCACTCGGATAACCTGAAACCCAGAGGATAAATATCTTACACCTAAAATCTTCAGCCTCAAATCAACAAATGGATTAAACATGATTAAGAAAACCATCATGGATTCTCATATTGTTGGCAGGACGTAGAATTTCACAAAGCAAGAATATTCTCATTTAGTAGCCCAATTAGATGATTTAGTGAAAAGCCGTTCTTATTTTGAATGCATCATATCTTGTTCTGTTAAATAAGGCCCTTCCCTTTAAACACAGAATTCATAAAGCCCTAATAAATATTATTAAGCCTTCATTATCAAAGTCATTTCAAGAATGTCGGCTCCTTGTATCGAGGGGAGTACCCTTATATATAACAGCATCGTATAAGGAGTGCCCATAACAGCAGCTACAAGAGCAAAAGTATTTACAGGAGCTTACCACACATGCTGGAGCCAAAGGAATGAATGTAAGAGTTCTCTTTCTACCTTCTGTATTCTCTGTTTGAATGTTCAGTGTCTGTAGCAAAAAAAAATAAAAAAAAAAAACTAATAAACACAAAAATAAAAATCGCCAAGTTAACACCCTAAAGTTCAAGTGCAAGAACTTTATGTGCTTCTTTATACCAAACCAAAACTACATGACATTTTATAATGAACAAAGAATTAAGTGCTTATGTATTTTATTTCCCACTCCAGCGCATCTATAGGGGCTATTATTTTGATTTGAGTGCAAGGACTACAGTTTAATCCTGCTGCAATCTCAGGGACTTCAAAATAAATCATTCTTCAAACATTATCCCTATGAATTATATAGGTTCGTCACTTTACCAATTCAGTCAACTTCTATTGGTTAAATTAAAAATATTATTAGCGCCCATATTTTGGCTTTCCAAAAGAAGAAGCATATACATGTTTACCGACCACTTTAATCATAAATTTCAAAAGCATATTTGACAGGCAAGTCTCACTCCTCCCCTTCAATTTCTCTCATTCAAACTACAGAAGCATTTCCTGATACCATGATCTTCAGATACCTTTTTATACTCATCCCTTATTATCCATTTTTATTTTCAGTCCTGTTTCCTCCAGATTTAAGGGTTATGATGATCAACGTTATTAAACATTCACAACTGGATCCAAATCTTCTCAAGGAAATCCAACATTATCCATCAAGATCTCAACTTCTTTCCACTCCATGACTATACGTTTGGATTTTGCTCAAGATGCACATCCCAAATTTAAGTTTTAAGTACTAAAATCCACATTCCAAAGTAAAACCATGAATATCACAGGAAACCCAGTGAAACCAACATGGCAAAGAAGGTACGAGGAGGAGATGGACAACAAAAGGAAAATGCAAGGTGATAAGGGTTGCTTAAGAATTTTTGCCTATTTTCCTTTTAGATACTTTACAGGATTGTTTACAAATTCACAGAGCATGGGATTTTCACACACATTTCAATAATCTCGACTGTAATGTAGATCACCTAGTCATGAGGCATGGGACAGATAATGACCAAAACTAATGAAATCATATTTGGCATTTCCTTCACCTGAAGTGGTTAGAAATTAATAGCAATAACATAATAATTGCAATTACTGAAGGAATGATTTAACAGACCAGCACAGTTTAGCAACAGATTGCTTCAACTGATACTTCAAGTGGACAACTCGACACAGAAGAATAAAGTTAAAGTGCATAGAGTGCTTTCTGCATAAACACAACTCATAAATGCAAAAATACCTTGCTGCAAAATTTACGCATTAGAAGGACAGAGGAATGATATATAAAATAAATACCTGGCTGCAAAGCTCTTCAAGAAATTCAGAGTATACAATAGGCTTCATGTCATTGAATTTGGCGAGGAATGAATGCTTTATGATATCAATTAACATTTCACAGAAAAAAACCATGAGCGCATTCTGCAGAGTTCAAAGAATATATAATAAGCGCAACAAATTAGCCCAGAAGAATCCATGATGAAATTCTTCCCTTTAAAGAACAGGGTGCATGGAATCTCTTCAGATTTACTTACAGAAAGAAAACTCTCAAACCAAGGACCCTCAGCCTCCAGTATATTTTGAGCTAAAACAGCTGATAAGAATGCTGAAATGTGGAATCTCTCTATGGAATCTGGCATTTAGCAATTGCATGACAAAATTTATATGAGACAACAGGAACTTCAAAATTGAAACAGAAAACAAAACCTAAACATTGAATGCAAATATAGGATCATGAAATTAAATGCTGGTCCAAGAACTTCTCATTACAAACATAATTGATGATGCATGTCTGCAAACAACTCATTCTCGAAGTATCAGCTTTTAACTTGCTGGGAACATAGGCATGATCAAAGATGAGTAGACTAGAAAATGGCACAAAATCAAGTGTGGTGTATACTGATTATAGACAAGGTTAACAGCACATTGATATAAGGATTTTGATGTCTCTATAATAGCCACTTCAAAGGTCTAGAAAACTTCCTCTTGAACATTGTATGTTGACAATAACTACCAAGTCTGATATGCCAATAAATCATCACATTTAATATATCAGATAAAATTGACAGCGAGCAGGATTTTCATGAGTCAAGGACAACACAGTTTCATTCACCATTAAAAAGGACCAAAAATAGAGAAGTACAGATACGCAAACTCACCAGAGTACACCAAACTGTGAATGTTATCTTTGCTGAAACGTTTGAAGACACTGCTTTTTATCTCAGCAAAGTTATTGGATACCAGCAAAGCCAGCAAAGCATTATTGTGAGCAACGATGCAAGTTGATAAAGTAATTGCCTGAGCTAATAAAATGAAAGAATGAAGAAGTACAAATAGTCAAGGAGTCAAAGAGAGAGCTCAGCATATCAGTTAACTTTTCTTTTTCTGGAAAATATATTCAAGCCATTGTTAAACCAAAAAAAATGAATAAATAGACAAAACCGAGAACAAGGATATTTGAAAAAGCCATAGCTAAAGCCTGATCAGATATAAATCTCAAAATCCAGAATATCATATTTTCAGATGAACAACTTGCAAGCCCTTCTGAAGAATTGAATAGAGCCTGCAGCACATCTCCACCAAAGCTCTGACACAGTTTATCAAATATCTGTATTGAGGATAAAAAAAAATAGGTTTCCATGATTCCAGATGAATTATTAAAGTCAATTCAGGACACATTATAATCACCAAGAGTGATGTTAAAGGAGCACTTGTCATCCAATGGTCAATAAAAACACAATTCCATCATTGTTGAGATATATGACTAATCTCGGACCGAACAAGATATGGTTATGGATAAAAGGCCTATAAAACCATTGACATCCAAATTTATCCACGGCCAAAACAAAAAACAATGAAAATAAAAGCAGTTGTTTAAAAAACTGCTCCTGAGTTTCAATGTTGACATGGTTTCAATTCCACCATCATAATTATGCTAGGTGTCAGGGACAGGTCACATGGAGCTTCAAATATCAACAAAGTTTCTTATGCTGTAGAATGTTGGAACAATTTCAGGCACTTTCCTTTTAGATAATAGCAACTCTAAAACAAGGATGTTTCTGTTTGGCCCACCCAACATTCAAGTTCTACATCCACCCCCTCTAGACCTGATCAAGTCACACACTGGTCCAAAAGTCTATTAAAATATTTATATATATATATATATATAGAAACATTTTCAAAGACCAGGCTGCGTCACATAAACAAGTTGACAAAAGCACTAGCAAATCCTTAGAGAAGAAAAATGTATTTCATTTATCAAGCTGTATTTCCAAATCAAGAAAGAAAATACTTTTTCAGCTATACATTAATCTACTTCAAGAACAACAACGTTAAGATCCGCAAGTGATTCACAAATATGAACAGTTACCAATTCTCAGTTTAGTTAAGTTTATTCTCACCTCCAAAACATTGTAAACCACATACAGTTTGATTGTTCCTTGGCCACGAATCATGTGATATATTAAGCTGATATCTGAGGAAGCAGGAATTAAATTAAATAAATATTAAAAACACTGGATAAATTCTAGCTCTAATTCAGTAGTCACATCATTCTTTCACAGACTAGTTAATATTGCAATAATGTATATCACAATATATCCCTCAGTACCTATTTGTCCCAGAAGTACAACACCAGAAGCCAACACAATAAAGCAGCCAATATCAGAAAACTCTGCTGCAGAAGGCTTCTTGAACTGCCTGCCACAAGCATGATTAAGTTATTTTCCAATTGTCGCAGGTTACCCCCACATCATCCACAAACAGAGAAACAATTATGCCTGAAGCACATGTTTGTTGGGTTGAGCTAAAATATTTTTCAATTTCAAGAGAACACAAGTAGTTATTAAACAGATAAACTGCTATCAACAGTGAACTTGTGGGCCTAACTCTGACTCTTAGCAGTGATACTTTATAATGACCTTTAAACTTTGTAGAAAACCAACACCAAATTTTTGTACCAATAACGAACACTAATAGTGCATACGAAGAAGCGTATGCTTGTAATTGCATTTTTATGATTTTAATCATTGTTTGTCTTTCGAATTATCTTTATGATAACATGCACATCAAAGATTCGAAACTTTTCTTTCTTGAGAGAATATTATTTAGTTTGTGCATGGGATTGCATTCTTTGTATATTTCACTCATAAAAATATTGATTGGACTTGGTATATTGCAGACCCGGGTAAATGATACAGGCAAACGGAATCGGCAAGAAAAAAAATATATCATCCTTCAAATCAACAACTGATAAATTGTTGACAGCATAGTCAAATATGTAATCAGCTAAATCACGCATTCGTCTCTCTGCGTGCGGGAACTCAGGTATGTGTACAAGTGAAAGTATTAAACCATGACTGACCTTGCACTCAGAAACCTCCAGAGGATCATCAGAATCTTAGTTGGCATGATAGTTAACAGTGATAGAAACGAATCCAGGCATACAAAGAAGCCAACATCTATAAGCTGCAACAACGTTGTTGCGTTAATTAAGCATGATGCAGCAGCAAGGGAAAACTAATTCGCAACAAAATTTACCGAAGCGCAGCCAATGGCTAGCGCAAAGCCAAACGGGATTACCAGTTCACATCTCCATGGCAAGCGAAAAATGGTATCGTATACTTTCTCCCTTTCTTTCTCGCTCCCGAGAGTAGTTGTGCTCATCAACGACATTCCTTTATTCATTTCGTCCATAAAGTACTTCACCGGTGACTTCTCCCTCGAAAAGAGATCTGACAGGCAAATGCAGCACAAAACAAGAAGAAAAAAAATCAATAGCAATAAATTCCAGAGAGCGGATAAACAAGATTGATTGAACTTACAATTAGGATCGTCGGCCATGAACTTATTCCAATCCAATGATTCCGCCGTCTCCAGCTTCGCAGCAACACTTCCATTCGGCGGTTCACTTCTCCGCTGCTTCTCCTCCACTCCACTCTCTTCCGTCGCATTTTCCTCCACCGCAGTCTCCACTCCACCAGCAAAATTGACATTCCTCTGCCTCAACTCCCCGTTCCCATACACACGCTGAATCTCCGCCCCTCCTTCACTCACCGTACTGCAAACCACGCTCCCGCCTCCTCCTCCTCCTATATAACTGTTTTGGATGCTTCCGTTGTCTGTGAGATGCGAATTGTGGACAGCTGGATGGGAATGGGTGATTAATTCTTCGTGGATTGCTGGATGGAGAGGCTTGTGTTTGCGCTTGTGTTTCTTCCTTCTTCGGTTGGGTTTCTCCACTGGATCTGATTGGTAATTGACAAGAAACCCGTCTTCTTTTTCTTCATGGGAACTGCTATAGTTTAAAATCTCGAAGGACAGGTTTCTGCCAGAGGATCTCGAAGCCATCAAGAGTTACTCCCGGTGTGAGAGAGAAATCTTCTTTTTATCGTCGGCTTTTGTATTATAACCAAACTTGTGTGCTTAATTTACTGTGTATATTTTTCTTTTTCTTTTTATTTTGCGCAAAGGGATAGGGATTGCTGTTTGTTTATTTTAATTAGATTTGGTTTGATTTGTTTTTTACAACTTTCTTAATTCACGCAGAGTAAGTTTATTTTTTTATTTTTAAATTATTTTAAAAAAATATTTTTTTATTTAGATTTTAGTATTTTTTATTTTTTGCATGCTAATTTTAAAATAATTTTTAAAAATAAAAATTATTTTGATATATTTCCAATAAAAAAAACTTTTAAAAACAAATCTTTTAGCAGGTGTCGGAATTATAATGATTTTTATTTTTATATATTTTTGAAAGTGTATTTACTTAGAATAAATATCAAATTATTTTTTAAATTATTTTAATATGTCAATGTCAAAAGTTTCTTTTATAGACTTCAACTTCAGACAAATACAGTTATCTAATGAAATTACTATAAAATAAAATTGTCAATCTTTCAATATAAAATATTTTCAGATATTTTTTAAATGTATTTATTCTTTGGTTTTAACAGATAATAGAGATCTAATGTAAACAGCACTAAACTTGATCATCTCTTCTTTGCACATGAAAAACACATATTATATTCTCTTGATTTTCTAGCTACTTGAATATACACACACCTCATTCCAGACAGATATTACACAGGGTTCAAAACTAGTAGTAAAACAATAAAAAAAAAAAAAAAAAACTCTTATTCTATGAAGTTTCCTTTACTAGGAGACGATTTACCTCGAATTAAAACCACCTCACATGTATTCTAGCTTGAATAGAGATGAATGTGATTTACCAGGAATGAGATGTATAAACAAATAATTTGAGGTTAATTTAGTATTAAAAATCTAAAGCTTTAAAAGTTAAACACGGAAATTTACTTGAGATACATGTAAACTAGTTCAAACACTCTAATTATATATATACATGAGCCATTCGGAGCGCAAGGAGAAAAAAAAATTGACTCGTTTTGATATATTTTATTTTTTGTTTTGTATTTTGGTCTTTGTTTTTTTATTTAGTTTTGATCGCTTTAATTTTTTTTTATCTTTTTGAGATAGTTTTTATTTCTTGTTCGTATTTATGTATCTATATTTTTAGTTTTGATTTTTAATTTTTATTGTTATTTATCTTTGTATTAAATGCAACTTGCATTAAAAAACAGAGGTAATTTTAACTTTAGTGGTGTAAAATGAGAGTGAAATTCTTTCTTATGCACTTATAGGGAATGTTTTGTTGTTATTGATATGTTATCTTTGTGTTTTTTTCATCTGTTTTGTTTACCTATGATTTGGTATATTTTTAGATTAAAGTGTTTTTTATTTAAAAAGAAATTAATTTTTTTTTATTTTTTAAGATTATTCTTGATATTATTATATTAAAAATATTTCACAACACTAGGATTAAATTAATTTGAGATTAAAAAAAATCTTAGTTCAATGTTTTTTATATTTTCGTATGTTAATATTAAAAAAATACCAAAATATATAATTATCTTAACATATTTTTAAGAAAAAAATACTTTAAAAATAATTTTCATTATTATTTTCAACACCTTATCCATAATAAAATATAAAAAAAAAACACTAAATAATTGAAAGTTTTTTAAGCAAACAAGAAAAAAAATAATAAATTAACGTAGATTATGGTCGATAGTCTGGTAATGTCTCATAAAAATAATAATAATAATAATAATAATTTTCTCTTTGTCCTTTAATTTTTTTTTACAATTATTTTCATTTGTTCTTTATATCCAAAAAAAAAATCAATGTTGCTAATATTGTGTTTGGTTTTACTTTTAATAATAATAATAACAATGAGAATAATGATTCAAGTAATTTATCATTTGATTTTGTATTTATTAAAAAATAAATTTTACAATTTATCTACATATAATATTTCAAATCTAATATCCTGAATTGATGATTTGAAAAAACAATTATGGCTCAATATTGTTTTTTATTTTTTTATTTTTTTTCTTTAAAACTGTATGACTTAACATTGGTATTAAACAACAAATATTGTAATCAAAGCGATTATAATAATTATATTCATAATAGTAATAGTACAAATTTCGTCATTTAATTTGTTACATTTGTTCTTCAAATCAAATAATATTTTTTTATGCCGATAATAACTTTTTCGCTTTCAATAATAAGAATAATAATGAGAATAACTATTGAAATAATATATCATATGATGTTGTATTTATTAAAAATTATTTTTACAACTTCTCTGTATATAATGGTTCAAATCAAATAATTTATCATTCAATGTTATATTCGTTAACAATCCTATAACTCAATGTTGTATTTAACTTTTTATCTTATTTTTAAAAAATTATATTACTTAATGAAAGACAAAAAAAATCCTATAATTAGTTTTTTTCACATTACTTGACAAAAATTCTGCACATGTTAATTATTTTACTCACATGTATAGCATAATAAAAAAACCTAGCACTTTGAACCTTTTAATATATATATATATATATATAGTTCTAGCAGTGTAAAGCGTAGGACAAGTGACTCGTAAAGTTTTTTTATTCTAGTCTCATTGTTGTTATTATAATTGTTAAATTATTACAATCATTATAATTATCATTATAATTATTATTGTAAATAATCAATATTTTATTTATTATTGATAGTACTATCATTGCCATCATTATTATTTTACAATAATTATTATGACAATTAACACCATTGTTGTTACTAATATAATTAAAATTTATTCATATTATATTTTTATTATTGATATTCTTCATATTATTTTATGAGTTATTGTTATTATTATTATTATTATTATCATCATTATCATCATTAAAGCCACAATCATTAAAATCATAAGCATCTAAACCATTACAATAAATTACTATTGATATAATTAATAATGTCACTATTATTATCATAATTATAACACCTAAAATTGTTATAACTAACACAACTAAAACAATAAAATTAATAAATTATCTCTACAAATAAAACTTAAAACCCAAAAAAAAAATAACAAAAGAGCAAGCAAGAAAAAAAACTAAAATTATTATTATTATTATTATTATTATTATTATTATTATTATTATTATTATTATTAGTGGGTTAACAATGAATATCATAAAATTATCCTGAATAATGAAATAAAAAAACTAAAAAAATTAACAAAAAAATAATGATATTATTAGCATAAAAAATCTTTTGACTTGAAGAACAAATAAAAATACTAAAAAAAACAAAGAGAGAGAAAAAAGAAATATCAATTTTCAAATAATCACTAGCACAAATTAAATTTGAATGACTAAATTGAATAAAAACACAACCTCAACAAAATAAGAAAATAATAAAATTTTAAAACCAAAACTAGTGGTATATACATATAAACATGGACAAAAAATATGGATTTTTTAAAAGGACCGAAAAAATTAAAGGAATTAAAATTGAATAAAAAATTAAAAGTATAAGTGTCAAAATGAAACAAATATAAATGGTCAATTTTAATCGAAGGACAAAAGTGAAAAATAAAAACTTGTATACTGAAAAACATCAAGGGATTTAAAACCAAACCCAAAATTAAAAGAATAATGACCGAAATGAACAAAATACATGGTCAATTTCCATTTTAAGGACCAATTTGAAACAAATCAAAAATTTTATAATGAAAAAATCAAGGAATTTGAAACAAATCCAAACTTATATAGCAACAATCAGGATAGAACAATACAATCAAAAGACCAATGACTGAAAGGATAATATCATAAACTAGGAGGGCAATATCTAATTTTGGCTGTAAGATGAGAGAGAAAAGTGAAAATATGATTAATCGACCACCAGCATGTCTTTGACCACCGTTTGACGACACACAAACCACTATGGGAAAGAGGACATAACGTAGAAGCTGGTGAGACGACAAATGAACATTTTCCACCACCGAACAACGTCGCACGCGCCATTGGAAAGGCGCAGGCAGAAAACAATTGTCGATGTGTCATTATGACACGTCATCAATGTTTTTTTTAAAAGAATTAAAAAATATCAAATTATCTAAACACCCCCCCCCCCTCCCAAAGCCCATGTAATAACAATTAAATCGTATAGAAAACTACTAAGCTACCCCTACAATAAACTCTTATGTTTTGTCTTTTCCGAGAGTAATTTAGTATTTGTGTTGCTCACCAGTTAATGAAAAACCAACAATGCCCTTGTCGGCAAAGCTTAGTTTTTGTGTGATTCAGAGACATAATAGATATTACATTGTTCATAAGAAAACTAAAATGTCTATAACACTCTTGACCGCACAAAGTGTTTTTGACTACAACCGTGGTAAAATAGTAGTTTCACTGTGCAAATTTAAAATTCGTAAATACCCTTAAACACAACAACTAAATTTTATGAACTGAAGGGTATAATAGTATTTATATTGTTCCAATCCATAGTGAATTATGTTTACACCTATAGTGAAAATCCAACATGGTTTAGCTTTTTATATAATATATATGTATGAACAAATACTATCTCTATGAGAATTTTAGCTAGCTTATTGGGAGTGCATATTTCAAGGGGAAATTAAAGTTATTCTCATAAATGTTTCTACAATGATGCGGGTTATTTAATCTATGAATAATTCTTATATAATAAATATTTTATATAATTGTTTCATAGCAATTTTTTTTCGAGAGGTCTTTAAATTATCATTCACTGTAACTATTTTTGTATTCCCTATCCATTTTTATATTAGTTTGTGTTAAGTTTCAAGATAATGTTGGCAAACATCAAATATACTATCAAATTATTGAGGTATTATCAAATTTACATCGAGGTTATTTCTTACAACATTTTCATTGTTAAATCATTTTGAGTTTTAGTTAATATTTTTTCTATTAAAATCATTTAATAGAAAATGTGAAGTATCTCCAAAATGACATTATTTGTTTTCATAGAAAATGTATAGTTTGAATGAAAATATAAATATGAATTGTAGAAGTAGATGAGAATTTTAAATTAAGAATTTTAAGAATATAGTCAATATAAAAAATAATTTATTGATGATATCGATACTAGTTACACATTATCGTGGTGTATTTTTATTTTTGATAGAAAAGAACTACTTATTGTAGCTATATTCAATTTTGATTTTTAATTAATTGAATTGCTAACATGTTTTTAAATTGAAAATGGATTAAAATATTTTTTTCATTTTTTACTTTAGATATCACCAAATAAAAATTATTAAAAAACATCAAAAACAATTATTTTCATATTTTTTTTAGGAAAATTGTTTTTTGAAAAACACTTTAAAATTAGGGCAGGAAAATATTTGTTTTTGCATTATAACTTGTTTTTCAAAATATATTTAAATTTGTTTTTATTTTTATAATATTAAATTGATGATTTCTCTTACGTTTTTAAGTGACTTTAATGTGATAGTATAAAATGAACTAAATAAATATATTTTAAATTTAAAAATACTTTTAAAAATAATATTAACCAAAGCAAACACACAAAATTCTATTCGAGATTACGGCTCAATCATATTTTTTAAAAATAAAATAGCTTGAAATAATTATCTTTAATATCTTTTAATTTCTTTAATATGCTAATATTAAAAACAATATTTAAAAAACAAATTTAAAACAATCTTCAACCTATTCCCAAACAGCTTTAAATATTACAAAAGTGTTCTTTCCGTTTTCTAAGCTTGTAATTTGCGCCTAGCCATGTTGCTAGGCAAGTGCTCGCAGAGTAATGGAAGGGTGACGACGCTCTAACGAATACAGTAGTGACACGTCTAATTTTTCTTCTCTTTTCCCTTTTTATCGTTTACCATAATTGCACTTGCTAGCCCTCCTGCGAGCGTAATTACACGGATACCCCTATTTGAAACAAAAAATCACGAAAGTGAAGACCCTTTTCAAAAGTTACAGGGCCTCATTTTGAGTTCCAAGAAGAATGATCAGGAAGGATAATACATCCATACACGCACGCACGCACGTGCGTGTAATGCATGAAGAAATTTACAGTCCAATATTTCGGGTGCATCTAAAGTATATTTCATAATAAATATTATACAGCTTATTGCTCAGCATTACTTTTTTAATCATTCTCGTCCAATAATCATAAACGAAACGTAATGCTTAACAGTTGGCATGTCGGTATTGGTTACCATAATACCCTACCCACTGTTTAAGACGCGTAAGCCTTACCAACTTTGGCAGGCAAAGCTGTCCTGTTCTGGGCAAATTATGATTCGAGACGTGTTTTGGCGATTGATACCTGTAAAACTAGCTGCATATATTTTGATGCTGACTCCGTGGGACTGTGGGAGTATGTTTGTTAAAATCGTGTTTTGACTCTTAAAAATCCTAATAAAATCAGATTAAAAATCAAAATTTATTAAAATTGGATAAAACTCGATAAAATCCATTAAAATCATAAAATAAGATCAAGTCATACTGATTTTACGATCCTATATGAAGGGCCGTGTGGGCGCATGCTAAGTGATGTTTTGATTTCCCATTCGTTATTATTTTTCTTATGGGGCTCACTTTAAATAGAAAACAACCCTCTTTTTGTGAGCGAAAAACGGCTCGGCAGAGCCCAAGGACATTTCAGAATTGGGGTAATTTTCTGGGGTACCACTACCACGCATAGTTGTTAATTCTGTTCCGTTCCGGCTGGAACGTTCCGTTTCATTCAAAAAACCGAAACAAAATGACGTCGTTTTTGTCTCGGTTTTAATTCCGGTCCGTTCCGGAAATTCCGGACGGAACGTCTCGGTTCCGTTCTGGTCGTGACTTGCCGCCCCTCTTTTCCCTTATTACCGTATTTAATCGGAATTGAACATAAGAAAGACGCTTGGCTGAGCGGTTGCAGCGGCGTTAGTGCACGTGGGGCGCGGGAGTTCGAATCCTAGGAACGTAAATTTTTTTTGAGTTATGATGATATATTTTAATAACTCTCCCTCTCCCGCCCTATATATATATATATATATATATATATATATATATATATATATATACTCACCCTCTCCAGCCCTCTAATATAATATATAATATATATATAAAGGGTGAGCGGGAGAGTTCTCCCGCCCTCTTTATATATATATATATACTAGCTATATTGCCCGCGCGTTGCCGCGGGCATTTTTATGTATATAATTTAACATAATTAAATCAACAACGATAAATTTATATGATATGATTAAATAAAAATTATAGATTAGGAGATAAAATGTAAAAAAAATTTAAGTACAGTTTATTGCGCAAGAATAGATTACATCTTTTAGAATGTAGATATTACGTCATGAAAGATCACAACAGAGCGCGAACTAACATTTTAAAAACCAGAGGAAAAAATTTTAATAAGGAAAAAAACATTAATCACAAAATCATTATTGTGCAAATAATTAAATTATTATTATTATTATTATTATTATTATTATTATTATTATTATTATTATTATTATGTCAGTAATGAAAGGAAAAAAATAAATGAAAGACTAAAAATATCCTAGAAAATTTAACAAAAGATAAGGGTAAAAATAAGAAAAAATAAAAATTATCATTGTTATTACTGTAAAAACAATAAAATTAAAAGAAATAAAAAAAAATTCAACAAAAGATCAAACATTAATCACAAAAACTATCGTTGCTATCACTTCAGAAACAATAAAAATTATCAAATTATACCGAGGAAAAAAAATACAAAGCATCAACAAAATAGCAAGCAAGAAAAACAATTAAAATATTATTATTATTATTATTATTATTATTATTATTATTATTATTATTATCATTATTATCATGAAATAAATGAATGAAAGAAAAAAGATATTGAAAAAAGAAGAAGATAAAAACAAAAATACAATAAAGACTGAAAATTATCATTGTTATCACTGTCAACACAATAAAAACAATCAAATTGTTCTGAGAAAAAAAAACCCTCAAAAATATTTACAAAAGAGTAAGCAAGAAAAAAAATTAAATTATTATTATTATTATTATTATTATTATTATTATTAATATTATTATTGTTGTTGTTGTTGTTGTTGTTGTTGTTGTGTTAATAATGAAAAAAATAAATAAATGAAAGACAAAAAAAACCATAAAAACTTTAAGAAAATTTAAATCATAAAAAGAAATCAAGGGATTAAAAAAAACATTAAAAGTATAGGGTCCAAAAGGAAAATAAAAAATTAAGGGATTAAAATCCAAAATTAAAAGTATAAGGACCGAAATGAAAATCAAATTTATTATCAATTTCAATCAAAGGATGAAGTTGTAAAAATTGAAAGTCCTGTACTGAATTTATTGAGTTATTTCAACCCCATCCAGAAATTAAAAGAAGGAGGATCGAATTGAAATTTAAACATTAACTTAATTTCAATCGAAGGACCCAATCGAACTAAATCAAAATTTATATAATCAAAATAAGGACCATAAACGAAATTAAAAGTCCAGGGACCGGAATGAAAAAGACTAAAACCCGGGGGACTCTCCTGCACTTTGACGTGCAGGAGAGAGAGAAACGGCCGCCGCTGCTTCCACGGACGTCAGAGTAACAAACGCGCCGTACCGGGAGGAAGACTAAGCGGCGGCGCATCGAGTGAGACGCCGGTAGCTCATCTCCGTCGACTCCAGCACCACACACGCGCCACTTGAAGAGGGTGTGGGGCGGAATACTGTCGGCCGCGTGTGACGCACGCGCCGACAGTAAAAATAAAAAAAATAAAAATTACATGGCCAATTACAGTCCCACCCCTGTTCCTCAGCCAGTGAATTTGTCTTATTAGGGCCTAAATCCGTATTTAGCCATTGCATAAATTATTAAAAAATTCAAAGAGTTGTGGCGGACCGGGTCGGACCGGACCGGTCCGTCCGCGTGCAATGACATCAGTAGCCCTGAGCGCGGAACCGTGATTTTGGCGTATTATAGGGACAAAAGCGTGATAACACTGTTCATGACCGGGTTTGAGAAAGAAAAAAAAAAGAACCCGGCGTGAAAAATCGAAAAAGCCCCCATGCAAGCCCCACACACAGCCGACAACACCAAGGGCAGAACCGGGGGCACACTGTCGCAATTCACAGTGAATTTAGAGACAATGCACACTGTAACAGGCTACGCGGTTTATGTGTTTTGTAATATATATATATATATATATATATATATATATATATATATAAAGCAAAATCAAAATAATAATAAAATAAAATAATATTATAAAAAAATAAAATTGTTGCATCAATTTTGATTTTATAAAAAATAAAAATTATATTTAATTTTTTTAATTTTTAATTTTTAATTTTTAATTTTTTCATATATATAATTAATTAATTATATGTAAACAGTACAACACCGAAACGGCACGCCGAAATGCTCCGAAACCGAAACGTTCCGTTCCAATAGAAAAATCGGAACGGCGACCGGAACGGTATTGACAACTTTGCTACCACGTGAAATGTTACCTTCCATCTCTCCACTTCAAGGCCGATGCTCTGTAATTTTTTAATCATTATTAGTTTCCAGAAAATAATTTTTTAGTTATTGTTAAACATTACAGTTAGAATATAGCTGTTAAACTTTGTATATTAGCCTAACTGATTTTGTAATTTAGTGTTAGGTGAGTTTTGTTTGTGTTTATATTTTAGTGTATTTATTGCTATAAATACCTGCACTGTAACATTGAATGAGAGATTGAAGATTAATACATTATTGAAATTTTACATGGTATCAGAGCGAATTCTTTAATCTTCATCGAATTCGTATTTTTTTTCCCGAATTATCGCAACCCCGAAGTTCTCAATCTCTTTATTCCCAGAAACACGTAGTTTTTTTTTCCCAGATTTTTTTCCCCAGAAACCCAGATTTTCCCAGCAACCAAACACCCATATTTCCTCCAGAATTTTCCCCAGAAACCCAATTTTTCCCAGCACCCAAACACCCAAATTTTTCCCAGAAACCCAGATTTTTCTAGCAACCAAACACCCAAAGTTTGTTCCAGAAATCCATCAACACACATCGCAACCATTCAGACACCATTCACACATCACTCGACAATGGAAATTAATCCCATGAACATACCTGCATCTCCATCTGCGACCCAAATCCTTGTTCATCAGGACAACTCACCGCTCCCATCTGGAATCGTACTGAACGAAACAAACTTCTCCCTTTGGTCTCAACTCATGGAGATGAGGATTGGTGCCCGAAACAAGGCTGGGATCTCACCGGAGCAACAGCGAGACTCAACCCGAATGACCCAAAGCTTGAAACATGGATGACCGAGAACAACCGAGTCAAAAGCTAGTTGATTGGCTCGATGTGCCCAGCGTTGATGCAACGCTTCATTCGACTTCCAACGGCGAAGGACATCTGGGAAGCTGTTTCTCAGACCTTTTATTATGGGTCGGATGAGACATGCATCTTTGAGTTAAATCAAAGATCCTTCTCCTCCAAACAAAACGGCCGACCCCTTCCCATGTTCTACAATGAACTCGTGGAAATCTTCCAAGAGATTGATCATCGAACACTGTCCCAAGCTGGAACCGTTGATGGGGTGGTCCAGCTACACTCGACCACGGCAAGGATGAGAGTGCATATTTTTCTCAGTGGGTTTGATTCGATTTTCGATCAAGTTCGTGGGGAGATCCTGAGAAAAGATCCAAAACTGGATCTGGAGAGTGCATATGCATATGTACGAAGGGAGAATCAGCAGCAACAAACGATGGGCGGCGGCTCTGAGGTTGGCCGGCGAGCCTTTCTGTCACCGGAGGGGGCAGTGATGGTGACCAATAGACCCCCTCCAGTGCGCCCCTCCTTGTTGCGCCAAATGAATTGGCAGACAAGGGGGGAAATGGTTTATATACTGGGAGGCAAAACGGGTTAGTGTGTGCTCATTGCGGAGAAACAGGTCACTCGAAACATAAATGTAATGAAATTATTGGTTATCCTGACTGGTAGGATTTTCAGAAAAAACCCTGTAAAAATCTTGGAAAAAATGTGGTGAATTTTACGGAAGTAGAACAGGTACACCCAACAGTGAACGTTGCTCATCCAGGTATTATTGGTAACACTTCTGCACCTTCTGTTATTACTAAGGATAGTTCTTGGATTATTGATACAGGTGCATCCGATCATATAACTAAAGACCCTGGTAACTTAAATTCCTCGAAAACTCCCGCTCAGTTAATTATTTGTACTGCTAACGGTAGTACTTCTCCGATTACTGGAGCAGAACTGTCATCTTGAATGCTTCCCTCACCCTGGAAACCGTCCTTGTTGTTCCATCACTCGAATACAACCTCCTATCGGTTAGCCAAATTACTCCCTTCTTTTCATGCACTGTAACGTTTTGGCCTTTCTTTTGTATTTTTCAGGACATTCTGACCTGAAAGATTCTTGGTTATGGTGTTAGACGGGATAATCTTTATTATCTGAAGTTGACCGAAAAAGAGGGGGGAAACTCAATCAGACACATCAGACAATCAGTAAGGACAAAGCTCAAGCACTCGTTTGGTTATGGCATCGACGGCTCGGACATCTATCTTTTGGGTACCTTAAGAAATTACAACCGCATCTATTTTCAAATATCAACAATTTAGAGTTTAAATGTGAAATTTGTGAACTGGCCAAAAGCCACCATATCCCTTATTTACCAAGCTTGAATAAAAGTTCAGAACCTTTCGCAGTTATTCATTCTGATGTTTGGGGTCTTGCTAAGGTCCCGTCATTTTCACGTGCTCGTTATTTTGTTATATTTATTGATGAGTGTACTCGGATGACTTGGATTTCTCTCCTTCAGAATAAGAGTGATGTAAGTACAGCCTTTCAGGAATTTCAAAAAATGGTGGTAAACCAATACCAAAGACAAATTCATACACTACAATCGGACAATGGTACATAATTTATGGATCAAAGTTTAGGTACATTCTTGGGCAACCATGGAATTCGACATCAAACTTCATGCACTTACACTCCACAACAAAATGGGCTAGCTGAGCGGAAAAATAGACAGATTATGGAAGTCGTTCGCGCCTCCCTATTCGGCATGAATATGCCTAAGTTTTATTGGGGTGAGGCGATAAAATCAGCTGCCTACTTGATCAATCGCACACCATCCAGTGTGCTCCATTTTAAAACTCCTCAACAAAAGATGGAATCTTTGCTCTCCGTCCCTCATCTACCGAACCTGGAACCGAGAATATTTGGATGTACAATCTATGTTTACATACCTAAGGTTCTACGAAGTAAACTGGACCCATGTGCGAAGAAGTGTGTCTTTGTTGGCTACTCAGAATTTTAAAAGAGGTACCGGTGTTATGATTCTTTACACTCGAAGTTACATGTGACCTTGGATACCTCTTTTCATGAAATGGAGCCCTATTACTCAGGGGGAGCTTCTGGGTCATCTCTTCAGGGGGAGAGAAACAATGAAGAGAATGACGATCTATTTGAATTAGAGGAAAATGGAAGAATAGTTGAGAGTCTTTCTGAGGAAACAAGGAAAACTGATGTAGCTCCTCACGACAGTGAAGATTTGGAATTTTACATAAATCAAAATTTCCCAAACAACAACCCCCCTTTGTCTTCAGAGCTACCAATGTCTACACCATTAACCGAAGAATCAACTCAGAATGTCCTTTCTCAGGTAAATCAAAACCCTATTCTTGATAATGAAAATCCTGTTATTGTTGAAAATAAATATCAACAGAGATCAAATAGAGGAGTCCCGAAGAAACAATATGAACCTGATCCAAAAAACAAGACTAAATACTCAATTAGTGACTATGTTTCTTCTCATAGGTTGTCAGGATCTTATGCATTATCTGTTAATCAATTATCTACTGTATCTATTTCTAGTAATGTACAGGATGCATTAGCAGATCCAAAATGGACGGTGACAATGAATGAAGAAATGGAAGCACTCCAAAAGAATAATACTTGGGAGTTGTGCCCACTACCCGAAGGGAAGAGAACTGTCGGTTGCAAATGGGTCTTCATACTTAAACTAAAGGTAGACGACTGTATAGACAGGTACAAAGCAAGGTTAGTTGCAAAGGGATATACACATAAGTATGAAGTAGACTATCAGGACACCTTTGCCCCGGTTGCAAAGATCAACACCATTCGCATCCTCATAGCTCTAGCAGTAAACCGAGACTAGATATTACAACAATTTGATGTCAAGAACGTCTTTCTCAATGGAGACCTTGAAGAAGAAGTTTACATGGATTTACCACCCGGAGCTAAAGGTAAATCCTCAAGTAAGAAAGAAGTATGCAAGTTGAAGAAAGCATTATACGACCTAAAACAGTCACCGCGGGCTTGGTTTGGAAGATTCTCCTCCACAATGAAGGAATTTGGCTATAAACAAAGCAACTCCGATCATACTTTGTTTATAAAACACATGGAAGGGAAGATTACAGCATTAATAGTGTATATGGATGACATGGTCCTAACAGGAGATGATATAGAAGAAAAAAAAGCACTACAACGGTTTCTAGCTTCAAAATTTGAAATGAAAGATCTGGGACAACTGAAGTATTTCTTGGAGATCGAAGTTTCAAGGCCAAGAACCGGGATATGTCTATCACAACGAAAATATGTGTTAGACTTATTAACAGAAACTGGAATGCTGGCATGTAAACCGGTCGATACACCTATGGAGATGAATCATAAGCTGGGGGAATCAGAGAATCAAACGTCAACTGACAAAGGACGTTACCAACGATTAGTCGAGAAACTGATATATTTATCACATACACGGCCAGCCATAGCCTATGCAGTCAGTGTGGTAAGTCAGTTCATGCATTCACCAGGAGAGGAGTATATGGAAGCATTCTCAAAGAATGAAGTTCGTGAAATTACAGGATACACAGACTCAGACTGGGCAGGAGATCAGACAGATAGAAGATCGACATTAGGTTACTTTACTTTTGTAGAAGGTAACCTAGTAACTTGGAGAAGTAAGAAACAGAAAGTGGTCGCTAGATCGAGTGCGGAGGCAGAATACCGAGGTATGGCTCACGGTGTGTGCGAACTATTATGGATAAAACATGTGTCACAGGAATTAGGGGTTGATTATGGGTCACCCATGAGTTTATACTGTGATAATAAGGCAGCTATCTAGATTGCACACAATCCTATACAACATGATCATACCAAACACGTCGAAGTCGATTGACACTTTATTAAGAAAACCTTGATCGGAAAATTATATAATTTCCGTTTGTAAGGTCGGAAGATCAATTGGCGGATATACTCACAAAGGCGATTTTAGGAAAGACATTTCATGGAGCAATTAACAAGTTGGGCTTGATGAACATCTACGCTCCAACTTGAGGGGGAGTGTTAAACATTACAGTTAGAATATAGTTGTTAAACTTTGTATATTAGCATAACTGATTTTGTAATTTAGTGTTAGGTGAGTTTTGTGTGTGTTTGTATTTTAGTGTATTTATTGCTATAAATACTTGCATTGTAACATTGAATGAGAGATTGAAGATTAATACATTACTGAAATTTTACATCTTAGTTAGACTTTGGCTATTTTTGTTCACACTTTGTACCTGCTGGAGTTTCATAATGGAAATCTCTTACTTCTAACAGATTCATGTTATGCTGGTGCTTAAGGTTTTGGTGATCTTAGTTCTTACTAATTTAATTCACTTATTTCTGTAGCTGGACACTTGGGCTCCGTGCTTTACATTTTGGATGGAAAATCAATGATTGTGGTACATTAGGAAACTAGCTATTTTTGCTGTATGGTGTTTTTTACTCCAATTTTTGTTAATATAGCTTTCTGTGATGAACATTTTCTAGTCCATATATGCATTGCAAAGTTCATATACTTCTGTCAAGAGATGCGACTGTCCCTTAACAACTGTGCTTTTGGAAAAGACCTCAATGGTTTCAGATTGCTGAAGTCAAAAACCCTTTGCTTCTTTTCTTTTTTCCAGTGCAACAACTTTAATACTTGTAAAAGCAGCAGTTAAAAAAGATGGTGTTGTATTGTATTTGAAAAATATTTTACTTGTTATTTTATGATTTTTCTACCAAAATGATTTTAGCTGTGATTTTACGATTTTTATAAAAAAATATTTTATTTATGATTATACGATTTTACGAACTGATTTGACAATTCGAGTTCAAATGACAATTCCATGTTGTGTCAAAAACCTTAATGCTACGTAACAAGAGGTGCCGAGTTTGGGGTATTTCCCGTAGACACCAGGACTAGACAGCAGCTTCATGGCTCTCCCATTCAGACGGTGGTTTAAACCAGGCATTTATGTCGTCGAACACAATCATTCGGTCTTTTCTTTGAACTGATAGTTGTTATATTTCAAGTATTCAGCGGATTGTTTCGTCTTTTTTAATTGGTTATTTGTTCCATGGATCCCTTGCTGTCGTGCTTCCATATTTATTACAGGATTGCTAGAATGGGAGTTATGAGGAAGGCACTGCTTCGATCGGCTAGAAAGGGCAAGGAGGCCAGTAGAAACCAAAGCGACCATTCACTTTCTGCATCTTTAACTCGTCTATATGAATTATAAAAAAAGCATAATTCTCCACACCCATGATTACAGAGGGCTTGATGAAAGCCAAAAGGGAAAGAAAAAAAAGGAAACAAATTACATATGGAAAGACCAGTAAAGACTTTACATCAGACTGGAGTGATTAATTGTCAGACAGCGTTACTACTTCATAGTTATAAACAACTAGAACACAGAGCAAAAGGGACAAGTATAAATAGCATTAACAAGATCGGAAGCTTGGGTCAATCATTAAATTATTAATCTTCCAGGAAAAAGATGGTAGGCTTCTTTGGTTCAGTGATTTCCACGGATCCTTCCAGCATCTTAGCAACCTTTCCCATTGACGGCCTCATGTCTGCCCTATCCTGAAGGCACCACAATGCTGTCTTCACCATCCTATCTACCATATCAAAGTGCACTCTATCATCATAGCAGTGCTTAATCTGCCTGTCCAAAATGTCCTCCACCCTCATCTCCTTGAACACTTTGTCAAATGCCCACCTGGGAAAATACCATTCCTCGCTGTCCACTGAAGAATCTCGCGCCTCGAAATTTCTAGACCCGGTAACGATTTCTAGTAACACCATTCCGAAACTGTAGACATCAGCCTTGGGAGTGATGGGATCGCTCTTAACCCATTCTGGTGCCATGTACCCACGAGTACCCCTGATTCGAGACATGCTCACCATATCTTCTTTTTTCCTCAACTTGGCCAGCCCAAAATCCGAGATCTTTGGGCAAAAATCGTCACCTAAAAGTATATTTTCCGGCTTAATATCACAATGCAACACCCACTCCAAACATTCTTCATGCAAGTATGCAATTGATCTAGCTACACCAAGTGCAATCCTGTATCGGATCCCCCAATCAAGCATCGGCTTGCGCCCATCAATAGCCACCGGACCCATCTCAGCCTCGGTCCCTGAAGATGCTACCCGACCCGCGGGGAACAGGTACCTGTCAAGAGAACCGTTAGGCACATACTCATAAACTAGAATCCTTTGGCCTTTCTCCGCACAAAAGCCCCAAAGCCTGACCAGATTAAGATGGTGCATCCTAGCAATAATTGTAACCTCTGCCCAAAACTCAGCATCCCCTCCGGTGACATTTTTCAGGCACTTTACTGCAACAACTCGTTTATCAGGCAGCTCTCCTCTGTAAACGTCACCAAATCCACCTTTTCCTATAGCATCGGAGAAGTCATCTGTTGCTGCTTTGAGCTCTGCATACGTGAACCTTTTAGGTCCACCAGCAGGCAGGAATTCAAGGCCTAAAGTCTGAGCCATGTCTCTATACTTGATGTATTTCTTCAAAAAAGCCCAAAAGAAAAGAATCCCAGCTATCAGCTCCGCAGCAAACAGCGTGCATATTATGGCAATATTTCTGGTTGTGGTGTTGGATTCTCGAGGAGGGAAAGGAAGGGTTACACGAACACGACATGTTGTGTCCAGCACACGACTCATTCCAGTGAAATTTGTTTCAGCTGTTTCAGAACTATCCACACGCAAGAACATGGCAACTTCAGTCCCAGGAGACCAGTACCCATATAATAGTCTGTCAAGCTGAAGCACACAGTAACCTTGACCGTCATACTTGAACATAAAACCAAGACAATTAGGACGAGCCGAGCAGTTTGCTCTGCAAGTTGTTAGATTTCTGACCTTGAGATTTGTTTGATTTGATCCACCAGTGAAATTGACATAATCAAGCTGAAGAAACTTGGTGTTGCTAGTGAGTTTCCTTTTCCTTTCACACGCATCTCCACTTGTAGAACTGCGCCTGAATCCAGGGGGGCACACGCAGGACATGGAATTTGAGCTGTCTGTCAAGCAGATAGCATTAGGCCCGCAAATCCCGTGAACTCTACACGATTCTTGCAGAGCTTGCCAAGCAATAAACCATTGACCAAGGCTTTCATCATGACTGTAAACCCTTAGATTTCCATCATTGTCAAGAGTCAACCTCCGCATCCTGGCAACCCCGTAATCAGCAGAAATGATTGAAACATCATTTCCTTGATTCACGCTCCCATCACTATTTAGTTGTTCAAACACTTTATCGGAGGTCCAGTAATTATCAGGGTAATTGAAAGACAATACAGAAGAATTCAAGAACCTGAACTTACCATTTTGTGAGACAAGTTCAGTTCCATTTATAGACTGGTTGGGCAAGAAAGTATCAGTAGGAAAATGAAAACTCTCCCACTTGTCATAGACAAGATTGCCGTCTTCATTTAAAACAAGTCCGGTTGAGTTATTTGTTGCATTAGGTGCCCCAGGCCACAAGTTTGATCTGCTTGAAGAATCTGTTAAACGTAGCTCGCGAGTCGCTGTGATAACAAGAGAAGCGTTGGTAGAGAGTGGAGAATCGTGCTTAGTAGCAGTCCACACAGTAGTAGTGATGTTTCTTGGCAATTTGTAATACCAAATTGAGAAATTGAAGTGTTTTGAAGAATTGTCCACGGGGTAAAAGCCGGCTGCGAAGGTGGAGTTGGGAGAAAGGAGGATTTTGTTTTGCTTCGGAAGCCATGGAGAGTCTGAGGAGGAGAAAGACGCCATGCTTTGTTGTCGCTGGGAGGCTGATGGTGAAGGCTTTGATAGCAGAAAGAAAGCAAGGAAGAGGAAGAAGGGAGCCATTCTTTGAATGTGGAGGCAATGGAAGGGACGTCTTTTAAAAGCCACCCGCATGGACCGTCTTCCGGCGTTGACGCCATGACCTGTATTTATTGTGGGTGATTGGCCTTTAAAAAAGACATCTAGAGAATATATATATATATATATATATATATTGCAAACTAAATTATTTGATTTTCCAACCAGAAATTAGTCGAATGTTGACCAAGTTTTTTTAATGTATAAAAAAGCATACCGTGAATGTAATATATCTACTTTTAAAAATTAAATTATACTTTCCAGTTTCTTGCCCTGTAATTTATACATATCAAAATATTAATTGAACCAATCATTTCACACTCTAACTCACTGACTGAACCAATCATGTGTTAATTGAATCAATATCCTAGTAATCTTGCAAGAGGTGTTATTGTCTAGATCGATTTTCATCCCATACATCAAATTTTACCATAAAAATAAATAAATTTATAATGTGATTTGGTACTTAACGGTTTGCTTCTATTTGCTAACTAGAGAATTGGCTTATAGTTTCGTTCTGACCATGTGAATGTTTTGTTGAGGTTGTTTTTTAAAGTATTATTATGTTCAAATATATATTAAAATAGTATTTTTTATTTTTTTTAAAATTATTTTTGATATAGAATATGAAAATAATTTAAAAATATCATTTTTTTAATTTATAGTAAAAAATAAAAATAAAAATAAAAATTGATTATTTTTAAAAAAATATTTTTAAATAACAATTCCGTTACTTATACCTAACAATTAGAACTTGGAATTTAAGAGTCAATGGGAGGGAAGGGGGAGGCAAATCATGGTTGGCGTCACCAGAGCCCAGCTAAACCGGCCCCACTATCCAGGCAGCTTTGGTTTTATATCCAGGAGAAATTAGTTTTTTATTACTTTTCTAGAGTTTTTCCTCGTTGGAATTCTTAGAGGCATATAATATTCATCTTGGATGACCATAAGAACTTGACCATATCCTTTGGAAATTCACCTTTGACTACTATACATGATGCTTAAATAATTGACCATTTATGTTATTTTTCAAATAACATTATTGTTTAATGATAATTCACCTACCTATTGTGTTTTAATTATTATACATGGACCTTGAATATGGATTGAATATCTTTTATAAATCTTTTATATAGTCTATCTCGATTTTATTATTTTTATATTTTTAATGCATTCATTCTAAAATCACCAATTCGCTGTTAAAACTAATTTGCTTTACTGAAATAAAATTATGAAATAGGAAATTGGAATTCTAGTCCTGGTTATGGACTGATAACTAGTGACAATAAAAAAGACTTCAAACCTGGATACTCGACATATCCTCAGTAAACTCAATTCAAGAAATCTAGAAAAGAAACCGAAAATAACATCAATTGAATTAGAACAAGTTTTGACCTGTTCTTCAAAATCGTATAGAAGTGAATGAAATGTTTGCAATTATTGTCGAACTCACCCTAAAAATGAAACAGAATCAGATTTAATTTTTGTTCGAGTCATGCATAGGGAGGTGAGCAGAAATGGGGGGGGGGGGGGGGGGGGGGGGGGGGGGGGGGGGGGGGGGGTGGATGGCGGAAATTTGATGTTGGCAGCGGTTGTAATCGTTCGCCACGGCGGCGGATTTCTATTTTCTTCTTGTTCTATGCATTTTGTTAAAATCACAAGTTAACTCGCAAAATCGTATTAAACCTTGTCAACTCGGGTAAAAATATCAATTTTGGTCAAACTCGGTCAAAATCATAAACTCGGACTAGATCGATCCGATTTTATGATTTCACCAAATTTTCCGCCGCCCAAAATTTTAAAGCAGCCCGATGCAGCCCCGGGCCCCCCTCTATATATAACTATATATATATATATTCTCTCTCTCTCTCTCTCGTTTTATATATATACTAGCTATATTGCCCGCGCGTTGCCGCGGGCATTTTTGTGTATATAATTTAACATAATTAAATCAACAATGATAAATTTATATGATATAATTACGAAAAATTATAGATCAGGAGATAAAATGTATAAATTTTTAAGTGGAGTTTGTTGCGCAAGCATAGATAACATTTTTTAGAATATAGGTACTGCGTCATAAAAGATCACAAAAGAGCGCGAACTATATAACTTGCGGATCATTGGAAAAAAGATGTATGTTGACATGAAGAACGAAGCCAAAACAATTAAAATAAATAAATTCCTTGGAAAAACATTAAAAAAATAAACAAAAGAGTTTTCTAAGAAAACAATTAAAAAAATCACACAAATTATCTTTATCATTGTGCAAATAGCAAAAAACAAATCATATAATTCAAATAAGACATAAAAATAGGAGAAAACAGAAAAAAATATGAATAAAGGGAAGCAGGGAGTAATATTAATTTTAAAATGATTACCAATATAAATAAGAATTCTAGACAATGCTTACGCGCTTCGCCGCGGGCGGCACAATATTTTTTTCAATGTAAAAAATATTAATTATGTGTATTTGTTTTATTATAATATAAATTTAGCCAAAATAATAAATCTGTGTAGGATTCTTGTCAAGTGTAAGTTTTTTATAAAGTATATGAAATTTAAATCAAAATAAATATATCTGTTTAGTAGTTTCAAACGAAATAACCAGTATAAATTTATCATCATCATTAAAAAAGCAAGAAAACTTGGATATCTGAATTATTGAGTTCACTGTATTAAGATTAGTTAATTTTATAATTTAATTTAAATCAAACAAAAATCAAATATAAATTGTCAAAATACCTATAATAATAATAAAAAAAATAAGTAGTTATTTTTCTATCAACAAAAAGACGAAAACATAAATTAAAAATCGATCCTGACGTTATTGTCATTATCATTGCTATAAAAGCTAAAATTATTACTAACATTACTGCTAAAATAATTAAAATAATTAAATTGCCCTGAAAAATAATTAAAAAAAAGCAAAAGATTTTTATAATAGAACAATCAAAAATCAATCACTAAAATTATCATTATTATTGCATAAATAATAAAATCATAAAAATCATTCAATGTAAAGAATAAATAAAAATAACAGAAAACAAAAAAAACGAATAAAGGGAAAATAGAAGAATATTAATTTTAAAATGATCACCGATATAAATTAAAATTTCAGGAAAATCTTAAAAAAAAATCAAATTTTTTTGCCTAAAGGGCGCGTCTGCGTGGAACGCCGTTGGCGCGGGCAGATGACGCGCCAGCTGTCCCCCCGAGGAATGGCCGAAACACCCCTGCCCCCACTGGTATTTACGAAAATACATGCGGGGAAAAGACGCCCTAGCCCCCGTTAACTGTGCACAATTTTGTCATTTTCGAGGGCTTTTTCCGTCAGCGCACTGTGCAAAAAACATGTGAAAAACCGAGGGCGCCCATGTCTCCTGTGCACTATTTTGTCTTTTTCGGGGGGCAGATTCGTTAATACAGTGTACAAAAGCGGAAAGGTGAAAAAAAAAGAAGCCAAAAACCGAAAACGCCCCGAAAAAAACAACGAACACCGGCTCATGAAGGCCAATTTCGCCCCGACACTGTCGCAATCCACAGTAAATACACTCTGAAGCTACAGTGCAACACCCGACGCGTTTTATTTGTTTTGTAATATATATATATATATATATATATATATATATATATTCTCTCTCTCTCTCTCTCTATATATATATATATATATTAATTAAAATATAAAAGGTGTGCCGATTTTATTGTGGCTTTTGGCACTGTGCACCAAGACACAATGCACCGTGGATCGTAATTTGTCCCGGTGCTTCTTGCGTGCATGTGCTCTTTTTTTTTTCCGCATGTGAACAATGCATTAACGAATCTGCCACCCGAAAAAGACAAATTAGTGCACAGGGACCAGGGGCTCTCTCGGTTTTTCACAATTTTTTTGAACAGTGAGCTGACAGAAAAAACCCCCGAAAATGACAAAATAACGCACAGTAAATGGGGGCAGGGGCGTATTTTCCCCTCCGATTTTTTCATAAATACCAGTGGGTTTAGAGGTGCATGGGTCATTAACCATTATTTTATTATTTTTTTCGAGGGAACGGCTGGCGCGTCTTCTGAACGCGCCATCGGTGGTCCACGCGAACCCGCCATTAAGACGGCGCGTGCGTGTTATCCAGGAGGTCGAAAATTCCCTTCCGCCGTATAGGGAGGTGCGCCTCCATGTCCTCTATCTTCTGTCGCGGCGCGTTCTGATCATAGGAGTTCCGGTAAGCGGCGGAGGATGGTTTTGTGTTGGTTGTTCGTTTTCTCTCAACTGCCGCCGCAAATTCGGCTCCGGTACCTGATGTTTGGCGGAAGTTTATTTCGGTCCTTGAGGTTTAAATTTCGGTTTTATTACTGATTTCTTTAATTGAAAGTTTACTTATTTTCAATTGTACCATTCAATTAAAACTGATTATATAAGGAAGTTTTCATTTCAGTCCTTAGTCTTTTGATTTTTGATTTCTTTTTGGTTCCTTTAATTTTTTTGATACGGATGTTTTAATTTCTTTTAATTTGGTCCTCCAATTAAAATTGGACATTTTTACACCTTTTCATTTCAGTCCCTCTTCTTCTAATTTTTTGATATATTACACAACAATTATCATTATTTATTTATTTATTTATTTTGGTCCCAAGATTGTTTTTTGTTTCAATTTTATCCGGAATTAATTATATATTTTATTTTTCATTTTGGTCCTTATTCTTTTATATTTTTTTATTTATATTAATTCATTTGCTTTTTTTTTAATTATTGGATAATGTTTATTTTTTATTCATTTTATGCATCTATGCTTTTAGTTTTTGCCTTTTTTTTATTCAGGTTTTATTTTTAATCGGTTCAATCCTAAAATTTGAATTTATATTGGTAATAATTTTAAAATTAATATTGCCTATTTTTTCCCTTTATTCCTTTTTTTTGGTGTTTTCTGTTATTTTTATTTGTTATCTGGATTAGATGATTTTTATGATTTTACTATTTGGGCAATGATAATGATAATGATAATGATAATTTTAGTGATTATTTTTTAATTGTGTTTTTTTATAAAAATCTCTTACTTTTTTTTAATGATTTTTCAGGGCAATTAAATTATTTTAATTGTTTTGACAATAATTTTGACAATAATTTTAACTGTTATAGTAATGATAATGACAATAACATAAGGATAGATTTACAATTTATATTTTTGTCTTTTTGTGAATAGAAAATTAACTACTTATTTTTGTTATTTGATTATTGGAGGTTTTTTTTTAAATATTAATTCATTTAGTTTTTTTTTAATTCTTAGACAATTTTTATTTTTTATTCGTATTTATACATCTATGCTTTTAGTTTTTTTTTTTTTTTTGTGGGATTTTTTTTAAATTGGTTCAATCCTGGAATTTGAATTTATATTGGAAATCATTTTAAAATTAATATTGCTTCCTTTTCCCTTTATTCATTTTTTTTCTCTTATTTTTATTTGTTCTTTGGATTAAATGATTTTTATGATTTTACTATTTACGCAATAATAATGATAATTTTAGTGATTGGCTTTTTATTGTTTTTTTAATAAATATTTTGCTTTTTTAATGATTTTTCAGGGAAATTTCATTATTTTAATTATTTTGACAGTAATGTTGATAAAATTTTTAACTGTTATAGTAATGATAATGACAATAACATAAGGATAGATTTTCAATTTAAGTTTTCATCTTTTTGTGGATAGAAAATTAACTACTTATTTTATACTGGTTATTTCATTGAAACCTACTAAACAGATAAATTTATATCCATTTAAAATTCATATATTTTATAGAAAACTTGCACTTCGCAAAATTTCTATACAGATTTATTATTTTATCTAAATTTATGTTATAATAAAAAAATCACACATAATTAATATTTTTTTACGTTGAAAAAAATATGGTTTCGCCCGCGACGAAGCGCGGGTGCCATGGCTAGTATATATATAAAGAGAGAGACATTATATATATATAAAAAAATCAATAATATTAATTTTAAAATTTTTATTTAGAATTTTTGAAAAAAACTAATTTTTTTATTTTTTATTTTAAATTAATTTTATTTATGTTTTTAAATTATTTTCATGTCCTGAGTCAAAATAATTTGTTGAGATTGGAGCTAGTACTAGCAATATTGGTGTTGATATCGGTATTAGTACTGATAATCCTTTAAATAATAATGCTTTTGATGAATATATTAAAAATAACGAGAAAAATGACGGTCATGAGACTGATTTTAATTTATATAGCACATCAGCAAAATATTTATTTTAAAATTGTTAGTTTTTACCGAATGAAATTTTATGGACATAATTGTTTTGTAATGTATTTTTAAGTTATTTTGAATCATGTACCAACCTTAACTAATGAAGTTTGGCCATAATTATATTATATTATATTATATTCGAAAATATTTTACTTACGATTTTATGATTTTTCTACCTACATGATTTTAGCTGTGATTTTATGATTTTTGTACGGAAAAATTCAGGTACGATTTTATGATTTTACAATCCGAGTTTTCGAAGCTTCTTCCGTGTCGTGTCAAAATCATGATTTTGATAACCGTGGTTCTATGTGCTCCTTTCAATGGCAGTTCTGGGCGGGTCTTGATTTTGGTGCCGGGGGGGGGGTGATCTTCTTGAATTCGATGGTTCTAAGCGTTTGTTCTCGGTGATAGAAAGTGAAGAATAAAGGTGGGTCACGATGATTGTCGGAGGTTACCTGAGTATCGTGACTCTATTTCTCATCAACAATCCGCAACTGTACAGTAGTCATCGACCCGTCATACAAGTCTTGATGATGACTGGCACCTTGAGTCAAGTCATCAACTGTCAGGCTCGAAATTTCCAAGAGTATCCGGACCACCTTCCATCAGACCCAACCCAGTTAACACGCTGTGGTCCCTGCAATTCGTAGAAAAAAACGTTGGGTCAGGACTCAGGAATGGAACCCCATCCTTAGCTTGGAAGGCTAGGGGTTATAGTCTACGTTGATTCATCAAGATTAACGTCTCTAATTCAAAACCGATCATGAAACTTTGATATCATTCTCTGAAATATGAACAAATTTCCAGCTATATGACGTGAGCGGAAAAAAGAAAGAAAATTCAACTCGTAACATCTATGCATCTCCATTTTTTGTCATAATGCACTCAGAACAACGCGTTTTATAGATGATCCCTGTAGACGGGGGAGGATACTTCAAATGATCTTTCTAGTTGCTTCGTTATTTATTTCTATTTGAGAGAATTCTTAGGAAAAACATCTTATTTCTACCGAGCTAGAACAAGATGTCATGTCTATAGTGAAATAAATATTTTATATTTATACCATAACTATATATAATGAAATTTAGGGTTCCCAGCCGACTTCCATTCACTCCCTTCCTCTCAACTCTTTCCCCGGCCTGTGACATGGACAGCCATTAAACCTTTTGTGTGTTTTATTTTTAATTTTATTTTATTTTATCTGTGAAAGTCTCTCCTGCAGGCAATCCTACACTTCCCTTGATTGTGTCTGTAGAAATCTAAGAATATGAATATCCAAAACCTAATGAAGGGAAGGGAAGTTCTTGTAAGAACAAATAAGACAATGTATTATTGTAAGAACTGAATTTCTTAATTGAATTGTTTGTCTGCTCTATTGCATTTAAATAGAGCAAACCTTTACACATCCTAATAAGGACTTACACATTTACAGGGATTGAGTATGGAAATTTACAAAATGGAAACAAAACTTTAGCCTAATGGAAATGGAAGTAGCCGTTGGTCACACTGGTTCTGGGGAGAATTGATTTGGTGTTGCAGATTTGGAATGTGATGCAAGTGTGGGATCCTTTCCATGAATAGCTCTAACAGTTCTGCTATCTAAAATCCACACCTCTCAGGTTCCAGGTCTGACATGGATAAGGATTTTGGATTCAGGTCATGATATCGAACCTGATCTATGAGCAACCCCACCCCTGGCAACTTGCAAGTGACCCGGTCTCTAGCATCCTAGACTATGATTTTCAGTTCTGACACTGCTGATGAGCCATGACTACAGGCTCGATCGCTGTCATCTACTGCATGAATGAAGTTGGGAACAGGCAATTCTTTTCATTTACGTGGAGTTCAATTGAATCCAGCACTTTGGTAATTCCCAATCCAATCCTCTAGCGTTACGCAAGCCAAATTATTGTGTTTGTTAACGCAGCTCAGTGTTTTTAAAATATTTTTTAATTCAAAATATATTAAAATTAGTTTCTAAGTTTTTATCATTTTAGCACACCAAATCATTAAAAATAACAATTTAATTTTTTTAGATAATATCTTAAATAAAGAATTAAAAAGTAAATAAAAAAAGCAATTCTTTAATCAAGTTTTTTGTTAGCTAGATGTTAGAAATAAATAAATGCAACATTACCTAGGGAGGTGATTGAAGAGTATAAAAGTTTTAGGCGTCGCAAGACAAAATAACAAATTGCATCGTGATACTGTGCGAGTCCAGGAATCTCCTTTAAACAGAATTAGCTGTCATGGACCAAAAGAAAGTGATAATTGATTATGTAGCTTCTCGTTTTTTTGTATTATACAGAGTTCCATTGTTTCTTATGGTAGAGCATTTCATGTAGTTATAGCTCCGATATTATCGAGGATACTAGCTTGCGCGATGTTATTTTCATATCATACCTTTAAACCTTATTTGTCCATGCAATAAGGTTATGTTTTTTTTTTAAAAAAAAAAACAATTGTTTTAATATATTGATGTTAACAATAAAATTTTAAAATATATATTATTTTAATATATTTTTAAATAAAAACACACATTTGTAACTGCTAACATAACCTCTAGTTCATACCGTTAATTTATAGGCTCTTGACCCCCACAGAAAACACCATTTGCCGTCCAAAACACAACTCTCTCCTTCTCTCTTTCCCTTTGGCGTAGCCATGCACAAGCGATTCAGGCAAGTTTTTTGTGCTCTGAAGGAGCACACCTCCGTGAGTTTTGCCAAAATCGCAACATTTAGAGGGTTTTGTGATGTTGATCTCATAATTGTCAAAGCAACTGCTCCTGATGACTTACCATTGCCTGAAAAATACATGCACAAGCTCATGAAGATGTTTTCCTTCTCTACCTCATCATTTCACTCCTTTTCTCTTAGTTTCGCTCGCCGTTTTGGCAATACTCGATCCTGGAAAGTTGCTCTTAAATGCCTCATTCTCCTCCACCGCTTGCCTGCTCAGGTCATTGCCTGAAGATAGCCCTTTTCGGGCAGAACTATTCTGGATTAGATCCCATGGCTTGCTCTCTCTCTCCTTCCATGTCATTTCCAGGACGACTCTTCTTCAAATCCTGAAGCTTACACCGTGTATATTAGGTCCTACGCACAGTTACTCGACCAAGCCCTTGATTGTTTTTCCTTGGACAACAAGGCGAAGGAGGAAGAAGTGACGCATGAGAGCTTGGAACATAAAATAAAACAAGTGAGTAGAAAGCTTGAACTTTTTCCACGGCTTCAAAGCCTAATAGACCGAGTCATGGATTGTATACCAACCGGGGTTGCTCCTAGAAGCTTGACTGTTCAATTGGCAATGAAACATATCGTTCGTGATAGTTTCATTTGTTACACATCTTTTCGAAGAGAGATTGTTTTCGTTTTGGATAATTTGCTTGGTGCAAGGCTAAAGGGTTCTGTGGCTCGTACGAGTACCCTTTTATATATAGAATTCCACAGATACATATTCAGGCTCTCTAGACTTTTCTCAATGGGATGTGGCAGCTAACTGATCAGTCATCATCATCATCATTAACTACATCACCATCCTCATGGGTTGAGTTGAAATCAAATTCAACGGAAGATGATGATCAAGAGAAGCAAGTTGTTAAGGAAAACACTCTAATTGAGATTAGTTCTCAATGGAGAGATCCGAAGAGAATGGCCATGCAAGTAACTTGGAGTTGGGAAAAGAAGAGGTGGCACCTCTAATTCATTTAGAAGATGGGGAAGACGATAACTGGGAGGCGGCCTTCCTAGAAGCTTCCCTCAACAATTCTTCACATGACCATCGAATGAACTTCCTGATTTACCGGCCCTAATAGCTTTAGCAATGGCTGTGGTGATGGACAGGGGTATAAGAATAAGCTTTTCTGTTTGGAAGATCACACAAAAAGAGAGGAGCAAGATCAATGGCAACTGCAAGTCAATCCAAATCCGTTTTGTCAGCCTTATAGTAACTTTCCCAGTTTCAATGGATTAGCATGTAATCCGGCATTTCCATGGGGATTTTAGTGCAGCTAGAGCTTATTTAAATGGCGAGGCAATTTCCTATATTTCTTATAACTAGAGGTAAATTATAGGAAAGACAAGAATCACGAATTAGAGATGGAATGGGAAGCAATAAATTAAGGAGCACATTATTACGCTCGCTGCCATTGTAAGTGTACCTTAAGGGCCATTTGGTTGCAGGAATGTGGTTTCTTTTTGGAAAGTGAATTTCGGGGAAAGTGAATTCCGATGTTTGACAGTATTATGGAAAATAAACTGAAAAACACTTTCCAGTGTTTGTTTGTGTTATGAAAAATGAACTGAAAAATAATTTATTGATAAATTAATTTTTTTTTCAAGTTTATCTAATATATATATATAAAATATTTAATATAAAATCTTTAATCACTTAAAATAAAAAAATGAAATCTAAAAAGTATAATGTCATATACATACATATTAGTTCAAATTACAAACATAAATATATTAGACTGAATTAAACAAGTAAACATACTTGTCAAATAACAAACATACTAGTAATTCAGTATCCAAACTCTATTTTAAATTTATCATAGGATCGAGCATGATAACCATGACTCCCATGTATTTATCATAGGATCGTGGTGCACATGTAGTTATAATTATATTTTCAAATAAAAATTATTTATATTATAAACTAAAAACAATTTTTTTAATATAAAAAAAACTGTTCTAACCATAACCATGTTTGTGCTCTTAATGTCTGTTTGAAAATGTGGTTAACGTTATTTTTTAAAATAATTTTTATTTAGAAATATATCAAAATAATATTTAAAAAACAAAATTATTTTTGACATCAATACATGAAAATAATCTAAAAACACCAAAATTTTAATTTAAAATAATAAATAAATTATTTATTTTCAAAAACACTTTTGAAATATAATGACAAACAAGATATTAAATATGTACTTGGATAAGATAATTTTATCAATCCACCACATAATATAAGAAAATACACTTCTAAACACGTGAATAGTTATTGAACAATTATTCAAACATTTTATATGTATATACTATCTAGCATCTACCTTTAAAAGTTTGATTAAGGTGATAAATGGCTTTGTTATTTTATATCTCACATTCGCTCGAGATGAGATGAAAAAATTGGACGAAAGATATTCATAATTTTTTTAAAATATTAATAATACCCAAATCATTTTTTTCATGCTAAAAAAAATCTCATTTGCAACGTGATGCAAGTGGGATAAATTATCTAATTAATTATGTAATTATCAAGTGCCATGTATAAAAGGAGCTGCCTTTACTCCCTAGCATTCTCGCTGTATTTAGCTGCACACAAACACGCACAATGAATACACCGAAGCTATATATGATGGTTTAATTGCAGGCACAAAAAAAAAGCCCAGGAAAGGAAGGAAGAAAGGAAGAAGTTAGATGTGTTTTATCAATAAAGGAAAGTGTTTTCCTTTTGGTAAGGAAATGAAAATACTTTCCTGCGAATGAATGTAATTTCCTTGTTGACCGGAAAGTTAAGGAATTAACTTTCCTTTAACTAACTTTCTGGATGGTTATCAAATATTGGAAAATAAGTAAATTGAATTCCTGGAATTCAGTTTTTTAAAACAAACAAGGCCTAAATTTCATGTTGGAAATTTCGGGATAAAGCATCGCTCTTGTGACAGTCATACAACCATTGTCTAAATTCTGAGATATTGATTTTCAAAAAATTATACAAAAAATTTTCTGTCTAAAAGAAAGAGCATTATTTAATTTCGAAATCCATTTCTAGCACACACATGCGATACGCTTAAAAATAATGTGCGATTTTTTTGCCTTCCCTTCCGTTGTGTAGAACTGGAGGAGAGTGGAAGAGTTGGAGAATATTAGGGGAGGCCGATCCCAAATTCCCTGGATATACAAGTCAGGAGGGTCCATGGATGCAGACTAGACAAAATGGAATCCTTGCCAACACAGTCCATCACTCAAGCCCAGAAGTAAAAGTGTGTCATCATAGGTCCCAATGTTAAGATTTAGTTGGGCCTAATCAGCCCAATAAGCACATTCAAATCCGATCTCTTCTGGTGGAGTGGACTTCATGTTAAGAGTGTGTTGAAAGATTTGCTTACACTAGGTATTAAAACGTTTTAAAAGTGTTTTTTTTATATATATTTTTTATTTTAAATTAAATTAATTTTTTTGATATTTTTAAATCATTTTAATATATTAATATCAAAAATATTTTTTATATATTTCTGAACAAAAATAAATTTAAAAAAAAAACAGTAAAATCACACTAAAAAAAAGTCACGAAATAGGCTGGTTTTGATCTGCTTTTGCTTTGGGGGGCTCCTCTCGTTCTAGAAGACTCCAAGGCATTAAACAAGAAAAACATAAGTGGGGAATACCTTTGATTTCTCCAAATGCTCTTGAAAAAGTGCCCATAGTCGAAAGCCAGCGTGCATTTTTTTCTGCTGCATGAAAGTCAGTGGGTCCATCAAACCTATTCTAGAAGGAGAGTACATTTGCTAATAAGATGAAGTATTTTTATTGATTCACGAAATGATAGTGTGATTAATATTTGATTACTGACTGAGGGCTTCCTCCATCTGGGGATTGCTTGAATTAATTAATTTTGTCTAGAAAGGGAAGGATTTCTCAAAAACAAGATCTCAAATATCAAAGGGGTTTGATCTTCTTTCTCTCTGTGTTTTTTTCGTGTACCGGGGACGATGATGGTTCCATCTATAACGATTAACTGTTAAAAATATGATTCATATTGTTTTTTAAAGTATTTTTTTATTTAAAAATATATTAAAATAATTTTTTTTATTTTTTTTTAAATATTTTTAATATCGGTATTTGAAAATTATCTAAAAAAACTAAAAATTGTTAATTTAAAATAAAATATTTTTTTTTCAAAAATATTTGTAAAATATAGTGTGAGCGGGGCTTGGCTTTGATATTCTAACATATTGTAATGATAATATTTTCAACCTTTTAGTCATCGAAATTAAACGACTAAATGACAACTTTGCTTGAAATCCATGTCCACGTCTGCCACACGGGACATTCAACATTAAGATGGCAATTAGTCAACTTTCTACACTGAGAATGGAGTTAATTTAAAAAAAAATATTACAAGAATAAAAAAGAATTTAACAGTACTGTTAAATCTAATTAATCCTGAAATCTATTAACTTGACTTTAAGATCTTAAAAAACCATAAAATTTATTGTTTAAACAGATTCGATTGTGCAAAAAAAAACAATTGAGGATCAAACAAAAAATTATTGAAAAATCACTATTATAATCCATGGTTGATTGCGAGATGCATGATTACACATATTAGAAATATTATTTAAAAATAAAAAATATTTTCACAAATACATCTTACCTACACATAACATAAAAAATTATTAATCTAAATATAAATATTTTATATAAAAAATAATAGAAAAACAAAAGTCAAAACATTGTTAGGCCTCACCTATTTAAGTTGCCCTGCGCGTCTCAACCTCTGTTTTTTTCCTCTTATACTTGTCTATTTTTTTATAAAAAAAATTATAACATGACTCGTCATTTGATCTTACCCATATTCTGATTACCACAACACAATGACCGAAAAATCGAGACTTAAGAATTTCTAAGCTCAAAAACCATTTCAACCCATTTTTTACCAAAAAAAACCATCAAAAATACTTTAGAACCCTCCATAAACCTATGAATGGTATCAAACAGGAAAAAAAATCAACCAAAAACAAAAATCAACCAAGCTCATGCATATATTTTGGCGAACTCTAAAGGTAAAAAAAATCTAATATGAGCTTCCCCGTCCAATAGAACAATTTGATACAAGTTTCATTTGTTTTAGTGGTCTAAATCGATATCAACCATGTATTTCTCTCCTTCTCTTAACTAAAGACTAAAAAATAAAATAAAAAAATTAGAATAAAAATGAACTCGAGAAATATTGAGATATAAATTGTATAGCGTGTATGATTTTTAAAGTTAAATGACTAAATTGTATTTAGTTATAAAGTAATGGGACACTTTGATGCCTTTTTCATGTCCATCCGTCTTAAAAATCTCATCATTTTTTAAGCAATCAAAGTCAATTATGCCTCAATTATGATGAAAGTGCTGGGGGGAAATCATGACCAAATTGCAAAACTATAACTTTGTGTACAGTGAATAAACAATAAAAACCCTACACATTCTAGCTTTTTTACGTCACAAGCCATGATATATGACTATTTGGGATTGTTATTGATTTTGTTTTTAAAATATTTTTTGTTTATAAATATATTAAAAAATATATTTTTGATATAATCATATCAAAATATCTAAAAACACTAAAATATATTAATTTAAATATAAAATAAAAATAATTTTAAAAAAAATACTTTTAAAACATACTGCCAAATAATTAATTAACGATGCACGTGAGCGAAAGTTAGGATTGACAGTAGAAAAATTATTCACGAGTTCCCGATTAATCAAGCCCAGTTGTCTTATTTATCTATTTATTTATTCCAAGTCTCTGTCACCGAGCCAATAATGCACGCAGTCGTTCTTTCTTTATTCAGAATCGGTGGCCCAAATTGAGGTCGCACATTGGCATTGACTTGCTAATTAAAGAGGACTGGTGAGAAAAATACATGCAGCTGACTACAGATTGCATGTGCAGCCTGGAATGTGAGTTGGTCAAAAATTCATACGAGGACCGGTAATTTGTAACGTGCAGGCAGCTCCCAAGAATACTGTGCTATAAATTACTTTTCCTGGATTTAATCTATGCATATCGAAGATGATCCAATGCTAGCTGTAAAATTACTCTTTTATTAGTTTATATACATGCCCTCGTCCAAATTTTTTAAAAAAATGAAAAAATATCCAGGTTTTAATAAGTTTTTTTTACGTTGTTATTAAATATAAGAATATTACTGTTTTGAAATTGTTTTATCAAGGTTTTTTTTTATTAACAGGTATCTTAGTAATGCAAGGTTTTCATCTCTAATCATTGTTTATGTAAGAAAAAAGATTCTATGATTTTGAAGATAAATTAATAAAAAGAATATCAAAATAGTATGTTCATGTGTGATGAAATCATTTTTAAAATATATTTAAAAAACATTAAAAAAATTGACATGGATAGAATTTTCATGAACTATGTAATATTAGTATTATTATTTTCAAATCATATACATGATAATTGATTTTTATTAAATAAAAAATTGATATAATAATAAAATATCATATCTCTTTCCTTCTCTATTTTTTTTCTTTTTGATTACAGATTTTTTTTGTTTTCTAAATCACGACAACCTTTTTTAGTGGCTAATTAATTAATTATATCCACGTACAGCAGTATGGTCACTTATCATGTGTTTGTTTAGTCAAAGGACTACGTACAGTTTTTTTTTATTTTAAAAAATAAATATTGTTTACTGAGATCTTAGTCATTCATTTATTCTAGAAAGTTTTGTTTAAAGAAAAATGACAGATCATATTCTATTGATACGAGAGGAGCTGCGGCAAGCAATGTTTGAACTTTTGAACCTTGGAAGTTGTCAGCGTGGAATAATTACAACACCGGTTTAAACCATAGCACCGGGCATGCTAAATTACAATAATTCAAGAGTTGGTTGTAGGGTGTTTAAATAATTTTAGATTTTTATTTTTTTTTCTATAAAAAACTGTTTTTGTGTCTGCCTAACGCTCTAACAAATTTCTTTTGTTTGAATTCTTTAGGCGATGCATGCACCATGCAGTGTATTTCGGTGGTGACAAATGTTCATCCATATCTCACTAGATATATTGTCATGTTCTCTTCCACATGATGATGTGTGCGTCGTCTCATGGTGGCCAAATACATAACAGTGGTCCATCAATAGTTCTTTTTCCTGTTTTCTCTCTCATGCAACTAAAAATGTAAGGGGTTCTCTTTGTTTATGGTTTTTTTATTTAAGTCCTTGATCTTTTATTATTCTTTTTTATCCAATTTTTTTTTGTAAAAGTTGGTTTGTTTCAATTTTATCCTTGAATTGAATTTGATCATAAATATTATGTTTTATTTCAGCCTTTATTCTTCAGATTTGTTTTTGTTTTCATTCCTATTATTTTCTCGGTATTGATTTTTTAATTGTTTTAGTTTTGTCCTTCGATTAAAATTGCCCATATATTGTGTTATTCATTTTAGTCTTTATTTTTTTAATAGTATTTTTATTCTTTCAACTATTTAATTTTTTTATATGTTAATTTTATAATGGATAATGTGTTGGAAATAGTGATAGCGATTATTTTTGAAGTATTTTTTTCTTAAAAATATGTTAGACAAATTATATATTTTGATATTTGTTCAATATTGACACATTAAGATAATATAAAAAAAAAACTAAAAGCAAATTCTTTATAAAGTTTTTTTTAAAACTCCACAAACACCGCAACTAATAAAAAAAAAATAGTTGTTATATTTCATTTCGGCCCTTATTTTTTTGATTTTGTTTTTTTTATTCATGTTATTTTCTCAGTATTGAGATTTTTATTTTTTTTATTTTGTCTTTCGATTAAAATTATTCTTATATCGTGTCATTCATTTTGACCCTTATTTTTTAATTATTATTTTTATATGTTAATTATATTATGGATAATGTGTTGGAAATAAAGATAGCGATTATTTTAAAAGAGATATTTTCTTAAAAATATGTTATACTAATTATATATGTTGATATTTGTTTAATATTAGAACATTAAAATAATATAAAAACTAAAAAAAATCTTTTTAAACATTATTTAAAACTCCACAAACACCACAACTAATTAAAAAAATTACTTTTTTATAATACAATGTTGATATTAGCAGCTCTAATAAAAAAACTGAGCTAATATTTATTTATTTATCTCAAATTAATTTAATTTTAGTGTTCTTAAATCATACGTTGACAGAGCAGGTGAAAAAGAACATGAGATAACATATCACTAATAATAGAGCATTCACTATACATGGATAAGAAAAAGTTTCACTCAATTTTTTATGCTGTATGAGCCAAACTTTACTATGTCTTTTTTATGCAAGCTGCATTTAATGCAAAGAAAAATAATAATAAAAATGAAAAATAAAAATTAAGAGTATAGATATATAAATACAAACAAAAAATAGGAACTATCCCAAAAAAACAAAAAAAATAAAGAAATCAAAACTAAATAAAAAATTAAAATAATAAGGACTTAAATGCAAAACCAAAATTCAATACGATGATATTTTTTTGTTTGATGATTATGTTAAGTAATACAATTTTAAATAAATAAGATAAAAAATCAAAGATAATATTAAGCCACAAAACTTTCCCAAATTATTAATCCAAGATATTGGATTTGAAACATTGTGTATGTAAAAGTTGCAAAACTTAATTCTTAATAAATACAACATCGAATAATAAATTACTTGAACTATTATTAATATTCTTGTTATTATGATTGAAGATAAAACCAAAAAACAATATTAGCAGCATAAAAAAAACAATATTTGATCTAAAGAACTTATGGAAATAATTAAAGGACAATTAAAAGACAAAGACAAAATTAGTATTATTATCATTATGAGTATAATTATTATAATATTTTGGATTATAATAAAATTTCTTATTATTAATATTCTTAATATTATTTATGAGCTATTGTTGCTATTAGCATCATAGTCATAATTATTAATATCATAAGTACTACAATCAGCATAATAAATTATTATTGTTATCATTATTATCACTACTATTACTGTTTAAACAATGAATAAAGTTGTCCTTACGAGAAAAACAAATAAAAACTATAACAATAATTTGTTACGTGAATAACTTAATAAATATAATATTGAATGATAAATTACTTATGTTATTATTCTTATTCTCATTCTCATTATTATGTTTGTAGGTAAACAATCTAAATATTTTCTTGACAAAAGCAAGCCATGAAAAATAATTTTTGGACAAAAGCAAGAGCATCATATTTTATTTTTCATTTGAGTTTTTATTTGTTTAATTTTTGGTTCGGTTTCAATACTTTGATTTATGATTTTTATTTTCTGTCCTTATTTATATCTTCATTCTTTTAGTTTTGGTTTTTGATTTTATCATTTTTTTTCTCGGGGCTTTATTTTTATTCAGTTTAATATTTAAAATTGATTTTATGTTGGTGATAATTTTAAAGTCGATGTTTCTTCTTGTCTTTTTGTTCCTTTTCTTTAGTATTGTATATTATTTTTATTTATTCTTTAGATCAAATAATTGTTTTTTGCTCATTATATTTATTTTGGCTTTAATTTTTTATCTATTATTTTTGTTTGCTCTTTTATAATATTTTTTATTTTTTTTCTTCAGTATAATTGTGCGATTTTAATTGTTTGCATAATAATAATAATCTTAGTAATTTTTGTTTTATAAATATTTTCTTATTTGATCTTCTGTTATATTTTTTTTTCCAGAATAATTTGATAATTATTATTTCTTCCGATTTCCAAACCGTTTGCTCTTGATTCGCCTTCCATCTAACCACATCATTTTAGTCCTTTACCTGCTACCAAACATGCCCTCAAAGCTTGGTACACGATGATCAGCTTAGGAACAGGTATCTTATTTTAGAGGTTATTCCACGTTGGGTGACCTTTCTAATTTTAAAGAAGTGATGTTAATTGATCTCAACTCCGGAACTAACTGATAAATATATAATTTAATTTAATGAAAAAAAAAAAAAAAAAACAGCAGGAAACCGCGTGCTATCAATTCAAGAGCCAAGGACAGTATCATACGAGCACCACAGAATCTCTTCATAAATTGTTAGCACAAGGGACTGGGTCAAGCACTCGTAAAATGAAACTCACTTACGAATAGTTATTGTTTATATATATTATTCGATAAGATGAGATATCTACGCTCTGTAAATCTCATTTTATAGAAATATCTTAAATTTTGATCAGATAGTTCTAATCCGATAAAGCATTATTATTATTATTATCATCGTCATCATACCTTTCAGAAACACGACCTATCCCCGAAAACAGAACAAAATAAAAATAAAAATAAAAGCAGATATGAAAATTCGGTGCATTGGAATGAAATTTGAAAGCCCTAGCTTATGTTGGACCGGATCTGGAACTCAATGGCATATCATATGATCCGGTCCGACATTTATCAATATGATGCATATCCCATCAGTAAGAAAAAACTGAACCAGGTGGTAGGAAACCAGATCCAACGCAAGATCAAAATGCCCTGAATGGAGAATTGGACTGTCAAAATCTTGGAGCAGTATAATTAATTACGATAAGCTTTTGTATTTTGTACATGAAACTGGATACGATGATCCTGACAGGCAAGCACTCTTGTCTACAAAACTTCTACGGTGGCGGTCGCCTTGGATTAAAAGTGTCTTTTGACGTTCTTGAAATCTACAGAATCGATGCAATCCACTCTGCTTCTATAAACATTCAAAACCCTCAGCAGCTGAGTTGCCTTCTCCTTTGTTCTCTGATCACAGCCAACCTGTAAGAGAACCAAAAGCTTTTCAAAAGCATTCCTCTGAATAGCCTCGACTAGAACACCTCCATTTTCTCTCTTCTCATCCATGCAGAGTTTAAATAGAATAGAGACAGAGAACTTCATTGCGAGGTCCGAGACTCGGTGAATTTTCCTGATTAGAACTGGTATTGTGAGGGCATGATTGTATGCCTCCTCTCTCCCTTGATCACTGTCACAAATTCCATCGAGAATGCCCAGCGCCTTCTCACACAAACTTCTTTCGGCGTCCACAAGCATTTCCAACAGCAATGAGACCAAACCCAGATCAACAAACTTGGCTATGATCTTTGCGTTTGCAGGAGATGGTGATGCGACCATATGATAAATTACCGTTAATGAAGCTTTTGTTGCAGTATGGCAAATGGGTGCCTTAATTAGCTTAAACAACGCTTCCATGGCTCCTTCGGTTTCTGATAACATCTCCACTTTTCTGTAATCCAATGGAACAAGCTCTTTTAGCACCAGAATTGCATTTCTTCTCGCAGACAAATCCTCGCTTTTCAAGAACAACACGATGGCATCTATAGATGCATCCGAGACAGGGCAATTCGTGGCCTTGTCATGAAGCAAAAGTACTGCCAAACTTGACAGTATTTCGTCCAGGACCGCAAAATTCTCTTCGAAAGAAGCTTTTGAAAACTCTTCAAAAGCATATGATAAAACACCAGCCGTTCCAGTAGCCACAAGGCAGCTCTTGTTACGTTCGCTCTCCTTCGCCAGTGCCTTAATCTTGGCAGCCAAATTTTGGCACCCAATCTGATCTCCTTTTTTACAAGCTGTTTTAATTTTGAAATGAATCTCCAAAGCCTCCTCAGAACTCACAGGAATTCTAGGAGTTGGAATTCTTTCGATCCCATAAGAACTATTCAAGACGCACCAATCTTGTATCATTTTACGTACGGTGTGATTTGGTATAGGATCAAGGCTCCTCAAGACCTTGTTGGTAACGGGGCAGGTCACATTCCCAGCCTCTATCCACTTCTCGATGCTCTCACGATCGTAAGTCATCCCACTTGACATGGTGACCGGATCTTTCATCAACTCCAGCGAAATCGGGCATCGAAAATGATTTGGTATCGTCACTTCAATGTCTCCCATTTCGCTCTCCGGTCGCTGCTTGCCGGCCAGGCGAGCTGCTCTTCGCTTTCTCCACGTAGAGATCATCATGGACCTAAAGTTGATGTTGAATCAGAAACAGCTAGCTTGAGAAAGAAGGAATGGTAGCAGTGTTTTTTTTTGCGTGTGGTGGAAAGAATGGATGTCTGTGCTTTGTGCTGAGGAATTGAAAGGGTAATTGGATGGGAGCTGTATATAGATGAGCATGTGCTATGTCGCAGCTTGGTTCAACAATGGAAACTTGAGAGTTGTTATAATGTTGAATGAAATAAATAATGAAACATGATGTTAGGGAGGTGTTAGCTTTGATGGGGTTTTGAATATTTGACCGTTGAAGTTTGAAATGGTATAAGATGTGAACTGTCACGAGGGGGAGGGAGGGTGGTGGTTTTAGAAAATTTAGATTATAATGGATCAAAAAGAAGAATCATCACTTTGACACGCTCAAAAAATAACAGGGCCGTCAACGCCAGGGTCGGTGTGGACTAAAGTCTAACTCACCATCCATTCCGTGGCACGTGTTGCTACAAGGGAATAGAAGCTGCTTATTGGTTTACTTTTGCTGGGCTGGATTGGGCTGGGTCTCAGAATTTATTTTGGTCTTTGCTTTCTATTTTTTCACACGTGTGCGCCGTTGGATTAGGCGGGCACGAAACCCTCACCATTCCACGAACCAAACCCTGCATAAAATCACGCAGCTGTATTTATTTATTACCATTCTCTTTAACACGGCATTTACCCATTTCTCGACGTCTTATAGTATTCGATGACATGAAGAGAATTTTCCTACATTTGCTTTTCTTACGCTATCCTTGCTATTGGAATCATAATTGGACTTAATGTTTTTACTATTTCCATTTTAGACTATATTTAAATTATTCTATATTTGAAAGAATTATTCAGCATACCGGGTTTCAAAATCCATGCTTGTCTGAGAGAGAGAGGAGTTTACAGATTCTAACCGACCCAGTAATTTTTCCCATTTTTAGGAGGAGGGACTAGAAGAAAATTATAAACCAGGGGATTAAAAGAAAATAGATGTGGTATATAGTAAAAGTAAATGATCCGCTATAACATAGAGCTAGGTTGATAATTAATGACCGGAAAGATATACTGTCTTATTGATTATTAAAAAAGTTAACATATGATCGGATGATTAAAAAAGAGGTTCGATTTGCATGAGTTTTTTTGGTCGAGGAGCACAGACCCTGTATTTGAGGGGATTGGAAGGTGAAGATAATCATGGACAAACCTAAAGTTTATATATATATAACATCGTTTCTTAAAAAAGTAAATTTAAATGAAGATATATATAAAATAAATCTTAAATGGATGAAATTTGATATAATAAAACAATTGTTTGGTAGCTAAATTGGTAGTGGATATATATTAAAGTTTATTTTATGGTTTGCCCATTAATTTTTATGTGTCAAAGTTGGTCTCGCCATCTCACTTTGACCAAATATTTTAGGAAATGTTATACAGCGCTAAGTTTTAGAAGGAAAGCCCGAATGCGAGGGAGGTCCAATAGAAGCAAAGAAAACAAGATTCTACGTCACAAAAAAAAAAAAAAATAATGCGAGGCAGTCAAGTGAAGACTTGGTCGTCTGACAATTAGAAACTTGGACCCGATAAATATTTTGACTGATAGGCAATTGGATTTGTTTTTGGTCCAAATCTTTACCAGGAGATTGAAAAGTCACATGGGCCCAAACTTCCCTACTCAGATAGGCGGACAGCCTGGTCTCTCAGCCCCTGCGTGGCCTGGTTAAAAGCCCTACAGTGTAAGGAAACACCCAAGTTTATTGGTGAACAGTTTTGAATCCTATTTTTAGAATGTCTTTCGGCCACCCTGATCCATCGTGGCCCGTATATCCATTTTTCTTATCGGCCCGTATATAAGTCAGATAATTGGTCCATTTGATGTAACTCAATAGTTTTAGTTGTTCCAAAAGCGGTTAATTAAAAAAAATACAGTTTAATTTAGAATTAATATTTACAATAAGTTTTTTCATTGATTATTAAAACGGTAACATATTAAATTGATTTAGATTAACCTGGTTTAACCTGTCAATTTGTATACCAAGTCATGAGATCATTATAGATCCATAAAAAAAAATATATATGAAGCTTAATTTTTAATAACTTTATTATTAAAAGATGAAATTGAAAGAAAATATAAATTATAAAAACACTAAAAAAACTAAATGATTCAACCCGTGTTAATTTGATGCGACCCCGGGTCAACCCAATAAAAACTAAATAAAAATAAATTATGAAGTTCAATTTTTGATCATCTGATCAATGAAATATGAAATTGATAAAAATGATTAATAAAAACATAAAAATAACTCGGGTAAATTAAGGTTAACCCGCGCAAACCACTTGGATAAATTAAATTAAGGTTACTCGAGTAAAAAACTGTGGATCGGTTCATAAAAACGAGGGTAATCTCATGGAAAGCAAACCAAAATAAATCATAAATCTAGATCTCTATTAACCAAATATTAAATAATAAAATTATGACAGAAAAAAAATCAACTAGATAAAAAGAAAAAATTCGAGCCTACTCATCAAATTGATAACCTGAATAATAAGTCTTGAACAACCATCTAAAAAAAATTGAAAAACATTTGCAATAGTAAATGAATCTACTATTGAATAAAAATAATTGAAATTAAGAAGAATGGAATTGAAATAAGAAAATAATACATATAGACTGGGGAAGAGAATAAAAAATTATTGAAGCGAAAATTGTACGTGAGGAGGCACAGTGAAACCTTCCTCGTCTAGTTTTTTTTTGTTGATCTCTCCTATACCATGAATATCTCGGGAAATGGTACTTGTTATTTCAGGTTCGTCGAAGGGGTCCAATTTGAGCGCGGGCTAAACCATTTAAAAGGCTTTTTAGGCTCAGGGCCCTACCCATTCCAAAACGACATGGTGGGAGGTTGCATCCCCCCATAAAAGAAAAGAAAAGGCAGGGCCACACAGCTGCACTCAAGTAATTAAATATTTGGGTGATGACCAGCAAAGTTGCCCCGATAAGAAGCATTGGTCTCTCACACACACACACTCTCTCGTATATTTTGAGAAAGGCCTCCTCACTTCTTAATACTTGACGCTGAAATGTTGGTTTCGAGAATACCAGGTTTACAAACCATAGTTGTCAATACATGGCCGAAACATTTTATATCCGAAACATTTTATACTAGTTAAAAAAAATAAAATAAAATAACATTGTTTTTATTCCGATTTAAATTCTGATTCATTTTGAATTTTTAATTAAATACCAACTGAAATATACCATTGTTTTTATTCCGGTTTAAATTTTGACCCATTTTAAATTTTCAATTAAATATCAATTGAAATATACCAGTATAACTCTAGTTGTGTCATTTCGGGTACGGTAAAAAAAAAATCTCCCGTCACCTCTCTCCCACCTCCCACCTTGACAAATTGTTTTGTTGTTCATCTCTCACCTTGATTTCTTGATTTTTTCCTCTCAGGTCATCATACACACATCCATATATATTATTGTTTATGAAAATATTAAAAATGCAAGAACCAAAATCAAAACAATAAAAATTAAAAAAATATATTATAAAAAAATAAAGTTGTTGGGTCAACTTTGATTTTATAAAAAATAAAAAATTTATTAATTTTTTTATATATATAATTAATTATATATGAACAGTACAAACTCGAAACGACTTGCTAAATTATTCCGAGACAGAAATATTCTATACCAATAGAAAAAACAAAACATCAACCGAAACAGGGTATTGACAACCTTCCTACAAACAGCTATTAGCTGCGAAATTCAACATTTGCTGACTTTTTCCTTCGTTATTTCTAGTTGGCTTCAAATCACACACATAAATTTCCAATTTCTTGGAAAATTTACATGCTTTTCTTCCACTACATAAATTTGTTTGTGAGCAACGAGTACGTTACAGCTTGATTTTCAAGGGAGAGAATATCAGGTCTATACACCCAGATATTGGATCGCTGAAAAAAAGGATCAGAAAAATGTCGGTGATAGTGAAATTATTAGCAACCGGCTCATTAACAATACACTCAAATATGTGGTGAAAGCACTGTAGCTCCCCACACATTTCTGTGGATTGCTGCAGTGCTTCCTTGCTACAGTGTATTTTTTTCATTCCCAGCTACAGTGTATTTTTTTTCCTGTTTTCCCGTTATAGTTTTTTTTTATTTTTTTCCCGTGTTTTTTTCCCCAAAAACATTTTTTTTTCCGGTTATACTTTTTTTTATTTCTTTTTCCACTTATATATTTTTTTGTTTTATTTTTTATAACCGGGGTGTCCGGACCAGCTTAAGCACACCATGACTAATCCCGAACCCATTTTTTTTCCGCATTATTTTCCTCCTAAAATATTTTTTTCCTGGTTATATTTTTTTTCCCCACTAATACATTGTTTTTTTGTTTTTTTTTTTAGTGTCTGGATCAGCTTAAGCGCACCATGACTAATCCCCAGACCCACTTTTTTTTTTGATAATCAGGGTGTCCGGGTCGGCTTTCATTCCCCTGCTTTCCCGCTACAATACTTTTTTTACCTTTTTTCTTCTTATTATGCCTTTTATTTTGTTTTTCTGTTTCCAGCTACAATGTTTTTTTTCGTGTTTTTCACCCCGGTTATACCTTTTATTTTATTTCCTTTTCCGCTAATACTTTGTTTTGTTTTGTTTTTATAACTGGGGTGTCTGGACCAGCTTAAGTGCACCACGACTAATCCCCAAACCCATTTTTTTTTCGTGTTTTTTCCCTTAAAACATTTCCCCCCCGGTTATAATTTTTTTTATTTCTTTTTCCACTTATATATTTTTATTTGTTTTGTTTTTTATAACCGGGATGTCCGGGTCAACTCAAGCGCACCATGACTAATCCCCGGAACGATTTGTTTTTTTGATAACCAGTGTGTCCACACCAGTTTACACGCATCACGACTAATCCCCTAACCCACTTTTTTTTTTTGATAATCGGGGTGGTCGGGTCAGCTTTCATCAAATATATTTAGGTTTCATTTTGTTCCTAAGTCTTTTAATTTCCAGATTGGTTTTAAATCCTTTAATATTTTCGGTATCAAAGTTGGGATTTGTTTCAATTTTGTCCTTGGAATGAAATTGATTATATATTTATTTTTTATTTTGGCCCTTATACTTTTAATCTTTGATTTTATTTTAATTTCTTTATTTTTTTAAATATATTTATGAATTGGTTCCTATTTTTATCCATGTTTGTAAGTATATGCTCTTAGTTTTTTGTTTTTATTATTTGCTCTTTTGTTAAGGTTGTGTTTTTTTTAATTTTGTTCTTAAATTTTAATTTTTGTTGGTGATCATTTAAAAATTGATATTTAATATTTTTTCCCTTTTTTGTTTTTTTTTGTTTTTTCATTATTTGTATTTATTGTTAAAGTCAAATAATATTTTCTAAGCTAATAATATTTTTTTTTGTTATGTCATTGATTTTATTTTTAATTGCTTTTTTGTTAATATTTTTAGGTGTTAAAATTTCTAATTATTATAGACAAGGCATTCAAAATAATGATAATGATTATTTGTAAGGTTTTTTTGTCTTATAAATATGTTAGATTAAATTATATATTTTGGTATTTTTTTAATATTAACACCTTAATATATATATATATATATATATATATATATATATATATATAAATCAACTAAGTTTTAAATAAATTAAAAGAGAAAAAAATCAAATCAATTTAATGTTAGTGTTATGAAATACATTTAATAAAATAATATTAAGAATAAATCTTATAGAATAAAATAAAATAATTTAATTTTTTTCTATTTACAATAATTGTGTCAGCGATAGTATGACAATAATAATTAAAATATTAATTATGTACAATAATGGTTAAAATGACAGCTATAATAATTGTGATAATTTAACAATCATGATAATAACAATGAAAATAATACTCAAAATAATTCATTAGTTGATGTTATTTTTCTTAAAAATTGACTTTTGCAACTTTTTTATGTATGATATTTCAGATTTAATATCACATAAAAAAATTACGAAGTCACACATAGACAAAACGAGTAGAAAAATTGTGTCAAATTATCTACAATAAAAAAATATACGAGTCACTCGCCCTACACTTTGCCATAGCCAGAAATAATTTTTTAACATGCAAAATAATGTTAATGATCTTAGATTTGTTTGATGATGCTATATATCTAAGTGAAATAATCAGCCTATAAAACTTTTGATTATTACTGTAACAAAATTATTTACAATAATAATAATAATTGTATATTAGTTTTTTATATATATTCATTTTATTATGTAAAATGTGTTTAAAATAATGTCATGGTATCAGGGGTATTTTCATTTTTTTTTATTTTTGTTCACAGTACAATAACCATAATACCCCTAAATAAGACAAAACTCAATAATTGTTAGTGGGGGTGTCCCGGTAATTTCACATTTCCAGTGCACGGTAAGATAATCTTTGTAGTCTCAAATAAGATAAAACAGAAGAGTTATCTACGGGGTATTTCAAACATTTCATGTTTAACTATACATGAAGAATAGAGAGTTTTACTCTCATTTTACACCACCAAAACTAAACTTACTATATTTTTTAACGCAAGTTGCATTTAATGCAAATAAAAATAACAATAAAAATTAAAAATATAAACTAAGAGCAAAGGTATATAGATACAAACAAAAGAACCATCTAAGAAGGACCGAAACAATCAAGGGATCAAAACTAAATCAAAATAAAAAATTATATATATTAAAACTAGACAAAAAAAATTTCTAATCCCAGCAGCGGAACACGGGTTTATGGCTCGTTAATACGATAAAAGATGATATTTGTGAGAAAAGAGAGAAATCTAGGGATTTCGTAATAGTTATTTACCCATTGTTTTAATTGATACTTATGGGACGTTTATATTTCTTATTACTGTTCGGAGACCAGTAATGAATTGAGTTGATACCTCTCAGTTAGTTTCTAGTAATGTTTCAAGTAAAAAAAATATACTAATTTATTTTTTAATAAAAAACAAGTTTAACCTCAATTTCAAATACTTCCACTTTATATAGCTAAGGCACTGGGTTTTTTCTTCTTCTAAAATCTCGGCCATTCTTCACAAAATCGAGAAGAGAACGTTCATGAAGAAGTTGTGTGTAATTGAAATCACCTTTTTTTTTCTTTTAACAAAAGATAACGTTAGTTATAAGACAAAAATTGGATATATTACTGTTTCATCGGCTTCTTAATAATAATAATAATAATAATAATAATAATAATAATAATAATAATAATAATACACAGTTCCAAGAAAAAGAAAAAGAAAAAGAAAAAGAAATAGTAAAATCATCTTCACCCGTAAAATGTAAATGAAACAGGTGTTCCATGCAAGAATGAAGTTTGATTATTTTCATGTTTTAAAAATGTTTTTGAAAACAATATCCATTTATTTTGCATTATTTTTTTATTTTTTGAGATGATTTTGATATATTAATGATGGTGGTAGGGGTGTCAGCTAAAAATTATAAGAGGGTAGTTTCCTAAAATACGGTTCCCCTCGTATACTTTCCTCAGATATTAATTCAATATATTTTCAAATAAAAAACATTTTTAAAAAAAGGAACAAACATTCTCGAAATCTAATGCTACATCACCCTTGTAAATTGCAAAAATTAAAAAGAAAAAAACTCACCAGGAACCGAGGCTGAATATCCGGCCTAAAACTAATTGACTGTCAAATTACGACACTAGTTATTATTATTAACTAATGGCCGCTAATCCCGATAATCATAGAGCAATGATGATAAAGCTGGAGATCATCAAGCACTGTCAGTCGCTGTCTAGGTGACAGAATGTTCTATTCGGATCATTGTAGACCACCGAAAAAACACGTCCAGCTGGCGAAGCAAATAAATCCACAGAGTAGGTCCGTGACAGACAAGTGTCATTCATTCACGCACTTGCCCGCCTACCCAGGAAAATGGAATTAAAAAAACAAATACAACTGTTTTATCAGACACGGCCACATCATCCTAACATGGGACTTGGTTTTCACATAATTTTTTCACATGAGGAGATCAAAATAGGATTTGGTTGACTTAGCTCAATCCTTATCGTATACAATGACTTCTCTTCTTCTTCTTTTTAACTACGGTGAATAACACTTCTTTTATATATATATATATATATATAGTGAAATATTTTCTTAGACTATTTAATCTTAAGTTGATCAACCACATTAAAATCATAAAAAATATTTTTAAAAATAAATACATTTTTAAAAAGTACCTAAGAACATAAGCTAGCAAACAAGAGCACAACAGCTACAGCCCGCTGAGGACAAGAGGGCAGCAACTACACAACAAGAGCACAGCTACACCCGCGTTCCCAAACGGAGCTTCCAGTGATATAGGCCAATGGCAAGCGATAATGGTCACAAATAATGACATGTAATAAATATAATTTCCACCGTTTCCTCTACAGAATGGGATCTTAACTGTTGGTTACAAAAAAAAAGAGCTGCTGGGAAACACTTTGAACAAAAAGGGGCTGATGATCATTGGTGCCAGATCCCAATGAAACTTTGAAGAAGAAGAAAAAACGACGACCAAATACCACTCTTCAAATATCTATCTGCATTTCCTACACTCAAAAAAGCACCGGAATAATATCAACTACAAAGCCAAAGGGGTGGAGGAGTAGAAATCACAGGCTAAGCATTCAAAGAGAGCCACCCCTACCGCAACCGCCTGCTTACAGACTGATATCGTTAGACACGTGACTTCGTTTACCTTCCTTTTCTACCGCCCATCTGCTGATGTAAATGATTCTGCAAAACCAGAAGGCCGAGTAGGTATACTAGTCTGGGTATTATCCCCACTGGGAAGAAATGAGGAGCTGTTTCCATCGAACGCCTGCCACTTCAGGAGCACTTCAGGCAAAGGCATCTCAAAATCAATTCCATACATATCATCAGAATCTGGTTCTGCTGGTTTCCAAATCTCAACAAGTGATGACAGGACATTAACCACGTGACCCATGTCTGGCCTCTGGTAGGGCTCCCTTACAGTGCAATGGCCAGCTAAATCGGCAACTGTGCTAATGCTACCAAGGGTTTCCTCATCAAGATTGATGGTTGGGTCGATGGCCTTACGGAACGTGTCTTTGTTGACGTGCATCCTACGGAACCAAGTAACAAGATGCAAGCTGTCCTCAGGCTGGGTCACATCTAGTGCCTTTCTTCCTGTGATCATCTCCATTAATATGACTCCAAAGCTAAACACATCAACCTTGGTAGTCACTCGACCAGTCACTGCCAAGACATCCAGAAAATTTCAGGTTCAGTTCCTGACTGATTTTTATCGAACAAAAGATACAAAATTCCTTTAACATGCCGAGAAGTCTAAACAAAGAAGACTTGGACCATTCATCATTTGAAATGCAAGAAATTTATTTAGCTACTTGTTACCCACTTGAATTGAGAACCAAGAAAATGAAATAAAAAGGATACACCAGCTGACATTATAAGATAATGAAAATGTTCCAGTTCAGTGTGCCCAATAAATACAATAAAGCAAATCGAACCATCCATCTCAGCCAAAGCAGTCATACTAACTATTCTCATAAGCATGCAAACACAAGTGAGAGATCATTATCATTTTTACACCAGGTTTATTTAATTTATTGACTTTTTTTAGCTATTTATTTTAATAACATGGTCCATAGACAGAGAGAAAACTCTGGTGGTGGTTCTGCAATGTTTTAGCCATTAAAAGCCTACATGGAAAGGAATTTTCAAATAGAAAATCCTACAAATAGCAAAGAGAGAAGTTTCAAACTCAATCGCAATTATTTGCTGCAACCTCCCCTGTCCTTTTCATGCCTTTTTATTTATCCAGCTATGCTTTTCTCACAAGTCACAACCTAATGTTTGTCTATTTCTTTTATTGGTTACTCTACAGTAAAAGAAAAAAATAACTCTAGGCATGCAAAGTATGGTAGTTGAAAATTTAGTTACCTGCGTATTCAGGAGCAAGATATCCAAAAGTTCCAGCTAGTTTCGTTTCAATTGAAGCTTTCCCTTCTGGAGCAAGACGAACCAATCCAAAATCAGCCACTTTGGCCCGCATATCATCTCCCAGAAGAATATTGGAAGGCTTGAGATCCCTGTGAATAAAACTTTGATGTGCTAGCCCATGTAGGTATTCAACGCCTCTCGCAACATCCAAGCCAATAGTTAATCTTCTAGTCCAGTCGAGTGGTTTGGCACCCTCCTCCTTCCAACTAAAAAGATGACTGCTAAGAGTCCCCTGAGGCATATATTCATAGACAAGGAGCCTCTCATTTCCATCCAAGCAATATCCTAGAAGGGCGACTAGATGGCGGTGTCGAACCTTAGTAAGCACTGCAATCTCAGACATGAACTCTGCTAAACCCTTCTCACTAATCACTCCTGACTCCATCCTCTTCACTGCAATTTTTGTTCCATCATGCAACTCCCCCTTGTATACTGTCCCAAATCCACCTTTTCCCAGTATGTTTTCCTCGCTAAAATTATTCGTAACATTCCTTAAAACTTGAATTGAGATTACCATATTCTCAGTCTTGACCACATGAATGTCACTGGCTCCAACACTATCAGTAAAGCTCTCAACTCCACTATGTGTACTTGATCCAGCAACAGTGATTTTCACCGCATCCTGATCCGATGAGCAGCGAGGGTGAATAATAATCATATTTGGACTCTGAACCTTACTAGATCGCTTTTGTTTCCTACTATAAAAGAATACACCTAACCCAGCCACACAAAAAACACCAACAACACCAATCACAGAACCCACAATCTTTCCACTAGATGACTTCTTGTTTACACTATCATCTGAACCACCACCTGTACCAGAAGGAGTACTTCCAGGAGCACCAGGGGGGGCATAGCTAGTGCTACTCTTCCCAATATCAGGATTTCCACCATATTCCACTTGCACATTACTTATAAACTTGGGTATTTGACCAGAGAGTTTATTATTCGAAACATCTAATAAAGTAAGATTAGATAAACTTGTAAGCTCATCTGGTATCGTACCAGTAAGCATGTTATCAGAAAGAATCAATTTCTGCAGTCTCGGAATCAAAGAAAAGTTTGAAGATATGGTACCACTGAGTCCTGCTTTCTTCAAGTTAATCACCAAAATATCCCCTCCAGCACAACTAATTCCTTTCCAGGCTTGGGTTGATGTGCAAGGATCATTTCCTTTCCAAAAGTCAGCAAGACTAGCAGGGTATCCAAATTTTTTTGCAACCGACAACAAAACATCAACAGTAGCATCACAAGCAACACCAGGATTATCCAAACAAAAATTATTAGTCCCAGAAATCATATCCACGGAAACTGTCTTGGCAAAACTGGGCATCGGTCCCTGGAGCTTATTATTAGTGAAATTGACAACACTGAGTGTAGAAACGCTCAGCAATGATGGCGGAACAATGCCCGTCAAGCTATTATCCCTTAAATTCAAAACTTTCAATGAAACCATCCCAGAAAAATCAGGCAAAGGACCCGTAAAATGATTTCCTTGGAGCCAAATTTCATTCAATGAAGTCATGTTTTGCAGGATAGAAATAGTACCATTTAGCCTTGAATTACTCTTTTGGCCATTAAGCCATAAAGATTGTATGGTAGACCCAGAAAAACTGAGGGGCAATCCACCCTCTAAATAATTAAAAGCTAAATGCAAACTTTCCATGTCAGGAAACACACTGCTGTTAAAAAATTCAGGGATTTTGCCAATTACATTAGCACCATTCGCCGAGAATTCCCTCAAATTTCTAGCATCTTTGAGACTCTCCGGTATCTCCCATGACTCAAAAGGATTGTAATCCAAGTAGACGCTGTTTAAGGACGTCATTCCGGCGAAAAAATCAGGAGGAATTGAAGAGAGAGAGTTGTTATGTAAAAAGAGGACTTGGAGATAGCTTAAACCTGATAAACTCGGTAGTGCACCGGTCAGCTGGTTGTCCATGACCTCGAACTTAATTAACCGTGTCAAGTTTTTGAGTTCTGGGGGGAGAGTACCCTGTAAGTTCTGATTGCCTATTTGGATCCGAGTGACCCGGTCATTTAAACACTCCACGTGGAGCCATTTACATGGGTCAGAGCCAGACCAGCCGAGAGTAGATGGGTTTCCAAGGCTGTCTCTCAGTTTCATCATGGCTGCTGCGTCGTCATTTTGCTGAGAATTGGCTAGACATAGGAGGGAAAGAAAGAGTGAGAAATTGGTGAAAAGCCAAACACCCATATGGCGTTTCAGAGAGATTTTTTTCAGGAGAGAGTGGGTTGCTCTGCTACGATTTACGGAAGCGGGTGAAAGAAAGATATTTTATTTATTTGTGTTTTATTTGCAGGGAGAGGGAATTTTGGCAGAGAAAACGGCGGAGATGGAGGAGAGTGGCAAGAAAAATATGAGTTTAAAAAAGTTGAAACCTTTTTTCTGTCTGTTACTGTGAAGTAAAGGAAGGCAAGTTTTCCTGTATGTATTTTGGACTGAATACCACGGATTTTATGTTTGGTTTTTTTTGTCATTTCATAGATGAGGATTACAGCTGGCACAGGCGTGTGGGACCTCGATAGGTGAGTGGGTCCAGCCTGGTCTGGCTCTATTCTAGCTTATGTATTTTAATTCCTTTCCCTAAATATTTCATATCTCATTAAAGAGCTTTCCAAATTTGGAGACAAACGCAATCCCGTCCCTTTTTTTTTTATTAATACTGTTTTTCTTTCTTGATTTGCTTAAAACAAACTATATTATTTTGATACTAAAAATAAATTTCTTTAAAACAATTCCCATCAAATTATCAAAAATATTTTTTTTGTTTTTAGTTAATTATATATTAATAATTTAAGTTAAAAGTATAGTATAACACAATTAAAACAAGAGTAAACAAATAAATAATAAAAAAGTTCTTAAAATACATGGAAAGTTAAAAGCACATAAAACCGAAATTTCATAAATGTTTTTCGTAATTTGGCCTCAATTGAAAATTCAATGACTTTTGAATTGCATAACAGCAGGCAGTATTTCCTATTATAAATTATCATCCTTCCAATTTCAGGAACTCTCTACTGTCATCCTTGCCTTTCTCAGCTCCTTCCACGTTCACTTCCTGGTAAGTTTTTCAGTCTTTAGGGGTCAGAGCTTGGTTTCTGGTTCTCGAGCCTCCGCTACTCTGCTGCATCATCCCCTTCCAGCATTCTGAAGGTCCCCCTGTCCCTGGTTTGAAATCAAATTTAGAAAAGTAAACGACATAGGTCATTTCAGGATTTGCAAGGTTTGATAAAAATCCATGCAAACTATCAAATCTGCACCCTCCATTTCCTTACCTACTTGTCGTTTACTTATTATCGATTTGTCTCTGTTTTTTTATTTCTTTTTGAATTATAAGAAAACCAAAATGGAAAGATCGAGGCCCTGGGGGGATAGCATCATGTGAACGAATAAAAGAGGGGTCGGACTATTTTAATGCCGTCAAAAACTGTTCTGGGAAGGCTGACAAATGCTAAACCCAACGTATAATTGAAGGGAATTGCTATCGGCACACCCTGTCTATCTATTATCACATCCTTGTATTTTTATTTATATTAAATACAATAATTGCCCTTGGATCCCAAAAATTAAAAAGTTTTAATTATTTCTTTTAGTTTTTTTTATAAAAAAATGCACGACACAACCCGCAACTCTTTTTTCCCTGGCACTGTCCCCCCCTCCTCTGTGCACGTGCGCCGGAGAATTATTCACACTGTCTATCCTTCTTCCCGAACCTCTCTCGTATGACAGGATAATTTGTGGTGACGAATAAGTCTTTATTTAACGGCGTTTTTATTTTTATTTTATTTTTTACGAATTATTTTTAATATATATATATATATATATATATAAAAAAAACACAAACTACAGGATGAACGTTGTTCACCACTGTATCAGTGGTTAGCATTGGCTCGGCTGTGTGTAGATGATGATTGTAATGAAGGGTTCGCTTCGATGGGTTCTCACAATCTTATTTTTCTCTGCCAAAAATCCATGGTGGGGGATATTGTGTGATTTGACCTTTCATCTCTATTTTAAAATTTATTATAGCTATAATAAATGTAATTAATTATATTTATTAGAATGCAGAGGCACTTAGAGCATTCCATGTGCAAAAAAATATAAAAAAGGTTGTCAATAGCCTCTCTCATAATTAAAATCCAGCCACCCCCTCGACTAGCTGGTCACATCACTGTGTTTAAACAATTCACACATTTATCTAGAAACGATGATTCGTAAGACGTGTTTTATTTTATTGAAAACATCACAAATATTCCTATGAAATAAATTATGATCTATGTTGTCTCAATTTAAAAACACACACACAAAAAAAGAAGAAATTCCAGGTTTATTTTATTTTTTAAAAACATAAAACAAACAAAATACTCGTAACTCTAAATTAAACAAACAAATCATTGAGTAGTTTTTATCCTCTTAACAAATCTAAGGCATGCCTTGATTTGATTGGCTCATGAGGAGCCTCAAAAACGCACTGAAAGTTAAAAGCTCCAGCAATGGGCTGGTGGCTATTCAGGCCTGATCTATGCCTTAAGGTGGTGAGGTCCAGGGAGCTAAAAGCCGGGCAAGGACATCGTATATATAGATATAGATATCTAGTGGTAACTTTTGTTTTCCTCTTTATGAAATAAATATATAATTATTTAAATAAGTGAATTTTTAAGTTTACCCATTAAATAAAACCAAAATAATCAATAATAATTTTATTTAAAAACAATTATACGACTGTAAGAAGACCGACTTTACTCGGTGCCCGTCCGATACGTATATATTCTTTTAGATTTCAGTAATTGTATTGAAATCAAGGAAATACTGTTAATGTTATTATAGAAAGAAAGGCTGGAAGCACGTGACTTTAACAATGGTGACAGCTCTGATGAGCTGGGTTGAAGTGGCCGGAAACTCTTACCTCCCACGAATCACTGTGATCCATGTCCACCGCTGCATGTGCGAAAGTGATCCTTCTGAACCACTGTTTTTAGGAAGGTCTTGTCTTCATACGACACCTTACGTACACCGAACTCCGTCAACATTGCGGCGAGTAGTGGTTTTGACAAATCGACCGCACCGATCAACTTCTAATCGTCAACTCCAATTACACAGCTGTGTACGCGCTTTCAACAGAAACTCCTTCATTGCACGTTAGAAAAATGTCTATTAACTCCAAAGTTTCCAGGCAGAAACCACCGGCGGAGGGGACTAAAACATGGCACTCTAGCAACTACCATGGAAGGTGCAGTTGACAGAGAGGGTATCGCTGAGCATAAATTCACATAACATGGTTTTCTCCATCAAAACTTAAGGCCATCAATTATCCAAGACAATGCACATGCAACGATGCAAATGGTTTCACTCTCAATTACCCTTCTAGGACGATTCAATGTCGAGTCAGTAAGTCTTGCCGAATAGGTAACAATACAAATCAAGGGTGGAGACTCCTCGGCAACCAAAAAAAAGGAAAAAGAAGATAAGATTTACAACTTTTGCTCCTCCCCCTCCCAAGGATCTATACATACAAGTGGAGACGGAGGCTTCTTTAGTAGTATACATGTGCTCAGCATCTAGTCAAGTTAACTGAAGTTGATTAGAAATAATTGCCCGAACCTGTAACTATTTTCGATTATGAATCATCAAAAATCCATGGAAACCAACATCCATTATCCACTTAAGACCAAGAGCACCAGCATGTGACTCAAAATTGCTGGTTCAGATCAACCAAATAAACGCTCCTCCGATTTAGATTTTCCCAGTTCCCGCGAGGCACGGGGAATCCTACTTCGACTTTAAAGTGGATTTGCTATCGAAGAACTTGGCAACTGCCTGATAGAGATTTTCTTCCTCAAAAGGCTTTGAGACATATCCATCCATCCCACATTTCAAGCACTCCTCATGCGTCGCGTGGATCACATCAGCTGTCATGGCTAATATTGGAATATGCCACTGGCCCTTTCTAGCTGTTCCTTGATCTACCATGGATTCACAATTGATCTGCTCATTTGCCTGGCTCTCCATCTGCCTGATACGACGAGTTGCCTCAAACCTGGAGGAGAAAACCCATGTAAATGGTATACGGTAAGTAAACATCATGCAATGCATGCCAAAAGCACTTGCTAAGTTCCTGATGCCATGCAATCAAATCTGTCAAGTATGCAAAGTACCGGTAGAGAATATGGTCCTGAGCCCCTAGATCACCAATTTGTGTATCCTCCAGGGTTTGAAACTTATGGGAGCATGAAATTTACTCTTTAAACTTATTTTAACAAATAATGGAACCTAATTACTTTTTAATCAGATGAAAAGATACAAGAACCAGGCAATTTGGATCTCAAGACACAAGGACCAAAGTCCCTTCCATTCCCACTACTGCTCTGATTCCAAGCCTTGGTTGCCCAGACATGACTACTTTTAGCCAAAAAGATTACTTTGCTTCTTGAAAACAGCAAATTAGAGCAACTTACAGCACACAGGACCTAATAATTTCTCCATATGTGAATTAAAATTTCTTATGCAATATTGTTATATGATGCCAAAAAGGCTCGTTAACAGAAAAAGGAAAATGGAAAGAAAAAAGAGAGGTAATCAAAGACATTGACCAGTTTAGCTTTTTAAGAGAAAGGGGGTATAGACAAAAATAAGTTCATTCTATAATCAAGGAAGAAGAGCTGAAAATAAAGGACAGCAATCCAAAATCATAAAACAAAATCTCAAAGTCATACCCGTCCATTTCTGGCATTTGAATATCCATGAAGCATGCATCAAAAGTGTGCGGTAGTTGAAGCAATTTCAGTGCTTCTTTACCACTGTCGGCACACTCGACATCAGCTCCAAACTTCTTCAATGCACCAGCAGCAACTCTGCGATTTACCCTATTGTCATCAACCACCAGAATTTTCTTTCCACAGAGAAGGCTCTGGAGGAAAGAAGACCCATTTGGCATGCCTTTCCCTTGTGATCTCTTCTTCCCCACGCCCAGCACCTGAAAAAGACAAGCAGCCACCATACTTGCTCTCAAAGGTTTCATGATCACGGTATCGGCAAAACCTGCTGCCTTTGCTTTATCAAATTCAGAATTGGTGATATTGGTAGCCAGAAGGATCATCTTAGGAAACTTGAAAGCATGCCCGTTTTGTTTCCAGTCCAGTTTCCATACATTTGAAACACCATCCTCCCCAGAAATCCATGTATCCTTCTCGACTAGAATTATATCTGGCTGGATTTTACTTCTGCCATTTGAAACAAACAGGTTATGCCAAGCACAAGGTAGCATGGAATTTCAATTTTTTAACAAAATGTAAATGTAGGAGCTCTATCAATGATCTTTTTTTATTGGCCACTTCATGTGTTATTTTCATTCACATAAAAACCCTGCTGCACTTGAAGTAAGGATTAAAAGTAGCCCTGCAGCTATCTTACTTTGAAATTATTTTGTAAACATTGGAACTCAGTCTTGACAGTTAGGCCAAAACTGTCAAGAAGGACAGGGAGAGAAAATCCATCAACCATCCCCACCAAACAACTCGGTGCAATAAAGCTTTAGTAGATATCTTGGCACTGCAAAAATTCAATGACAACCAAGCACTCCCAACATTGTTCCTGATATGAATTCTATATGATAAACACGCTGCAATCTAAATCTTGGGCAGATGATGTGCATTACAGTAGCAAATGATGTGAAAACAAGTCATTTCTAAGTGGAATGATTAGCATGTTTTTTCAATAAGATTGAACCAAAAGGCAAACCATAGAAATCAGTGATGGGCAGAAGATTCACATATGTTTCTTGCTATTTCATTAGAACCTTCCAATTTCTTAATTAAGTAAAAATGATTAGGGACAAAAGCCAGCCAAATGAACTTACCCAGATGTTAGAGAACCATTTTTCCCACAGCTACCAGCAGCCAGTTTCAGGCTACTCACAACTTCAGCTAGGATACCAAGCCTCTTCAAATGGTATCTGGTTACAGTAGCCCTAACTGGTTCTCCATCAACAACTAATGCTTTCAATCCTCTAAAGCCAGAAGGCAAATCTTCAGCATTGCGTTTTTCCATTTTGGTGAATAAATTTTTCTTGCACGTGCCAAAAACAGCTGTGAATGAAAATGTGCTTCCAACCTCAGGTCGGCTAATAAAGCTTATTTGACCACCCATGAGCTCAACTAGGCATTTACTTATACTCAATCCAATTCCAGTTCCTCCAAAATGTCTTGATGTTGAGCTGTCTGCCTGAACAAAGGGCATGAAAACACGACTCTGGGCTTCTAAGGGAATACCAGTTCCTGTATCCTCCACGCATACCATCAAAGTAATATCTTCAGAAGCTTCATCGCTGGTCATTACATTTATTGAGGCATCAAATTGGAAATCTTCATCAGAAAAATGCTTGAAGACATCCCAACTGTTCTGATCATCTGCTGCTTCACAACCACTTAAGGTTTTGAACTTCTTGGACCCCGGTATAAGCACACTTTCATTGCACCCACCAATTAAACAAGTGTCTGTTTTTGTATCTGTGGTGGCCTTGGCATGTTCATATAGATGAACTTTAACAAATGTATGTCCTCTTTCAGTGAACTGCCAAACATAATTAGATGTCAATTATAACAGGAGGTAGAATTCTAAAGAAGGCAATAAAGCTAATTGTGAAAAGAAATCACTATTGGATTAATCATAAACTGCATAGTAAAACACGATATTTTTGTTAAGACAAACCTCTATCACTATTATTGGTTAATTGATAAATGAACTAACAAGAAATCATACAGATACATTCTAGTAGGTTGAACTGTATAACAAAATTCAAGAAATACACTAACCTTAACAGAGTTCCCCACCAGATTTGTGATAATCTGTCTGAATCTCCCAGGATCACCGACAACAATTTCTGGAACTTTATCAGAAACAAACACTGCCAACTGTACTTCCACAATTGATTACACAGCCGGGTTTCAGGCATTTTTTATAATGAGATAACACATCCGGAATGCCACCACCCCATTGATGTCACGAGTCCAAGGAAAAGAAGAAAAAAAAGTCAGATTAAACATAAATGAGTAAATGGCAGTTTGTCTTTTACAAAATCCAAAAACCAGACGTGACATTTCAACCCAAAGAAAAGAATGAAACAAGTTCTTTGCCCCTTTAAGAGAATTCACTTCACCCAGCAGAAAAGATATGAATATACTGACTAGCCCTTATTGCGTTTCCCTGGGGCTTACCTCCATGCCTTTGTTTCTAGACTTCTCAGAAAACAAAGAGAGGACATCATCTACTATGGATCGAATATGGAATGGGACAGCTTCCAGCTCTAGCTTTCCAGCTTCAATTTTTGCCCGGTCAAGCACCTCATTTATCAAAGCTATCAGTGCCTTTCCACATACTTGAGCAGTTTGAGCATAGTCCCTCTGGGTTGAACTTAAATCTGTATCCAGTAGCAAAGCAAGCATTCCTGCAATTGTGCATGGACCATACCACTGATTATGAAAAGACAACCTAGAACATTTTTCATATTCCAGAAAAGAAAAGGAGAGATCTTGCATACCAAGGATGCCATTCATAGGTGTTCTGATTTCATGAGATACAGTAGCTAGAAACTGGCATCAAGAACACAGTAATACTCAGGTGAGAAGATGCTACAGCCAGAAAACAAGGGGGTTCAGTTATTCTTTACAGGAATGCTGGGAAGAATACCTGGGATTTAGCAACATCAGCAGCTTCTGCCCGGACTTTCAACACTTCCATTTCATGGAAATCATCCTCGACCTTTACAATATGAATTGCTGCACCGTACAAGATGTAACCCACTAACAAACCAATCACAAAGAATAAGAAAGCTGTCGTGAGAGCAGACCATGAAGTGGGCGCCTTCTCGTGGTACCTGCTCCGATTTCATATTATTAGCATCTGTATGCTGGAAACTCACTCTTCCATTCATCTTAGGAAATCATGATCAGTGATTAGATACACTTACCTGCATGTCATCAGATGCCTTCTGAATGGATCTCCAAAATCAAGCTTGCTTTCATGCAAAAGAGACATGTCACCATCTTGAGTTTGGTTACCATACATGATTAAAAGGTCAGAAGAGTTGGTGATGTCATAAACATTAACCAAAATTGCCTGATTCCCAGCAAGCTGTCCAAGTAAATTCTCAACAAGGGACTCGACATCAAAGGCTCCACCAAGGTATCTGCTTTCAATTCGAAATCTATATTAATATATGAAACCAGATTTTCTACAAAATACATGGCATCAGCCAAACTGTAAGGGATTAAGCATTGCAGCTCAGGGAGCACAAATAGCCAGGAAATAAAGGTGACAAGGACGAAATTTCAAGCATAACATCAAACACTACCACTGGCCTAAATGAGCATTTGACTGTTTTTCTAAATGCTAAAAGTTAAATGTAATTCAATAAGAAGTGTTAAATTTCCATCCCTAGACAGCATGGGAGAGGTAGACTTGAAAAATTGGAAATTGGTTCAAGATTGTAGAACAATGATCACAATGAGGAACTAATTGCATTTAAACACAACAAAAATATCGCTGAAATTCAGATTCAGCATAGTGGAAATAGAATTCACGATATCCATATAGAAAAAAACACCTCAATCTAAACTACACTCCTGATACAATAACAATTGCCAAATCTTCATGTCATTGACAAATATATAGAGTAACAAAGGATTTACCTTGCCAAATCTTTTAAGATATTTTACAAGAATAAAATAATTGAATCATTTTGAAGCAACAAAACTGTCTCTGTGAAGCAGAATGAAATTACTAATATACGATATTGTAGATATGCAGCATTGCAGCAAGAAGATAAGAAAACAAGGAAAGGAGAGATGAAACAAAGTCTCAAAAAATTATATGTATAATGCGCCAAAAGATCAAATTTAATGGCATCAAGCAAATAATCTCACCACACTAACAAACCAAAAGGCGAAACTTTTAAGCTCAAAATTAGCATCTAAAATAAAACTGCTGAAGCATTAAGAGAAAAGATTTGAAGTAGCATCATAGAACCATGTTTTTTCTAATCTTCTAGTCAGCCTATATATTTTTCAAATTGAAATTGAATTTAATTGAAAATGTTAATATAAACCAGCACTCACCCAGCAGTTGCCTCAATGCGCTGGGCCACACTTGGTCTTGGAGGAAGCTTAGACTTGTAAACAGGGAATGTCAATACAACACCGAGGTGATGAGAACCGAGTAACCTAAATGGCCCCGTCAAAACAGCTTTCCCGGTAGCCCTAGCCCTCAGTATGTTTTCTCTGTCCTCCTGCATCGTGCCAAAGAAAACACAATTAAAAACTAGATACTGAAACGTAAAAGGTGTAAACAAGGTATCCAAATTCAAGTGAGACTCAAAAAGTTACCTCCCCTGACATCATGTCGAGAGACTCGATGTAGGAGACCGTCTCTTGAGAAAATATTACAGGTGCATATTCATCTCGAATGGGTGAAGGCTCCCTCTCCATTGTCTTTATTGTCCATCCATGTTGCCTCTCAAACTCCTGCCGCTCTGAATTGACCACTCTTTGTGCATAGGCTACGCCACTTAACAATGGCCTCTCAAATGCAGTTCTAGCAGTGTACTCAGCGAAGGTTTCCTGAATTTTTTTGTCAAAATCAAATCTCAGCATGCACAATCAGAGAACAAGGTATCGAAGGATAAGAAAAAAAATTGCCCGGAAAGAACTTCCTAGTCGTATGCAAACATTTGACGAAGTCATATTGTATTGTTTTTACGTCTAGCAAGCCAAATCGCAAAGTAATGTAAATTTCCAATGGCTTCATCATAATTTGTTGAGGAACAAAACAGCCTAGACAACTTCATAGCAAAAAATTAAAGAAGAAGAAAGAAAGAATACTTCAGAAATCAAAGCTAACTAAACCTTGCGTGACTTGTGGCTAATCGAAGTGAATTTTCCTTATTTTGTTGTTTAGGAGCAGAACAGCAAGCAAACTGAGATTCCAAAATCATCCTCTTTTCTTTTCTTTTCTTTTTACTTTTTCGCCGGCAAGTATTTAGAACCATTAAAAATCAACTAACAAAAACTGGAATCAAAGTTTCAAGAGAAAGAAAGGGGAACAAACCTGATCAATTGCAGATGGGTTCTTGTAGTAATGAAAAGTAGAGACAAGAATGGCAAGGGCATGAACATGGTTTACACTAACACTGAATTGATCTTGCAGCATTCTTGCCCTTTGATCACACATGCTACTCAACACCTCCTTCCTCCTCACTCTATTATCAGCATCCATGCCATTGTATATTGTCAAACTAAAAAGTGCCATGGCCATGACCCAGAGCAACAAGACTTTGGGAAGCCAGGTCCTGTTGGCTTGTATAAATGTATACCCCCTTTTGGTCCCCATTTGCTGCTCATTCATCTTAACAGCCACTGAGTGGTGGTAGCTTTGATGTATCTTCAACGCCATAGATGGATTCAAGCACACGAAGAGCTAAAATCGCTGAGTTTCTTCTTGATTTTCTCCTTGTTTCTCTGACCCCCAGTTCATATCTAGCAAGGAAGAAACCCAATAACACAGGGACACATCACAGCCAAGTAAGTCTGCGGTAAGATTCTTTAACGAGTTAGCAATGTCGCAGCTAACCTTTCTTCTTCTTCTGATGTACAGAGACCTTTTTTCTTCTTCAGATGTACAGAGAAAAGGGGCACTGCTGTTGCTTAACTATAAGTAGATTATCACTTACAGCATTGCTTTGCGTGATTTGAGCGAAAGAGAAAAGGAAGAAAAAATTAGAGGGATAAACAAATTCCTCTCAAAAACCCATCTGAAGAGCTGAAATAAAGAGAGCCGGGATTGAAAGGAAAGAGTTCTGGATTGTCAAGACACCAGCATGAGGAGTCTCAAAAGGTAGAAAACAGCCCAAATTCCAAAGACTGTCTCTTTCATTCACTTCTCATAACAGACTGTTAAGTTCTTTGCCCCTTTAAGAGAATTCACTTCACCCAGCAGAAAAGATATGAATATACTGACTAGCCCTTATTGCGTTTCCCTGGGGCTTACCTCCATGCCTTTGTTTCTAGACTTCTCAGAAAACAAAGAGAGGACATCATCTACTATGGATCGAATATGGAATGGGACAGCTTCCAGCTCTAGCTTTCCAGCTTCAATTTTTGCCCGGTCAAGCACCTCATTTATCAAAGCTATCAGTGCCTTTCCACATACTTGAGCAGTTTGAGCATAGTCCCTCTGGGTTGAACTTAAATCTGTATCCAGTAGCAAAGCAAGCATTCCTGCAATTGTGCATGGACCATACCACTGATTATGAAAAGACAACCTAGAACATTTTTCATATTCCAGAAAAGAAAAGGAGAGATCTTGCATACCAAGGATGCCATTCATAGGTGTTCTGATTTCATGAGATACAGTAGCTAGAAACTGGCATCAAGAACACAGTAATACTCAGGTGAGAAGATGCTACAGCCAGAAAACAAGGGGGTTCAGTTATTCTTTACAGGAATGCTGGGAAGAATACCTGGGATTTAGCAACATCAGCAGCTTCTGCCCGGACTTTCAACACTTCCATTTCATGGAAATCATCCTCGACCTTTACAATATGAATTGCTGCACCGTACAAGATGTAACCCACTAACAAACCAATCACAAAGAATAAGAAAGCTGTCGTGAGAGCAGACCATGAAGTGGGCGCCTTCTCGTGGTACCTGCTCCGATTTCATATTATTAGCATCTGTATGCTGGAAACTCACTCTTCCATTCATCTTAGGAAATCATGATCAGTGATTAGATACACTTACCTGCATGTCATCAGATGCCTTCTGAATGGATCTCCAAAATCAAGCTTGCTTTCATGCAAAAGAGACATGTCACCATCTTGAGTTTGGTTACCATACATGATTAAAAGGTCAGAAGAGTTGGTGATGTCATAAACATTAACCAAAATTGCCTGATTCCCAGCAAGCTGTCCAAGTAAATTCTCAACAAGGGACTCGACATCAAAGGCTCCACCAAGGTATCTGCTTTCAATTCGAAATCTATATTAATATATGAAACCAGATTTTCTACAAAATACATGGCATCAGCCAAACTGTAAGGGATTAAGCATTGCAGCTCAGGGAGCACAAATAGCCAGGAAATAAAGGTGACAAGGACGAAATTTCAAGCATAACATCAAACACTACCACTGGCCTAAATGAGCATTTGACTGTTTTTCTAAATGCTAAAAGTTAAATGTAATTCAATAAGAAGTGTTAAATTTCCATCCCTAGACAGCATGGGAGAGGTAGACTTGAAAAATTGGAAATTGGTTCAAGATTGTAGAACAATGATCACAATGAGGAACTAATTGCATTTAAACACAACAAAAATATCGCTGAAATTCAGATTCAGCATAGTGGAAATAGAATTCACGATATCCATATAGAAAAAAACACCTCAATCTAAACTACACTCCTGATACAATAACAATTGCCAAATCTTCATGTCATTGACAAATATATAGAGTAACAAAGGATTTACCTTGCCAAATCTTTTAAGATATTTTACAAGAATAAAATAATTGAATCATTTTGAAGCAACAAAACTGTCTCTGTGAAGCAGAATGAAATTACTAATATACGATATTGTAGATATGCAGCATTGCAGCAAGAAGATAAGAAAACAAGGAAAGGAGAGATGAAACAAAGTCTCAAAAAATTATATGTATAATGCGCCAAAAGATCAAATTTAATGGCATCAAGCAAATAATCTCACCACACTAACAAACCAAAAGGCGAAACTTTTAAGCTCAAAATTAGCATCTAAAATAAAACTGCTGAAGCATTAAGAGAAAAGATTTGAAGTAGCATCATAGAACCATGTTTTTTCTAATCTTCTAGTCAGCCTATATATTTTTCAAATTGAAATTGAATTTAATTGAAAATGTTAATATAAACCAGCACTCACCCAGCAGTTGCCTCAATGCGCTGGGCCACACTTGGTCTTGGAGGAAGCTTAGACTTGTAAACAGGGAATGTCAATACAACACCGAGGTGATGAGAACCGAGTAACCTAAATGGCCCCGTCAAAACAGCTTTCCCGGTAGCCCTAGCCCTCAGTATGTTTTCTCTGTCCTCCTGCATCGTGCCAAAGAAAACACAATTAAAAACTAGATACTGAAACGTAAAAGGTGTAAACAAGGTATCCAAATTCAAGTGAGACTCAAAAAGTTACCTCCCCTGACATCATGTCGAGAGACTCGATGTAGGAGACCGTCTCTTGAGAAAATATTACAGGTGCATATTCATCTCGAATGGGTGAAGGCTCCCTCTCCATTGTCTTTATTGTCCATCCATGTTGCCTCTCAAACTCCTGCCGCTCTGAATTGACCACTCTTTGTGCATAGGCTACGCCACTTAACAATGGCCTCTCAAATGCAGTTCTAGCAGTGTACTCAGCGAAGGTTTCCTGAATTTTTTTGTCAAAATCAAATCTCAGCATGCACAATCAGAGAACAAGGTATCGAAGGATAAGAAAAAAAATTGCCCGGAAAGAACTTCCTAGTCGTATGCAAACATTTGACGAAGTCATATTGTATTGTTTTTACGTCTAGCAAGCCAAATCGCAAAGTAATGTAAATTTCCAATGGCTTCATCATAATTTGTTGAGGAACAAAACAGCCTAGACAACTTCATAGCAAAAAATTAAAGAAGAAGAAAGAAAGAATACTTCAGAAATCAAAGCTAACTAAACCTTGCGTGACTTGTGGCTAATCGAAGTGAATTTTCCTTATTTTGTTGTTTAGGAGCAGAACAGCAAGCAAACTGAGATTCCAAAATCATCCTCTTTTCTTTTCTTTTCTTTTTACTTTTTCGCCGGCAAGTATTTAGAACCATTAAAAATCAACTAACAAAAACTGGAATCAAAGTTTCAAGAGAAAGAAAGGGGAACAAACCTGATCAATTGCAGATGGGTTCTTGTAGTAATGAAAAGTAGAGACAAGAATGGCAAGGGCATGAACATGGTTTACACTAACACTGAATTGATCTTGCAGCATTCTTGCCCTTTGATCACACATGCTACTCAACACCTCCTTCCTCCTCACTCTATTATCAGCATCCATGCCATTGTATATTGTCAAACTAAAAAGTGCCATGGCCATGACCCAGAGCAACAAGACTTTGGGAAGCCAGGTCCTGTTGGCTTGTATAAATGTATACCCCCTTTTGGTCCCCATTTGCTGCTCATTCATCTTAACAGCCACTGAGTGGTGGTAGCTTTGATGTATCTTCAACGCCATAGATGGATTCAAGCACACGAAGAACTAAAATCGCTGAGTTTCTTCTTGATTTTCTCCTTGTTTCTCTGACCCCCAGTTCATATCTAGCAAGGAAGAAACCCAATAACACAGGGACACAGCACAGCCAAGTAAGTCTGCGGTAAGATTCTTTAACGAGTTAGCAATGTCGCAGCTAACCTTTCTTCTTCTTCTGATGTACAGAGACCTTTTTTCTTCTTCAGATGTACAGAGAAAAGGGGCACTGCTGTTGCTTAACTATAAGTAGATTATCACTTACAGCATTGCTTTGCGTGATTTGAGCGAAAGAGAAAAGGAAGAAAAAATTAGAGGGATAAACAAATTCCTCTCAAAAACCCATCTGAAGAGCTGAAATAAAGAGAGCCGGGATTGAAAGGAAAGAGTTCTGGATTGTCAAGACACCAGCATGAGGAGTCTCAAAAGGTAGAAAACAGCCCAAATTCCAAAGACTGTCTCTTCATTCACTTCTCATAACAGACTGTTTTATTTAAAAAGAAAAAAAAACTACTCATTTTCATCTCCAAGCGTGAAGATTTTTAGTATTTTTAATTTTAATTCTCACTTTCACTTCTTTTTTTAACTATGCATGGGAGACAGGAAGAGAGAGGGGAGCAGTGTGTAAGAGAGGGAGAGGGAGAGGGAGAGGCAACAAGACACAGAAGAAGCACGTTCACTGCTGTTTGTTTAATGTTATAAAAATTAGCAGCACTAACTACAAATGTAAACACATATTGACCAAAGAACACGAACAGCGAAGCACAAGCAAGCAAAATGCTTTTGGAGATAAGAGGGTTGTTGAAAGAAGGGAACAAACTCAATCAACAATGGTGGGTTTTTCTGTAGTCCAAGAGAGAGAGAGGGAGAGAGAGAGAGGTTTGAATAATGGCCAAGCTTTTACACGAAGTTTTTTTACTTATTTTAACTTGATTTGGACCGTCTTGATCTTGGGTTTTGTATTTTTTTATAATATAATGTTTGTGTATATGTACACTTTTATCTGCCCTTTGCTTTTTAAAGCAAACTGAATCGAATTTTTAGGATTTTTGGAGATACGCCACCTCTCTCCCTTCTTACACAATCTATTAAACTATGTGTTATGACTCTCTTTCTCTCTCTTCTGAACCCAGCCATGAGCCATGAGCCATGAGCCCTCTCTCTCTCTCCTCTGTCTTTCTTGTTTATTTTATTAGGGCATCTCCCACGCCATACTTTGTCCCCCCTCCTATTTCTCTCTCTTTCAGTTTATAGTTTGCAGTTCCCATTGACTTGACTTTGATACGTTCCCCTTGTCTGTATTTTTTTTGGACTAGAATACAGCAAGAAGGTGCATTTTCAACTCTTTTTTTCCTTTTTCCGTGGTTGGATTAGCATTTATTTGGATTGACTTCTTGTTTTACTTCCACTTTCTTTTGTCTAATCTTTAGCTTTTGAATGGGGTTCGCTTTGAAATTCAAGACTGCATTCTCTTGTGCATAATTGCATGGTTGTTTGTTCATGTGAAATTTAATTATTTTACATCAAAATATATTAAAATAATATATATCTTTTATTTTTAATACTAGTATAATAAAATTAGCAGTCATTTTTGTAAAGCAAATATGCTTTTAAAACTATCCGAATGCAGTTAAAAATGGATTACTGATTAAGCATAAAGTAGCTTGTAGGATCCAAACATAGGAATGCTCTGTTTGGTAGTATATTTTTACCTATTTTTAAAAGTGTTTTTTTTATATATTTTTAATATATTGTTAAAAATAAAAACAAAATCTAAATAAAACATTGTTTTAAATCGAGATTGTTTTCTTAAAACAATTATCATGCACCACGTTAATAAAAATACACGCATCAAATTAATTAAAAAAATATGCAAGGCTTCACATCTTGAAAATATTAGATGAAAATAAATATTATTTATTCAAAAAATCATCTATATAAAAAACTAAAAAAACATAAATGAACCGTAAGAACTTGTTCAAAAAACAAATGCATGCAAAATAACTAGAAAATCATTATCATTCAAAGGTGCTTTGTAGAAAAGATAAATAAGAGAATGGGAATTAATTTATATATAAATAAAAATACAATTTTGAAAAGAAGAAGAAATTGTTGCTATCGGGATTGCATATCACACCATCCATTTCGACGATCAAATTGTTGCTTTTAGTTGTTTGGAATATGTAATATATATGTTATTTATTATTCATTAAAGTAGAATAGTTTCTTATTCAGTCTATATATATTATTGTTATAGGTTAAATATGTATTTTATATTATTATTATTATTATCATAATCTTTTTTTAATAAACCTTTTTATATATTTTGAATTGCTTAACCCTATATTCATCATTTTTTGTTTACCTTAAAAAAAAACATAAATGCCTACTTCGTTGTCAAATGCTATCAAGACCGGTGCCGAGAAGACTGACAATGAGAGGAGAACTGTAAATTTGACTCCCCGTCCGAAACAAGTACGGGTTGAACGAAACCATGGTGTGGTTAAAAAACAAAAAGGGTGGTTAAAAAACAAAAAAAGGGTACTTAAAGATCTTCGTTTGACTATGACTCCGCTCATTTTGGTCCTTCCCTCTCTCTCTAAGTTATACTATGAGTTTTCCTCTCCGTCCCTGTAATATTTCCTATTTTCTCTTCATCATCATGTCTGTTGTTTTGTCAATTACTGCTGTAAAAAATAAAAAATGCCAGCTAACCACCATACTTCCAAATCTCATTTAATTTGAAGATTTGTTTTCTTCCATCTATAATTTCAATTTGAAACTTAAAAAAGTGTAATTCCTAATTTTAATTCACTTGAGAGAGCTGTTAGTTTTATCGAAGAGTTTTTTATGGAGACAAAGGCTGGATTCTCAGCAACCAAACAGTTCTTACTTACAAAACAAAGCTACGGCCAATAAAGATACGCGGATTGAATTCCACGAAATAACATCTGTGCCACCACGGTATGGAAAACATAATCATTGATGCCGTGAGGTTAACATGTGAGTCCCAGACCCCCACGGGATAATTAAATAAATAAATAGCATGGATTATGGATACAAATCCCGTGTGTTGGAAAAAAAACAGATACACAATGTTTCAGGGGGGTTAATAACTGCGTTTCTAAAATGTTTTTTAAGAAAAATTAATTTTTATTTTAAATTAATTTTTTTAGTCTTTTTAGATATTTTTCATGTTATTCTGATATCAAAGGTTATTTTTAAAAAAATAAAAAAATTATTTTAATATATTTCTAAATAAAAATAATTGTGAAAACAACAAAATCACAAATGAAACTGCACACGGCTAGTCGACAAATTCATGGAATATAACGAAAAACTGGAGCTGTAAGGGTTTAGCTGGACATTTTAAAACTATAGATGATAAATTGGCAAAAGACACTAAAACACAGGAAGATAATCAAAATTTACCATTCATCTGTAAGATGATTGATGGCAGGAAAGAATCCGAATTTGCAAAATAAAAAACAAAGGGCAGAGGCTATATATCACCATCGCATATCTTAGAGATGTTGACACCGCGACAAGGCAATGGATCCCATTCCCCCCTTTTTCTTCTTCTTTTTCTATCCCCGTATTTTACAACTATACCCTTCCATTTCATGTGTGTCCACCTCGTGTTCTCTGTCCGTCTATCGTCACAATTTTCTTTCCTTCTTTCTTTCTTGTGATGAAAAAAAAATGGAGGGCCCATAAAATATTCAAAATTCATTTCTCCAAAACCTCACACCGTAAAGAACACGTTCAGTGAGACTTTGAGATGGCGTTAGCCTCTGTTCAGAGTGTGTTTTCCTTAAAAGATTATTAAAACAATGTATTTTCTTAGTTTTTTTTATATGTTAATATTAAAAATAAAATACATGTATTAATATATTTTAATTAGTCTTAACTTACAAATTCAAAAGCAAAAAACTCAGTCTCATTATTGTTCATTATGAGGTAAATTATTGTGGTATGTAATTACAGTCTATGTTATTATACTATATAATAAAACACGTCATGGTTCAGTTATTATAGCATGTGAGTGATTCACTGTGCATTACAATAGTGTTGATCAGTCGGTTCGGTCGAGTCACCGGTTTATTTATTTTTTTATATTTCTTTGCAAAGTAAAATAATCATTCTATCCCTCGAAAAAGACAAAAAAACAACAGCTGCAGGGA